>ML677380.1:17291171-17520309 GCA_007922305.1 Dermatemys mawii
ATGGCTGCAGATGAATGCATCTGCAGGTGGTCATTTGCAGGGTGTGACAAAGCTCTGTCCTTATCTGCGTGGATCCTGCGTTTTCTGGAGGATTTCACTAGCCTCAGAGGCTTGCTGTGACCCTCCCCGTAGCCCTTCTCTCTCTAGAGACAAGGTCACAGCCTATTAAACCATTTTCATCATAAGTCAGTGAAGAGAAGCTATCCTTCCTGGCACAGTCTCTGTTGTCTCCCAATCTCAGTGATTAATTAGGGGAGGCAGAAAGGATGGGAGCCTGGGCCCGCCCTCTACTCCGGGCTCCAGCCCAGGGACCCTAATAGTATCAGCTATGATGACTGACCTTTTAGCAACAGAACACAATACAATTCCCTGGGCTACTTCCCCACAGCAGTCCCCGCTTCTTCAAACTCCACTTCACCCTTACCTCAGGGCCTCCTTTCTTGCGTATGATATGGTGTCTACCATTCAGTCTCACCAACAACACAACTTCCTCCTACAGCTCCTGACATCCACACCTACCTGACTAACTGGGAGGTATTTAACTGGTTTCAGCCAGCCCCTGATTGGCTTCAGGTGTCCCAATCAGGCTAGCTATTTCTACTGCTTTCTACAAGGTTCTTAATTGGCCCCAGGTGTCTTGATTAACCTGGGACAACTGCCATTTGGTTCCAATGGTACCAGGGATTTGTTTAGCTTTGGACTAACATATCTGTTCCTTATTACTTTCCTATAGCCATCTGGCCTTGCCCCATCACAAGGGTCAATGCAGTAAACCAAAACACATGGGGCCACCAGCTACCATGGTGCTATTAGAATTACAGTCACTCTGTATTTTGTGGAGAACACATGGTCTGAGGGGAATGGGAGGGAAGGCATACATTAATGGTTCTGACCATGGGAATCGGAAGGCAACCTGCCCGGAGTCCAGACTGTGACTGTTGAAAAAGCAGTAAACTTGACATTTCTTGTTTTCTTGGGTGTCAAAGAGGTCCCAGAATAGATACCCTCACTGTTGTGAACTTTGCTGGACCACCGAAGAGTGGAGCTCCTATTCATGGTCCTAGCTGAATGTCTGCTTAGCCTATCTGCCAGGGAATTTGTAACTCCTGGAAGATGTACTGTGGAGAGAGTGATGCTGAGCTAGGTGCATCAGTTTCATAGCTGTATCACTTCCGCGGATAGTGGTGTGGACCTTGCTCCACCTTTCTTGTTTATACAGTAAACAGTGGACATGCTGTCTGACCTGATCTGTACTTCAGTAGAATAGATGAAGGATAGGAAATGTCTGCATGCCTCGTAGACAAATGTAGCTAGAGCAGGTTAATGTGAAGTGTGGACTCTTGTGGGGTCAATGTACCTTGGGTTATGTGGTCATCCAGGTGTACTTCCCAAGTCAGGAGAGATGCATCAGTAATGAGTGTCATTGTGGGAGGAGAGTGAGTAAAAGGGATCCCTACACATATTGTTTCTCTTTTCCCCCAAGGTGAGAGAGGGCTGATGAGCTCGGGGAAGATGGTAATGGAGCTGAGCACCTGCCTTGTTACAGTCTTCAGGGCTTTCTTAGTGGATCATAGGACTTTCGGCTTGAAACCAGAGGACTGGGGCACGCCCTGTCCCAGGGACAAGTCCCTGAGGGAACCACTAACTAAACTAAACTAATGTACTAACTACTTAAAACACTGTATAACAACAATGTAAACAGAAAACACAGGAAAAACCTTTGAAGGCACTTTGCGAGATGCAAAAAAGAGGCATTCCAGAGACCGTCACAGGTGCTAAGAAGGAATTGAGGGGGTGCAGGGCTGATGGGGCCTAATATACCTGTGCATGAGAGCGGAGCTCCAGGGAGCGCCAGAGCTGGCCCTACGCATACCGCTGAGGCAAAAATCTCTGGCAGCCATGCATGCGCACACACCTAGCATGGAATCAACATAAGCTTAGCACTCGAAGAACTGGCATATTCAGCAGTCTGTGCGACTTCTTTTTTTTTTTGTGAGCCTTGAAACGCACTGCTTCTCCATGGCTGCAGTCTGTGGAAGGTGCACTGTCCTTCTTGGGCCTGGAGGAAGACTTACTGCCATGCTTATGTGCCTTGCAACCAAGCCCTGGCACAGGGTACGCAATAATGGTACTGTCAATACCATCTTGGATTTCTGTGGTAGGAGGCGAGCTTCTGGATTTCTCAGGCTCACATACAGGGGAGATTCCCTGACCTGGGTTCAACTGCGGCCTCATGGTGACCTCCATGAGGTGCTTCTGGAGCCAGAGAGCTCAGCCTTTCTGGGTATGGCTTGGGAAGGAGAGGCAGATACTGCGCTTGGATGAAATACGGGCTTCTCCCAAACAGTAAATGCAGCGTTGGTGCTCCTTGCTGTCGGAGAAAGAACATGGGCAGGATGCACAGATCTTGAACCCCAGCATTTTCAGCATAATCCAGTAGCCAGATGTGGGTGCTGGGGTGGGTGTTGGTGATGGTGGGGGAGTGGGGAGAATGGCATCCCAAAGTCCTTAAAATCTTAAACTACTACTGCTATTAAAACTACCAAAAAATAACTATATACAATACTAAAAAGTGGGTTTTTTAAAAGTACATCACAGAGAGATAATAGAAAAGGAGAAGCTCTGTCCCAGCCCATGCAGCAGTAAGAAGGAACTGAGGGCGCCATCAGTCCACTTCACACTCTGCTGCCTTGGAGGAAACCATGAGGTAGAGCAGGGGTCGGCAACCTAAAGAGGTGGTGTGCCGAGTCTTCATTTATTCAGTTACATTTAAGGCTTCCCATGCCAGCCTGGAAGGGACGGGGGTTCGGGCGGAAGGGGAGGGATTGATGGGGGTCAGCCAAACCCCCGCTTTGGGATTTCCCCTGCAGGCTCCTGCCAGCCGGGGTCTCAGCCCGCCGCCAGCCTGGGTTCCCTACACCCAGGCTAGCAGCGAGAGCTGAGTGGGGCAGGCGGGGGACCCCAGCTGGCAAGGGGCCAGTGGGGGGAACCCCAGAGCGGCGGCTGGGTAAGAGCTCAGACTGCCGCCACTTTTGAGTTTCCCCTGCAGGCCTCCGACGTGTGCCAGGAGAAATCGGCATAGGTTGAGGTAGAGCAAGGGCACATGTGTGGACCAATAGACACTACACTTTCAAATTATCTGGCTCTGGATGCATGGTGCATGTATATAACCCTCAGTGGAATACAACAGGGACTAATCACTCAAAGAAGAAAGTGACAATAGTGTTTAACACTTGTAGTGAATCTGTACAATTTTAAGAATGTGCACTCCAAACTGTTGGCAGAATTAAGTACACAGATATACTCCAATTCATATTTTGCATTCTCTTTTAGACTTATCCATGCCGCTCTTTTCTCTTGCATTTAAATTTTACACAGCCTGAATTTTTGCTCAGATACTGCAGTATCTATTTGGACATCTAGTGCAAAATTTTTGTTACCGCAGAGTTAAGTTTTCCCAGTTAAGATTCCCTCAAGAATGTGGAGAGTGCTAAACTTAAACTTCTGAAAATCAGGAACCACAAAGATAAGATTAATGCCACCCCATAGGGCAATCTGGAGCTGTCAGTAGTCACTGAGGATAGTTCAGTAATGCTGGTGGCATATGTAATAGCCATGAAGAAGGACTAAGAAAACATGTCAATTATTCTGTTGTGTAACACAGATTTGAATTACAGCATTTCCCTCCATGCACTCCAGCTGTATTCACTGTTAGGTACAGCTATACTCCGTTGTGGAGGAATTAATTACAGCAAGTTAGCATAAGAGGTGCATGTTTATCTGAAGCACATAAAGGAGATGAAACTGATCAGGAACAGTCAGCATGGATTCAAAAGGGCAAGACATGCCTGACTAACTTAATTTCCTTCTATGATGAGATAACTGGCTCTGTGGACAAGGGGAAAGCAGTGGACGTGTTATTCCTTAAGCTTAGCAAAGCTTTTGATACGGTCTCCCACAGTATTCTTGCCAGTAAGTTAAAGAAATATGGGTTGGATGAATAGACTATGAGGTGGATAGAAAGCTGGCTAGATTGTCGGGCTCAATGGGTCGTGATCAATGGCTCCATGTCTAGTTGGCAGCTGGTATCAACTGGAGAGCCCCAAGGGTCGGTCCTGGGGCCAGTTTTGTTCAATATCTTCATTAATAATCCGGATGATGGCATGGACTGCCCCCTCAGCAAGTTTGCAGATGACACTAAACTGGGAGGAGTGGTAGATACGCTGGAGGGTAGGGATAGCATACAAAGGGACCTCGACAAATTAGGGGATTGGGCCAAAAGAAATCTGATGAGGCTCAGCAAGGACAAGTGCAGAGTCCTGCACTTAGGATGGAAGAATCCCATGCACCGCTAAAGACTAGGGACCGAATGGCGAGGTAGCAGTTCTGCAGAAAAGGACTAGGGGTTACAGTGGACGAGAAGCTGGATATGAGACAACAGTGGGCCCTTGTTGCCAAGAAAGCTAATGGCATTTTGGGTTGTATAAGTAGGGGCATTTCCAGCAGATCGAGGGATATGATCCTTCCCCTCTATTTGGCCTCATCTGGATTTGGAGTACTGTGTCCAGTTTTGGGCCCCACACTACAAGAAGGATGTGGAAAAATTGGAAAGAGTCCAGAGGAGGCAACAAAAATGATCAGGGGGCTGGAGCACATGACTTATGAGAAGAGGCTGAGAGAACTGGGATTGTTTAGTCTACAGAAGAGAAGACTGAGGGGAGATTTGATAGCTGCTTTCAACTACCTGAAAGGGGGTTCTAAAGAGGATGGATCTAGACCAGGGGTCGGCATCCTTTCAGAAGAGGTGTGCCAAGTCTTAATTTATCCACTCTAATTTAAGGTTTCACCTGCTGGTGACACATTTTAACATTTGTAGAAGGTCTCTTGCTATAAGTCTATAATATAGAACTAAACTATTGTTGTATGTCAAGTAAATAAGGTTTTTAAACTGTTCAATAAGCTTCATTTAAAAGTAAATTAATACGCAGAGCCCCCCAAGACCAGTGGCCAGGGTCCAGGCAGTGTGAGCGCCACTGAAAATCAGCTCGCGTGCCACCTTTGTCACCTGTGCCATAGGTTGCCTACCCCTGATCTAGACTGTTCTCAGTGGTGGCAGATGACAGAACAAGGAGTAATGATCTGAAGTGGCAGTGGGGGAGGTTTAGGTTGGATATTAGGAAAAGCTATTTCACTAGGAGGGTGGTGAAGCACTGGAATGGGTTCCCTAGGGAGGTGGGGGAATCTCCTTCCTTAGAGGTTTTTAAGGTCAGGCTTCACAAAGCCCTGGCTGGGATGATTTAGTTGGGGTTGGTCCTGCTTTGAGCAGGGGGTTGGACTAGATACCTCCTGAGGTCCCTTCCAACGCTGATATTCTACGATTCTATGATAAAGCATCAGCCGTGCCTCATTTCAGTGCTGGTTTCTGTAGTTTGTCTCAGTTGCACTTCACAGGGGTCTTCTAATGAAGAGTTGGTGGCAGACCTGACTTTGGTCTCAAGGCTTAGTGAGAGGTGAACGAAAGCAATGTTTCAGAAAGCTCAGTGATTGAGTACAGACTGGGTGTACGTAGCTCCTATTTCCTATATGCCTAACCTAAACCTGAATTATACTCAGCAAAGGAAGATGTTCTACTTTTCCCTACAATGCTCATCTGCAGCATTCCCAGAATGTTTTGTAGCATCTGCAAGGGTGGAGTGTTAGTACTTGTGTTGTTATATTAGTATGTGTGGTAAGGCACTGATCAAAGAGAGGAGAGTTAAGGCAGTGTTGAAGGAGTGGCACATACCATAACCTTGGTTTTCAGACGTTTGAGTTCAGCCACTCTTGAATGACAAGAGGTACCACTGAGCAACCTTAACTCTGTGTTAACTAAGTTTCTGGGCAGTGAATTTTTCTGCATCCCCATTTACCAAAAGCCAGTCCTCCCACTCTACTGCTCATGATTACTTGGCAATGATTATCCCAGCCACAGAATGCACTGGCTGTATTTTAGTCCCTTCATTGCCCCTGCGTCATCTCATCTCCCCTGTCTGCCCCTCCAGCACAGCCTAATTTCCCCACTTCAGCCCACTTCCATATGGAGAGAAGGGCATTGATATGGGACCTGCAGCTGGAGGAGCTAATACAGGAACAGTGCAACGACTAGCATGGAGTCATCATGGACATTTCTTGAAGAAGGGGACAGACATGAGGGAGCATTTATATGGGGAATTTTTAATTTTAGATTATTAATTTAATTTTAGAGCTAAAACGCCCTAATATCTCCCACAGCACAGCTCTGATGCTCTCCCACCTACTCAGACTCCTACACCTCTGCTCTAACTTTCCAACATTCTCTCTCATTCTCTCTCTCACTCACTCACACACACACACACTCTACCCTTTTTGCTTCTCTAACTGTAAGCTTGGAGGGGTCATGGAGAGGTGATGGGGCTTTGAGGACTACCTGTAGCAGCTGAAGGTCAGAAAGCGAAGGAGCATAGATACAAAGTCCCTTCCTCAAGTATGGAATATGTGATGGGGTTCTACAGATCCATTTGCAGAAAAGGAGGCTCAGAGAGGTGTGAAGTGTCCCGAAGAGATGTTCTCAGCCTGTGGGCCTGTGCCATACTCCAAAGAAGCCCTTTCTCAGTTCCCTACCCTATCTCAGCACTGTGTACCTGTGCCATGCACTGCACATATTAATTCCCAGCTCCCCATCTGCTCTCAGCACTGAGGGGGCTTGTTTTGAAGAGGGACAGAAATAGGGGGAAAGGATGTGGTGAGGTTTGGGGGACAGAGCGGAAGCCCCAGCTCTGTATCTACTACTGCATAGCTCTGATCCTTGTTTTCCCTCCTCGTTCTCCTGCACTGTTCCGACTGCCCCTATTTTCCTAGAAGCATCAGCACTGGGGTAAAGGTGAACCTGATATTCCCATCCCCACTGCTGCAGACAGCATGGGGACGGAGTAGAGTTCTGGTTTCCTTTCCCTGATCAGGGAGCACTGCAAGGAAGAGCAGACTGGTGGAATGGCCACTGGATTGAATTGTGGGAAATGGGAGGAAGGAACAGACGGCTCCACTTCTCTTCCTCCAGTTATGTCATGGGAAGGGGAAGTTCCTAACTTTCCTTCCTTAAAGTTCTGCTCTGTCAGTTCTTATCTCCCACAGAACAAAGGTCCCTTTGAGGACTATCCCTTTATTCACTGACTACTTTTTTAGAAACCCAGTTCTCTGTCCAAGTCCTAGTAATCAAACTGGATTTTAAAACACACAGCATTTGAATGATCCCTTACTCTAAGAAGTTGTCGTCTAGAAGTGGGTTGGCCTCTTGATAGCTGTGCCGGAGCAAAACCCCAAGGGAAAAAGGTTGGCAAAGGTGCATAGCCTCCTTTCTACATCCTCCCTCTGCACTGCTCCAACATCCACCACATTTCCCCTTACTGCTCCAACCCTTCATATTCTGCATTCAAAAAGTTGGAAGAATCTGAAAATACTATGAGCAGCTCATTTTAAGGGAGTTGTGTAATTTGACCAAGGGCACATCTACACTGCAATGTAAGCTCAGGGTTTGAATTCAGGCTCAAGCCTAACCCCCTTTCCGTTCACACAAATTGCGCTAATCCAGGGCTCAGACCCAGAGTCCCAGGAGTTGGGGATCCAACCTGAGTCAAGTCAGGACCCAGGACTCAAGCCCTATTGGTCTGCAGTGTAGACATAGCCCCAGTGGACTCATGCTCTGGGAGTCCATCAAAATCTATTATCCCACAAACCCTTAGGCCAACTTTCTTTGTCCTCTGGACAGTCAAGTTTTCCCACGCTGCACCATGAACAAAACACTAGAGTGACCACATTTTGGGAAGGTACTAGGAAGTGTGAAATATGGGTTGTTGGACTGGGGCCCACACAATAAGTGTAAACTCTGGAGTCCCAGGTTGAGACCCAGAGTTCAACAATTCCTAATCTGGGTTTACAAAAGAACCTAGAGCTTCAGGGCCTACATTAACAAACACAGTCTGCAAATTGAGTTCTACTAGCCCTGGGCTTACATTGCAGTGTAGACATACCACAAATGACTTTGACTGCTCAACTTGCTGTCCTTCGAGCGTACTCAGTCCCTCTGCTCAGGAACTAGTTAAAGAGCATTATCACCTTATCTCAACTGCTTATTGGAGTCTTTCATCTTCCCCCTATTTAATTAATGGTAATTACCTTGATAACTCCTATAAACTAAAATAAAAGCCCTCTTGTGTATTTTAAAGCAATTTAAAATATTGATTTTAAATCTGAAATTTTGATCTTAGAGGAAAACTTCCAAAAGGAGCCCTTGCAGAATGCAAGCAACATACACAATACACATTCTCTGAAAAGTGCCATGGTCAGGACACAGACTAACAGTATATTGCTATAGCTCAGGTTTAATGACCACAGCATACCAGTTTGAGCCACACACATCTTCTGTGACAACAGATTACCTGCAAACTATCTAGCTGCAACAGAGCCCTAGTCTTGCTGCATATGCTATAATTTAATGAAAACTTTTACTCCAGATCACTTGTGCACCAGACTTCTCAGGAAGTTTTAAAACTCTATTAGAGAGATCTATTTTGGGAACTGAATTTGTTCTTAATCTGTTGTGTATTTGTATTTCTCTATTATTTGTTTTATGACTATGGCATATATGGCCATATATATGACACTTTGGCATATATGGTCAGTGCCACAGAAAACAGTCAGTCAGTCACTAATAATGGAACAGACTCTTTTCTAATTAGTAACTGGCCTGAAAAATTTGTTCATTTGTTAAGGTTTTTGAACTTGCTGAGATTTTAATTAGTGTTTAGGCTGATGGCTCCCACAAAAAGCCAAAACCACAAGATTTTCTCTTCAAGCCTTGAAAACAATTCAAATGAAAGTCTCCAAACAGAGAAGAAAGAGTCTTAATGAGTCCAGGTATCAGTGCCATGCTGACATTATATTTTGCTTTTCTTATGTATTAAGGGGGTCCTCACACGAAAAAGAAGTTAGGTGGGAAAATCAGACTGCAAATAGCTGATGCCCTTACTATGTGTTACTATTATGCTACTGTTATGTCACATTCTGCTGTAAGGGATTTATTCTTGATCATTCATCACACAAACTTTACAGGAATGGATATTATCTAGGCCTGAGCTCTGAATTCATTAATTTTAGATGGTCAAAGAATATATACTTCTTACTTCACATTAAGTGATTTGTTCAAAATTACCACAGTGATGGATCAACAAGGAGTTAAACTACAACTACAAAGATCAACGTCAAGGACAGCATATAAACTGAGGTAAAACTTACCGATCTCACTGGCCTTTGCTCCACCACTGCTGCCCTTCCCCCAGCTGCCCAACTGAGCTTTAGGCACAAGCTGAATCTTCTCATCTATTGTGGACTGCAATACACATCAACACAGATGATCACGTACTTACAAATAGGAAAATTTTGCTCCTTACCTGTAAATGGATCTTTTCATATAACTCCACTTACTAATTGTGGTACAGCTGGTAAGATCCCTTATTAGCACAGAGGCACATTTCTAGTAGATTTTTGGAGATCAATCCTCAGCCTCTAAAAGGCAGGGCACACCCCAAATAGGTGCTTCCAAAGTGTAAATGTAAAACATCCAAGGGAAAGCAACTCCAACAAAGAGTAAGTGTAAAACATCCGTGAACTTCCTATCAATAAGACCAAAAGATTTTAACAGTAGTTTTAGGGATGGAATACAGGATTGATGCATTGAGTCTGTGAGAGACAACCATTTTGTGTGTAATGAATAAATGGTTTCCACTCACTGTAAAATCTGCCAATCCTGGCATTGCTGGGAATTTGCAAGCAGCAAGGATCAGAGCAGAGAAAGGCATGTGAAGGAAAGGTTTGCGGAATCTGGAGGGTAAAAGCAATGTCTTACAAGAACAGGAAATCCATTTTGTAATGATTAGGGTGACCAGATAGCAAGTGTAAAAAATTGGGATAGGCAGTGTGGGGTAATAGGAGCCTATATAAGAAAAAGCCCCAAAAATCAGGACTCTCCCTACAAAATCGAGACATGTGGTCACCCTAGTAATGATCAGCAAACAAATTTATTGACTACCAGGTTGGGACATTGCAGATCTCCTTGGAACAGTCTCTGTTTCTTTTTGCCCATGAAGATAGTGGTATGTACACTAACCACAAAAGAAGAGCGTCTCTCATTTGAGTTGTAAGTTTGAATATTAGCAGAATAAGTCCACCTCACTAGACAGGGCTTTGGAGGCCTGCTCTACCATCTCCATAAAGAACAAACGGCACTTGATCTGTAGAAAGATTTTATTCTGTCCCAGTCTTACTTTATAGGCTTCTTAACATCCAGGCACTGAAGGAAAGTTCAATAGGGTGGCATTGATTAGGGCAAAAAGAAATAAAGAAATCATCCTAATAATGGGAAGGACCAAGTTCTCTTTCTTTGGACAGAAATTCCAAAGCTGTTCTCAGGACCATTTTGTGTGGAAAAAACTCTAGCAAAGGACAGGGCTCTAGGAAAGGACAATACACTTACCCTGCGTCTGAGATTACTGTCACAAGGAATCCCACTTTGTTGGTAAGAATAACAAAAAGCAGTTCATCAGGGGCTCAGATGACGGTTGGGGCAAGATTTGCAGTATCAGATTAAAATTTATAACAATTTACAGGAAGCTGAAAGGCCGGTATGAGTCTTCTGATTGCACCCAGACATCTACAAATACAAGGTGAGCATTCATTGCTCATTTCAAACCACAGATCCTCCGAGCTCTTGGTGCTGCCACTTATGATACGCAGCATGTAGAGAGAAAGCAACCCTCCTCTCCACAAAGAGTAGTTCAGCTGAGGAGAGAGGAGGTGGTGGAACAGATACAGGAAAAGGTACAGTGACTAGAGTGAAATCCCTGCACGCTGCATGGACACTTTGCAAAGACACCATAATAGAGGCCCAACTTAAATGTATACCCCAAATTAAAAAACACAGTAAAAGAACTAAAAAAAAAGCCACCGTGGCTTAACAACTTGTAAAAGAAGCAGTGAGATAACAAGGCATCTTTTAAAAATGGATTTCAAATCCAAGTGAGGTATCTAGAAAGGAGCACAAACACTGCCAAATTAAGTGTAAAAATGTACTAAGGAAAGCCAAAAAGGAGCTTGAAGAACAGCTAGCCAAAAACTCAAAAGGTAATAACTAAATGGTTTTTAAGTACATCAGAAGCAGGAAGCCTGCTAAACAACCAGTGGGGCCCCTGGACGATTGAGATACAAAAGGAGCACTTAAAGACGATAAAGTCATTGCAGAGAAACTAAATGAATTCTTTGCTTCAGTCTTCACAGCTGAGGATGTTAGGGAGATTCCCAAACCTGAGCCATCTTTTGTAGGTGACAAATCTGAGGAATTGTCACAGATTGAAATGTCATTAGAGGAGGTTTTGGGATTAATTGATAAATTTAACAGTAACAAATCACTGGGATCAGATGGAATTCACCCAAGAGTTCTGAAATAACTCAAATGTGAAATTGTAGAACTATTAACTATGGTTTATAACCTGTCCTTTAAATCAGCTTCTGTACCCAATGACTGGAAGATTTAACATCAATGTTTAAAAAGGGCCCTAGAGGTCATCCCAGCAATTACAGACTGGTAAGTCTAATGTCAGTACCAGGCAAATTACTTGAAACAATAGTAAAGAATAAAATTGTCAGACATATAGAACATAAATTGTTGGGCAAAAGTCAGCATGGTTTCTGTAAAGGGAAATCATGTCGTATTGATCTCTCAGAGTTCTTTGAAGAAGTCAACAAACATATGGACAAGGGGGATCGAGTGGATATAGTGTACTTAGATTTCCAGAAAGCCTATGACGAGGTCCCTCACCAAAGGCTCTTACGTAAATTAAGTTGTCATAGGATAAGAGAGAAGATCTTCTCATGGATTGAGAACTAGTTAAAAGACAAGGAACAAAAGGTAGGAATAAATGGCAAATTTTCAGAATGCAGGGGGTATCTAGTGGTGTTATATAAGGGTCAGTCCTAGGACCAATCCTATTCAATTTATTCATAAATGATCTGGAGAAAGGGGTAAACAATGAGGTGGCAAAGTTTGCAGATGATACTAAACTGCTCAAGACAGTTAAGACCAAAGCAGACTGTGAAGAACTTCAAAAAGATCTCACAAAACTAAGTGATTGGGTAACAAAATGGCAAATTAAATTTAATGTGGAAAAATGTAAAATAATGCGCATTGGAAAAAATAATCCCAAATATATGAATAATATGATGGAGCTAATTTAGCTACAACAGATCAGGAAAGAGATCTTGGAGTCATCATGGATAGCTCTCTAAAGACATCTATGCAGTGTGCAGCAGCAGTCAAAAAAGCAAACAGCATGTTAGGAATCATTAAAAAGAGATAGAGAATAAGATGGAGAATATCTTATTGCCCTTATATAAATCCATGGTATGCCCACATCTTGAATACTGTGCACAGATGTGGTTTCCTCATCTCATAAAATATACAATGACATTAGAAAAGGTTCAGAGAAGGGCAACTAAAATGATTAGGGGTTTGGAACAGGTCCCATCTGAGGAGAGATTAAAGAGGCTAGGACTTTTCAGCTTGGAAAAGAGGAGACTAAGGGGGGATATGATAGAGGTATATAAAATCATGAGTGGTGTGGAAAAAGTGAATAAAGAAAAAAACGGTTACTTACCTCTCGTAACTGTTGTTCTTCGAGATGTGTTGCTCATGTCCATTCCAACAAGTGTGTGGGCACCGCGCATGACGGTCCCGGAAGCTTTTACCTAGTGATACCGGTCGGGTCGGCAGGGGAGACCCCTGGAGCGGCACCTTTATGGCAGCGTATACATGACCCTGCCGACCCGCCCCCCCCACTCAATTCCTTCTTGCCGGGTACTCCGACAGTGGGGAGGCGGGAGGGATTTGGGATAGACATGAGCAACACATCTCAAAGAACAACCGTTACGAGAGGTGAGTAACCATTTTTTCTTCTTCAAGTGATTGCTCTTGTGCATTCCCAACAAGTGACTTACGAGCAATCATCTCGGAGGAGGGTTAGGAGTGCTTCTGATCTCTGTACTCAGGACAGCTTGCCCAAAGGATGCATCATCCATCGCCTGCTGAACGATGGCGTAATGGGAAACGAAGGTACGGACGGACGACCACGTTGCTGCTCTGCAGATGTCTAGGATCGGGATGTGCACCAGGAACGCCGTCAACGTGGCTTGAGCTCTAGTCGAGTGTGCTGTCAAAGCGGGAAGTGTGACACTTGGCAGATTATAACACAGTTTAATACACGATGTGATCCATGATGAGAGTCGCTGTGTTGAAATCGGGAGGGCTTTCATTCTGTCTGCCACTGCTATAAAAAGTTGTGGAGATTTACGAAATGACTTGGTGGGTTGTATGTAAAAAGCCAATGCTCTTCTTACATCCAATGTGTGAAACAATCGCTCTTTAATAGAGGCATGTGGTTTAGGGAAGAACACAGGCAGGAATAACTCCTGATTCAGGTGAAAGGGTGAAACTACTTTAGGTAGAAAGGCCGGAAGACGGTGTAAGGTGGCTCAGAAGTGAGCGCTCTCAACTCAGATACCCTACGTGCTGAGGTAATGGCAACCAGAAAGGCCATCTTCCATGAAAGGTAAGAGAGGGGACATGTGGCCAAAGGTTCGAAGGGGAGTCTCATAAGGGCTGTAAGGACCAGGTTAAGATCCCATGTGGACGGCGGATGAGTGGATACAACCTATCCAGGCCCCTGAGAAACCTTACCACCAGAGGATTACTAAAGAGGGAGGCTCCATCTACGCCCGGGTGAAAAGATGAGATAGCAGCCAAATGCACGCTTACAGTTGAGAGAGACAGACCCTTCTGCTTGAGATTCAAGAGGTAATCCAGGAGAAAAGGTATAGAGGCTGAGCTAGGGTCTACCCCTTTACTTTGTGACCATATGGAGAAATGTTTCCACTTTGCCACATAAGCCGTCCAAGTTGAGGGTTTCCTACTACCCAAGAGGACATCCCTCACAGGGTCAGAGCATTGCAGCTCCAAGGGATTTAGCCATGGATATTCCAAGCCGTGAGGTGGAGAGACTGTAGGTTTGGATGCTGCATGCGTCCGTGGTCCTGGGAGATCAGAGTCAGGGATAGGGGAAGGGTTATGGGTTTAGCCACACACAGGCTCATCAGCAAGGTGTACCAATCCCGATGAGGCCAACCTGGTGCTCTGAGGATCAAGGCAGCCCTGTCCTGCCGAGCCTTGAGCAGTAGCCTGTGAATGAGAGGAAATGGGAGAAATGCATAAAGTAGTCTGCCCAACCAGGGGATTTGGAAGGCATCTGCCTCTGGGCCCAGACTGAGGCTGAGGAAGGAACAGAACCTCTGACACTTCCTGTTGGAACTTGTGGCAAATAGATCTGTCGGGGAATCCCCACTCTAGGAAGAGTGAATGGGCAATGTCTGGTCTGAGAGACCGCTCGTGACCCTGAAAGGAGCAGGTGAGTCTGTCTGCCAGCTCGTTCTGAGCCCCCGGGAGATAGGTGGCCTGAAGGTGTATAGCATATTTGATGCAAAAGTCCCAGAGGGCGAGGTCTTCCCTGCAGAGGGGAGAAGAGCGAGCACCACCTGTTTGTTTATATAGAACATCGCAACTGAGTTGTCTGTCAAAACAGACATGCACTTGCCTTGGAGGTGGTCCTTGGAGGTGGTCCTGGAAGCTCTGGTGGTCCTGAAACGTCTGGCACGCTAGACGAACTGCTCTGAGCTCCCTAACATTGATGTGGAGGGTCAACTCGCTCTGGGACCAGAGACCTTGGGTCCTGATATCTCCCCAGTGGGCCCCCCAGGCAAGGGCGGAAGTATCCGTCACCAAGTTACTGAAGGTTGCAGTTTCCGGAAAGGGACCCCTGCACAAACCAAGGGGGGCTGAAGCCACCAACGGAGGGAATCCAGAGTATGTGCCGGGAGGGTCACCAAAAGGTCCAGAGTATGCGCCAGGAGGGTCACCAAAAGGTCAGGTATACAGGCAAGGCAATCCCTGGCATATTGAATCACGTAAGTGCAAGCTGCCATATGGCCTATAAGTACCATGCGGTTTCTGGCCATAGTGGTCGGGAAATGTATAAGGGACTGAATGATGTCTGACATAGCCGTGAAGTGGGCTAGCGGAAGGAATTCCCTTGCTTGCAGCAAGTCTAATACTGCTCCAGTAAACTCGATCCTCTGGGTGGGTGTGAGAATCGACTTTGGTTCATTCAATATTAGACCAAGTTTGAGGAATGTGATTCTGGCTAGGGATACATGCTGAACAGCTACATCCCTTGACCCCACGTTGACAAACCAGTCGTCCAGGTAAGGAAAAACATGGACGTGGCACCTTCGCAGGAACGCTGCCACCACTGCCATACATTTTGTAAATAGTCTTGGGGCAGTGGACAGGCCGAATGGAAGTACTGTGAACTGGTAATGACAGTCCCCTACCATAAACCTTTGGAGTCTCCTGTGCGACGGGATTATTGAAATATGAAAGTAAGCATCCTTTAGGTCGAGGGCGGCGTACCTGTCTCTGAGATCCATAGAGGGGATAATGGTGGCTAGAGAAAGCATGTGAAACCTCAACTTCTTTATGCAGGTGTTGAGGCCTCGCAGGTCTAGGATGGGCCGAAGGCCCCCCTTGGCTTTTGAGATAAGGAAATAACGGGAGTAGTATCCCCTGCCCCTGAATTCTTGAGGAACCTCCTCTATCGCACCTAAGGCTAAGAGTGCGCGAACTTCCTGTAGAAGGAGTTGCTCGTGAGAAAGGTCCCTGAAGAGGGACAGGGAAGGGGGATGGGCGGACGGAAGGGAGGAAAACTAGATGGAATATGCCACCCTTACCGTGCTGAGGACTCACCTGTCTGAGGTGATCTGAGACCAAGCACGGTAAAAGTGGGATAGACAATTCACAAAGCGGGGGGAGGTGTTAGAGTGCTGACTGGTGCGCTGTCCCTGGGCAAGCCTTCAAAAGTGACGCTTGGGACCAGGGGGCTGCTTAGAATTAGACTGTCCTTGCCGGGAGGAGGAACGAGGGTGCCCATGATTATTTCCCCTTCCACCCCGTCTAGGCTGGTCACACCTAGGGGGTGCCCGATAGAATCGGGAAGGGGGAGGAGTTCTGAAAGGTCTCCTCTGAGTTTGAGGAGTGTGGAGACTGAGGGACCTCAAGGCAGTCCTAGAGTCTCTGAGGCTATGCAGTTTCTTATCCGTGTCTTGGGCAAATAATCCCTGTCTGTCAAACGGAAGGTCCTGGATCGTGTTTTGGACCTCAGGAGGGATTCCCGACACTGGCAACCATGCGCGGTGGCCATGGTCCTAGCCGCCGAGTCCGCGGAGTCCAGTGCTGCCTGTAGAGCTGCCCTGGACACTACCCTCCCCTCTTCCACAATGGCTTTGAACTCGGTGGCAGATTCCTTGGGGACAGCATCCTGGAATTCAGTTAAGGCTGACCATTAGTTAAACGCGTAGCGCCCCAGAGTGGCTTGCTGGTTTGATATCCTCAGCTGTAAGCCTGCTGAGGAATATACCTTTCGGTTGAAAAGATCGAGCTTTTTGGCGTCTTTCGATTCAGGGGTAGAAACCAGCTGGCCTTGGCACTCCCTGTGGTTAACCGCATCCACAACTAGGGTTCCAGGCTGGGGGTGAGTATAGAGGTGTTTGTAACCCCTCTGGGGTGCAAAATAACGCCTCTCCACACCTTTTGCAGTAGGCGGGATGGATGAAGGGGTTTTCCAAAGGGTATCCATATTAGTCCGGATGGTCTTGATAAAGGGCAAAGCAATCCTAGAGGGGCCCTCCAGGGCGAGGATGTCAACTGTAGGGTCAGTATCCTCAGTGACCGCCTCAGCTGGAAGATTCAGGTTTTGGACTACCCTTCTCAGCATGTCCTGATGGCCCCTTACACCCATAAGAAACAGGCCTGAAGACGTTCCTGCCACCGCCTCATCTGATGAGGACAAGAGAGGTTCCCCTTGACCCTCAGGTTCTCTCTGTGACGCGTCATATGGAGGACCACCCTGTGAGGCTGATGGTGTATTCAATGACGGGCCTTGTACACCTGATGGACCTGGTACTGGTTCATCCTGTGCTGCGTCTGAACACGGTGCCATGGCCATTGCAGAGAGCGGTGCCTGTGGGGCAGAAGTCACTGACAAAGATCTCAAGCCTTGACCTTGTGCTTGGTGGTACTCCCAGGGTGTCCAAAAGGGCCACTGCACCGGGCCTTGCCAGTGGAGCGGCCAGGAAGGAGGCGGTGCCCCATGCTCTGAAGGGCGCCACGAGTGGTGGTGGGACTGAAACCTGCGGCGACTATGGCTCGACCTCGAGGATCCAGCGTCAGACTCCGATGAGTACACCGATGCCGACCAAGGCGGTACGAAGCCTGGCAGTGCTGGGGAGCAGTGCCATCAGAATTTGGTAGGCTTCCCAGGATGCCGCATAGTAGGAGCTGAGGATAAATGCACCAGATCCAATGGTGCCAGGAGGATGGATGCCGATGTAGAGAGTGGTGGCTGACCCGGCACTGAGGGCACCGCATGGCCAGATGTCGCAGAGGCCGTGAACGATGGTGTCGTGCCCTGTGGAGGAGGGATAATCAGTGCCGGGGATCTCGGTATTGGCACCGGAGTCACAAACGGTGCCGAGGTGCTCTGGTCCCGGGTCTTATCTATAAGGTCCCTGGCTGCCTTGTACGTATCGGGCGTCGATGGCAGGTCCAAGTCCTCCATAGTGTCATGGGCCGGGGATTCCGTGCCCATTAAACCGCCTGACTTGGGCACCACGGTCCATGTAGATAGTGCGGGCTCCTTCTGAGTGTGGCGCGGATGCCCCGATGTGGGACGCGCTGTGGACGGCTCACCCTGAAACGTATGAGCCGGGGAGTGACCTCTGTCAGGCCTTTTTTTCTTGGTTGGCACTGAAGATGTAGATCTATGCCTCCTAGAAGCTCTAGCGCGCTATGCCGAAGATCGGTGCTGGTGCGATTTGGAGCCGTCTCTCCTTGGCGCCACGGGCTCATGTATGGAGGCCAGTGCACTGCGTACCGTTGCTGAAGGAGGATCCACATGGGGTTGAAATGCAGACTCCATGAGAAGGAGTCTCAGGCGGAAATGCCTCTCCTTCTTGGTATGTGGCTTAAAGCACCTGCAGACTGAACACCTCTCTCTTTGGTGTCCCTCTCCCAAACACTTTAAGCACTGGGAGTACGGGTCACTATTGGGCATATGTTTCCTGCACTTTTCACAGGACTTGAACCCCGTCGCCCAAGGCATGCCCTGGTGCCAGAGCAGTTAAATGGGGAAGATATCCCCATTATACAAAACTATCTACTATTATGAACTATAACTATAACAGTAAGAATAACTAACTGTAAACTATGAACACTAACTATAGACGAGAACGCTAAAGAGTATCGTTTAAAGCACATGAAGCTGTTCCAGTGACCGCCATGAATGGTAAGAAGAAACTGAGCTGGGGGCAGGTCGGCAGAGTCATATGTACACTGCCATAAAGGCACCACTCCAGGGGTCTCCCCTGGTGACCCGACGGGTATCGCAAGGTAAAAGCTTCCGGGACCGCGCATGCATGACGCGCAAACACTTGTTGGAATGCACGTGAGCAATCACTCGAAAAAGAAAGTTATTTACTTGTTCCCATTATGTAAGAACTAGGGGCCACCAAATGATATTAATGGACAGCAGGTTTAAAACAAATAAAAGAAGTTTTTCACACAGCGCACAGTCAATCTGTGGAACTCCTTGCCTCAGGAGGTTGTGAAGGCTAGGAATACAGCAGGCCTTAAAACAGAACTGAATACATTCACGGAGGTGAGTCCATTAATGGCTATTAGCCAGGCTGGGTAAGGAACGGTGTCCCTAACCTCTGTTTGTCAGAGGGTGGAGATGGATGGCAAGAGAGAGATCACTTGATCATTACCTGTTAGATTTACACCATCTGGGGTACCTGGCATTGGCCACTGCCAGCAGTCAGGATACTGGCCTGGATGGACATTTGGTCTGAGCCAGTATGGCCATTCTTATGTTAATATTGGAGAAGAAGTGGCAGTAGAGGGAGCTATAGCCAGTTTCATTGGCAATGGAAACCAGATACCAGGGCTCAGACAACTCCTAATCTGCCTGCACCAAGATTCTTGGTGGTTAAATTTTCCCTGTCCAGGCAGCTCTTTAAAGCATTGCCACCTAAGACTAGATGATGTGGAAAACCTGACGTCCTCTGAGGAAGAGGGTGCCCCTTCTCTCTTCTTCCCTCTGACCTTTTTGCCTGTGTATTTGTGGGAGGGACGTCCAAAAAACAGAATGAGAATCATGAAAGTACAGAAGGATCATCCCAGTGTGACATCCTGGGCCTCTCTCTGGAAGATCCAGAAGTGAACAGGATGGTGTTCAGAAATAAAAGGTCTGGATAAGAGACAGAAAGATACAAGAGCCAATTCTCAAAAAGTTGTAGTCTAGATGGAGCCTGCTATTAAGCGTGAGGCAAAACTGAGAGAATACTGTGGACTCTGTGTACTGAGAGTATGGTGGGGCACATCTGCCTACAGAGGCTAGAAACTAAACTCCAAGAATCTTCCTGAGTGCTGCCTCCATGATAACCACAGGCAGACCTTCCAAGACATTTCAGAGGCCTTGTGGGATAGCTGCTTGATGTATTATTCCATGTCAAAGACAGTACCTGAATTCACATTCTCTTTTCAACTCAAGAAATTATGGATCAAAAAAGATAATTATGAATCTTAAAAAATGTGTACTTCTGCTGTCTTTCCTTAGTTCAAATAATCTTCGAACATTCAGAACCAATAGCATTTGCTCAATGTTTTATTTACATTCAGCTCAGATCTGCCTCCCCAAAGATTTTACGAATCAAAACCCTAAAAAAGAGAAGGCAGTAAGGTTCTGCACTGGCGCCTCTTTGTACCTCTAAACACCAAACCATCTTCTCCATAGATCAAAACAAACAAAAATTTCCCAAACTAATATCCAAGTAGCTTTGTCAACATTAAGTGACTCAGTCCATTGATACTTACCTTGGTGATTTTAAGGAATTTGGTGGGGTCAAGCACACGACTATTCTTTGCCCCCTGAACAGTGTTCCAGCCACTTTCATCTACCCTCTGGACACCTACAAAAACAACAAAGTCAATCAAAACCTCCTTAAACTGTTGTTCATGGCCCAAACGTATCCAAGGGCAATGTGTACAAGTCAAGGAAGAGGCTGCAGCCCTACGGTGAGCCCAGCACAACTCTACAGTGCATATATTAAGCATGAATTTTGGAGGTTTATTCTAGATTAGATATTACACAGGCATGGGATATTCAAAGACTATTGTATCAACTTTATAAACGTTATGTATATCTTTCTGAGCTACATACTATATTCTGGTTCTATGGGGGAGTTACAGGGGTTTCTGAAGGAGCTAACTTCATTTGGGGGTAATTAATGAAAATTGTTAGGCAGGTGACAAGACTGGGGAGGGACCAGCCCTTGGAAAAAATGGCACATGCTAGTTTGATCTGGTTAAAGATGGTTACCAAAGAACTGAGAGCTGTATAAAGTGGTCACCCTGACATGGGAGGGAATGACTCTCACTAAAGCCAAGAAATAGCATGACATTGCGACCAAGAGTGGCAGACCTGCAGGAAGGGTTTGAAGTATTTTGTTTCTATTAGAGTTTTTGTGGAGAAAATGGATTTGCCTTGTAAACTGAGACCTGCATAAAGAATGAGGAGTACTTGTGGCACCTTAGAGATTAACCAATTTATTTGGGCATAAGCTTTTGTGGGCTAGAATGTCCTAGCCTCTGTTTGTCAGAGGTGGGTACTGGATGGCAGGAGAGAGATCACTTGATCATTAACTATTAGATTCGCTCCCTTTAGGGCACCTGCTATTGGCCACTCTCAGCAGACAGGATACTGGCCTGGATGGACCTTTGATCGGAGCCAGTATGGCTATTCTTATGTTCTTAACAACAATTTAAGGTCAGACTATTACACTCTTTCACACACTGAATTGCACCTTACTATCGGAGTACTCCCCATTTGTTGAAATCACAGTATTCATGAAGTAAGATGAATTAGTTAGTGTTGTCCTGCTTTGAGCAGGGGATTGGACTAGATGACCTCCCGAGGTCTCTTCCAACTCTAATATTCTATGGTACTCAATGTGAGTAAGACAGGCAGAATGTGACTCCAAAATAGTAATTATAATACTCTAAGATCCCTGTGAAGCCCTAGAGAAGTGCAGTGCTTCACATAAATGTAACATTTAAGCATCAACCACCCATACAGTGTAATTACAACTTTACAAATAAGGAAACTGAGGAATTTAAGAATTTAAGGGATTTTCCCAAAAAGAACTCACAAAGGAAGTCAATGCAGAGCAGGCAACAGAAGCAGGTTTCCAGGAGACCCTCTTTGACAGCAATGTTAGCTATCTCATCAGGGATCATTTTAGCAGGAGAAACACAACTTCTCTATGAGGATGGATGGTACTTGACACTTTCTCCAACATCTCTCTGGAGTATCCTCAGGCCAGGTCTACACTGGTGGTGGGGGAGTGGGAGTGGGGAGTGCAGTGTCGACCTAAGATACACAACCTCAGCTCTGTGAATAGCGAATAGCATAGCTGAAGTTGACATATCTTAGACTGACTTATCTCAGCGTCCTCACAGCGGCAAGGTGACCGCTGCCGCTCCCCTGTCAACTCTGCTTCCGCCTCTCGCAGCGGTGCAGTTTTGGAGTTGACAGGGAGAGCGCTCGTGGATTGATTCTTCACGTCTACACTAGACAAGATAAATTGATCCCCAATAGATCGATCACTACCCGCCAATGTGGCGGGTAGTGTAGACGTGGCCTCAGATTTTCCTCCTCTTCCAATCTCATTCATGTCCATGATAGAAATTCCTTAACAGATTGTGTCTTTTTTATATGATTCTGAACAGTGGACAGTGGGTGCCCACAGTGAAATGAGAGCTAATTTGTGTGGTTCTTTACCTGGTCTTCTCTTCTCTTTGGTCATGAGTTGCTGGACCTTTCTCTGCTCTTCTTGCTCTTCAATTTTTGCTTCTTTATGAATCTGCTCAATAGTCTTGGGGCCTTGATCTGCTCTCCGGGACACCCAGTTGCACTGTATAAGGCAGTACACAAGAACCTAAAATGAGTTCTATGGTATTTACAGAGAAGCCTAGTAAATGTGATATTATGGACAGAGTGAGAGTAAAGTTGTAGAAGTGGCATACAGAGTTCAATAGCTAGCTTCTCAATACTCCTCTCACCCTTAGGATGTATTTACACTGCAATTAGATACCAAACCCAGCCATGGGGTTTTAATTGCAGAGTAGACATACCCTTAAGGATTATATCTAGATTTACAGCAGCATGCAGAGTACAAGTACCGTACGTGTAGCTACATGCTGCAGTGAAAGGCTCAAGAAGCTCTCCACCACCAGAGCTTTTTACTGCGATGCCAGAGTCTTTCTCCCCTGCCTCAGACCTTCACTTTGCGGGGAAAGGCTGTGGCAGCAGGACGCTGCACTGCAAAAAACAACACTATAGATATGGGAGGCACTGGCTGGGCATGTAGCTAGCCCGTGCAGGGTATATATCCTGGGGTTTCAGTCATGTCTGGCACTCGCTTCTACTCTACACACTTAAGCTGTGCCTCCCTGTCTACACTGCTCTTTATTTCTGTGCTAGCTGGGCATGCACTGTCTGTAGTCTCTATGTCACTGTTAGTATCTTCAGAGCACATGTATCTTTAGATTAGAAGGACCGCCTGTGAAAAGGATGCTGTGGAGCTGGGTCACCTAACCCATAACCTACTTCTAGCCTCAGACTTACAGTAGTAGAATGTATATATAATGCAAATTTGCAAATACAATTGAATTTGGATCCACCTTCATAAAAGAACATGACTGATATAACATGCAAAGCTGCTTTAACTACTTGGGCTATAAAAGCCTTCAGATCAGTATCTTGTCTATCCAATGCAGCATAACCGAATACCAACTTAATAGGAAAGAGATGTCTTTGAGGGGAAGTTGCTGTCACTCCAAATTGGTTAAATAATTTCAATGTTTGCCTGCATGTTTCTTCCACCTCTGGAAAGACAATGAAAACAATAACTGATCCAAAAGAACAGTCATAGGCTATATTTTTGTGAAAAACTGTGATTTGTCAGTTAATGCAAGACTCAGTATATACTAATGTAAGACAGTTTACCTGGTCCTGAATCAACACGGGCTGGAATAACTTGCTTTTAGAAACACCACCCCATACTGTAAAATCATCTAATATGGGCCAAATGAGAACTCTTTGGGGAAAAAAGTGGAACCCTTTATGCACAAGAAAAAAATTAGGTGATTGATGCTTTCACTAGACCCCATACTGGACAGATCCATCTACCCCAAAACACAAGGCATCCAAATATACCATGGTTGTTTCTTGATCTGATTACAACCTCTTTTACAATTTTCAGTGTAGATGACCTCAACTGTACTCTGTAACGGTGTGAAAGCCCAGGTTATGTACTAAGCTTTAGTCTGGCTACATTTTTAGATATTTTTTTACATTTTTAGTTTAGATTGGAGTCTAACTTTCAGACAAATTTGGAACCACTTATTGATATGGCTGGCTCTAAAGGTAATTTGTGTCCCCGCACAATATGGTTAATAAGTACATCCTCGCTATAAGGCCCTTCCTTATTATGAACCTTTGGGTATAACAAACCCGGTCCCTGGATCCCGACTACAGTAAGTACTCTATTGTAAAAAAACCAACAATTTTTATCCAGCATCATATGTTAACCCAAGGGCAGAAATTAAGGAGTAGGATGTCATCCCACCTCCCACTGCCAAGGGCTGAAGCCGGACCCCCAGCGGATGGGGCTGAAGCCTAGAGCCCCAAACCCGCCATGCAGGGCTGACAGCCTGAAGCTCCAACCCCACTGCCCTGTGTGGCTGACAGCCCGAAGCCCCAATTCCACTGCTCTGTGTGGCTGACAGCCCAGAGTCCCAGCCCCTCTGCTCATTTTTCTTATCGTCCTTTCACTATAATGAATCCCTGCTACAATGAACAAAAGGCTTGGATCTAAACACGTTCATTATAGTGAGGTGTATTGTGATCAACTAGTAATCATGGTAGCTAACCATATTATCGTTCTTCTTGCAGTACAGGCTTAGACACGTAACTTCCTGTAACAAACTGAGCATATTTTTTTTCTCGATGAATAGAGGGCTTCTGAACTCCCTTGTGTAACCAGAAGGCGAGTCATCTCAATCTTCTGTGTGTTACGAGCACCCCAGAAAGCTGCTGGTGTGGCTATGTGCTCATGCCCTCTGGGCACTCTGTCTCCAGGTCCAGCACTTTGAGACAGATACCCAGAATGCATTGACACATACATGGTTAAGCAGAGCACTAGGAATAGACACACAACAAGTGATACAAGTTTATATTGTTTATAAAAAACTGAAAAGCCTACTTTGGACAAAAGCTGAGCTGTGTTTGTTGTAATCAGGTTGGAGGAGTGTATCAAAAACTCTTTATAAAACATGTCTGTATTTGCAGTGTAGATAGGACCTAACTGTCCTAAACCAGGGGTCTTCAAACTTTCCCCCCACTCCCATGGCCCCTTTCCGTGGAGGAAAAAGTCTGGCAGCCCCTTGGGGCGCGTACGTCCACCGAAATGCTGCCGCAAAAAGTGGATGCTTCCGCCGGCGGCGGCATTTCGGCGGTCTAAAAATAGCCTGCCCGGGAGTTCAGCAGTCTCCCAGGTGGTCTCGCGCACCCCTGGGGGTCGTCTCGCGCACCCCAGTTTGAAGACCACTGTCCTAAACATGTGAAGCAATTAATCTATCCACCAAAACACTAATCTCTTAGCCCTGAATAAAGTGTGTGGGGGGTGGGTGAAGTACTTTTTACCTTTCAAATGACCAGACATCTGGGATGAGCAAAAAGGGTCCGTATTTTCTTCTCACCATTTCTACTACTGTAATCAATAATTACTACTCTCATTTGAGGGATATTCCATTACAGCAGTGCCAGTGACTGTGCTCTTTTACTTACTTCAGTGGGTACATACCAGCCTTAGGTCTATTACATCCTGAAGCATGAACCGAATCCTGGAGGACGTTTTTCTCTCTTTCACAATCTTCTCCATTTGATTAAAATACTGGTCCATACGGGGCTATAAAAAAGACACAAATGCCATCATCAGCTCTCTGGGGAAGGGGATGGAATGGGGACAGGGAAGGGGTGGGAAGAGGCATGGCCTCATGGAAAGGAAGGAGTGGGGGTGGAGCCGGGGCAGGGTATTAGTGATGTGACCTTCGGGATAATGTACTAGTCCTCATGTGGTCCTCGTGGTCATCTGAGTTTGAGACCCCCTGCCGTACATGTTCTCTAAGGGCCAGGAGCTCCTTGTACCAAATGCACACACATGCCACTTGCCCATAGGGCAGGTAATCATACATGCTGCATTGGGTGCAATAAACTGGATATCTCCACTCTGTTGCTGGACTTCTCTTCTAACTCCTGAAGCTCGTTCCTTCGCTGTTCTTTGGTTTTTTATCGGGATATTTTTGGCTTTAACTTTAAAGAATGTTAAGTGTATTTAGCCCCCCTCACACTCCTTCCTCTCATCTCCCGCGCAAAACTCCCATTAGCCACTCCAGTTTGCTAGCTCCTCTGGTTGCTTAGGAGCAGGCTTTTTAAAGCTTGGGTCTTCCTGAGTAGCTCTGACCCTGGTTAAGGCTTGATGGGTGCAAAAGGGCTTAGTGATCAAAGCCTCATTAAGAAGCTCTCAGCCTTGGCTAGGCTCAGCACACAGTTCCCCAAACAAACAGCAATCCACTGAGGGATCATTGTAAGGATTAGGATTGGTTTCTATTGTGATCCCTGCAATCCACCAAACTGCAAAGAAACTCCATTCTAAGAGCAGCTGAAAATGATCAGCTCAGTTTCCAGAGTTGTGTCTGATTGAGTGCTAGCAGGCAAATCTGAATATGTCTTCATTCCTTGCCTGGCTTGTGTGAAATAGAAACAGATGGTTAATGCCAATAGGAATGAGTTAATCTAATGTTTAATGCAGTAAATTACACTTACAACTGCTGGAAAAATAGGGGAAGGACAATGCAGCAGTGTAGTGTGAAACATCGGCCTCATCACAATGCAGGCTGCGATCACAACACAACATAACACAAGGTGAATTTTCAGAGAAAACAATACAATCAGAAAACTTGTCTAAGCCTGTGATTGCTTTAATAATGAGGAAGTTTAGGTCAGTCAATGTGCCTTGCAGATGTTACCACGAACAATTCATTTGATGATGTATTTCCATATGTAACACAATCCCCAAGGAGCAAAGAAACTGGAATACATTTTAAGGCTTTGCGGACTGTGGTTGACAGATTAAGATTGAATGTACAAAAGGAAGATCTTATGTATGTCAAATACTTTTTAGGCTGTGTAGCTGGGTGAATTACTTGGAAATAGCTACCAGGAAAAGAAATTAAAATATTTCAGCTAGGGCTTAATGTAGCCAACAGTACATAACATACTGGAAAGGGGAAGGAAGGCAACGAGACAGGGTGAGGATGAAACATTCTCAGCATCTGATTTAATAAAACATGACAGATATTCCTAGAGAAAACTATGGCAACGGAAAGCACTGAGCCCCCACTTCGGCATCCCTGTTCAGCCACTGTCACTCAGTCTCTTCTTTACCTTGGCTTTCTCAAAGTCCAAGTCCTTGCCAATGGTAGTGAGCAGGCGGCAAAGGCACTCCAGGGACTCTTCATCATGGTTCTTAAGAAGCTTCACTACACAGTCATGCATGATGGCCTCTGTCAGCATTTTAAGTTTGAAGAGTTCACCAATGAATTTGATGTTTCCGATGGATCTCCGTCGAGCTTTGTCCTTGGCCTCCTCCAGCTCTTCATGGAGCCGTGTCTTCTCCTCTTGCTGTAGGACAGAAAGGAGAATTCTACAAAGCATGCACATGAAAACCACACCGAAGCACACGCTTCTGAAAAGCTAGAGTTACTGCCGTTCACATTCCCACCCTCTTACTCCCCAAACTATGAAACATATAATCATAAGGGCTTCAGTTAATGCAAATAGCTCTTTTATTAAACCCAACCACAGCAACACAGGAAATCAAAATTTTCCAAAGCATCCATAACAGTCCTTCAAGATTGCTCTGGATGGGATGATTTAGTGGGGGTTGGTCCTGCTTTGAGCAGGGGGTTGGACTACATACCTCCTGAGGTCTCTTCCAACTCTAAGCTTCTATGATCCTATAACTGGACTATCAAGATCACTGAAATTTTATGAAGAAACTCACAGTAGTAGCAGCTTCGAGCTCTTTTTGCTTCTTCTCAAAGACATCATCATCAGCTTTGTCTTTTTCAAATTCCTTCTGGCAACGATTCAGTAGCAGCTTGCGGAAATTTACTGTGCTCCCAGGCTTGTCCGCCATAGGTACTTTCAGCTGTATCCAGTGGAAGAAAAACACAGGGAAAAGCATGGTTACATATTTTATAATACGTTACATTTTATTACTTATTTTATAAACAGTAATAGCAGAGCTTGCAAGACTACTACAGTTAATCATCTTCCCAGTGTTTACATTAGACAACCATATTTTTATGAGTTTCAGAATTCAGAAATGAAAATTTTCTCCATACTAAACCTTGTCTGACAACATCTTAGCCTAGAAGTAGATTATGGTTTCCCTGCAAAGAATCCTGTTTAAGATTCATTATTTTTTAAAATAAGAACATTTTAAAATACAGATTTTTATTATTGTGACAAAGAGTCCTGTGGCACCTTAAAGACTAACTAAGGTGTTAGAGCATAAGCTTTCGTGGGCTAATACCCACTTCGTTAGATGCATTCTTTAATCTGCATATCCATTTCAAGCACTACCTCTCCTCTGTTTTCCCTCCTCTTCTCTACTTCTACTCCTCTTTTCTCCACCCTCAATCTCCATTTTTCCTTTCTGCATTTTTAAAGTACCCATTGTGTTAGATGCTGAAACAGGTCTAATGACTGACATGAGTAGTATGACTGATGCCTAACATAAAAAAAAAATCTCACTTTTACTGCCAATAGCAAGGTCAGCAGTCCTTGACTATATTGCTTGTTATGGTGCACCATTAGGATAAAAATCACTCAAGTTCTATGTAGGATTGGAATTGTGTGGCCAGGGCACAATCCTGTGGCCTGAAATGAACTCTGGATTTGATGAGGTCAATTCTAAAAAGGCATTACATTCTACCATAGAATCATAGAATATCAGGGTTGGAAGGGATCTCAGGAGGTTCTAGTCCAACCCCCTGCTCAAAGCAGGACCAATCCCCAACCAAATCATCCCAGCCAGGGCTTTGTCAAGCCTGACCTTAAAAACCTCTAAGGAAGGAGATTCTACCACCTCCCTAGGTAACTCATTCCAGTGCTTCACCACCCTCCTAGTGAAATTTTTTTTTCCTAATATCCAACCTAAACCTAAATCTAATATCCACCACAACTTGAGACCATTACTCCTTGTTCTGTCAGTAATAGTTCTTTAATCTGCATATCCATTTCAAGACGGCATTTGCACTATTCTGTTACGGAACCACTACTGGAGTGGTAATGAAATATCACATTGATGACCCATGTATCTGTTTTCATGGGAGTTACTGCAGTAATGAGTCAGGATACCTGCTTTTTAGTTTAATATGTGCCTCAATACAGATTTTCATAATACATATCAAAACCTTCTCTGTATCAAATAAATAAACAGCTTTAAAAAGTTTGTGTAAATATGCTTTTACGTAATACATCATAAACACTGTGAAAAGCCACTATAAGTTAACTGAGAACACACGTGGGGTTACAAAACCATCAGTGATAACGAGGCTCAAGATAAAAAGAGTGGATTGATTGTCAGAGCCCAGGGTCAGTTTGTGGGGATGGAATGTAGGAATTGCCTCAGCTTTCTAGCTGAAAACTGAAAAAAATTGCTCTGGAAATCAGAGATACAACTGGAATCTGGAATCCTGTTTTTATGGAGCTACTTCTACTTTTGAAATTTAATCACCAAATTTCAAAAGGTGCTCAGCACCCAGGAGCTACAAATCTGGACTTCAGTTTAACAGCACTCCTAGTCAATTTCACTCTGGGTTTGCTGGGTGCATGTATGGCCAATGTACACATGTAAACACAATTTTGTAACATAAGATTTTTTCAGACACACTAAGAAGTTCAATACTAAATAGTAAAGGGTATAATTCTGCCCTGGATGTGTTTACATAATCCCCATTTCAATCCATGGGAACGATGTGCAGCAAGGGGAGAACTTACCCACAGGAAACTCCTGTTTGACTTTTGCCACTCTTACCGTTACAAGACATCTACACATATTTGCATATGCCACAGAGAAGCTGGGCTCATCAATGGCTTTCTCGAAGACCAGATCAATGACTCCTTTCAGCCTCTCTTCTGTGTCTACAGTCAGGTCTGTTACTTGCTTCATTAGCTGATTGAACATCTGTGGTGTCAATTTGTTTAAGATACTTCGTACCTTGCGGAACAGCTCCTAAACATGTCAATAAAAACAGTATAAGTGCAGAGCACAAACACAGCAAAATTATAGGAGGTGATCTGAATAATGAACTGATATGCATTTAAAAGGTGAACAGAAAAGCTTTTAATAGGAGTTTTTAAAAGGCCAAGTCACTAACAGAATGTATGTCCAGAACTGATCAGTCATACGTACAGTGAAACCCCCAGACAAGTTCTTAAACACAGTCCTACTTACTCTGTGTCACAATTGTATTGATTTATTACTCACAAATAGAGGTTTCCTGTTATTGGAATTGAAATCTGTGGTGCTTTGAACCTGAGTGATTTTCATTGTACTTGACAATTAATAGAATTTCACTATATCCCCATACCAGTGGAGGCAGGCTCCACTCTACATTTTATAACAATACTTGAAAGTCAGTTCTGTCACCACTTACCCACAAAATCCATTTTGTGGGTCTCTCTTGTAACAGTTGATAACTTCACCTATACCTAAAGGACCAGGACGTGCACCTCTCTCAGTTTTCTAAGGTAAAAAGCTTTTCAGTTCACCTTTAATATTAACTCATCTAGGGATTAACAGCAATAGAAGAAGAGGGACAACCCTTTCTAAAGTGTCTATGTGATTCAAAAGTAACATAGGCAGCTAGAAACCAAAGTCTCATTAACTTCTAGTGACACGGGCTCCTAAATGCCTAAGTCGCTTTTGAAATTTTTTTCAATCTGGGATAATAACTTCAGAAGCAGTCATTTATGTTCTATAGTTAAACTTAACCTGAAGCTCTGTTTTTTTCATCAATAGAGGCAACAAGTTTTTACTATATTTACTCTAAGACAGATAATTTTATATTCATTTGGTCAACAAGCTTGCATTTGGCAACTGGAACAAAATTCCACTGTACTCCAAAAATATTCTGGTTTATTCTCCCATGTCTCAGATCAAAAACTATGCCACCAAGCAAATACCTGCTCCTTCAGGGGTTATCCCATGAAAGAGCAGAGGGAGAAAACCCTACAGAGAAAGTTTGAGATACAGCAGTGTTGGCATGGGCAGGACTTTGCAAGAGGGAAATCTACAGAAGAATCTTAGTGCCACTCAGGCTCAGTACGTAAATACAGGATGAAAAGGAAGTTCTGTGCTACACTGAAAGTTGGAGATTGTTTGTTCGTAAAGTCAAGGCAGAAATATTCAAGTAAAATAGCTGCATAAAAATAATCTTGGCAGAGAGGTAGTAGGTTGTCTGGTATTCCCTGTCTTCACTCCCAGTTTTAACACTGAATAAGAGTAAAAACAAAAAAATAAAGTCTGATCAGAACTGTGACTCAAACTGGACCTCAGTGCTGCTAAGGTTATTGTCCAAACAAGAGTATCACAACAGCAAGAAGAAACTACCATGCTTCCAGTGTTAATAGAACAAAATGTTAGTGTCTACTGAGGATTCAATTAACTGTGTGTAAGACTATCTCAGAAGTTAACTGGCATTCACAAAGTGTGTTCAGACTGTTCTCACCTTGGTTTTTATATTTTCTGGGTCCTCGGCCTGGCTGTCTCTTTTCAGGCTTGGCTTCCAGGCGTTTTCTGCTTTCTTCAGGTGGACATCTTCTTTCACACATACAGTGATGATCTTCCTGGGCTCCCTCCTTTGGCTTGGCTGTGATCTTCTTGGTCCAACATTCAACAACTAGGACAAAAAAATTCCTTATTATATCCCCTTTAATACTCACAGCTCACAATACATGCTCCAGTACTCAAGTAATATAGCTGTGGGTGATAATACTATCAATCAACAGTTCACCCTACTACTTTTATGAATTCCTCTCAGACAATAAACTGGTCTAGACTCCCAGCTTGGAATCTGTGCAATGCAGATTGAAGGGCAAACAGAAGACACTCTTCCCTCTGTCAGCCATCATCACAACTGAAACAGGATGCCTGCTACCTATCAGTCAGAACCTCTTCAATCCCACCACACTGCTTAAGCTCTGTGGAACTGATTCCCAGTGTCCAATGGGAAGTTTTGAAAAAGAGAGACTATTAAGATAGGAGGTCATAATAGAAGCATGTTTTAGGACTAAGCAGCTTCTTCTTGTCTATTTTAAACATGCAAGCTCAGGCTAGTATGTTATGTTTTTGGTAAAACTGCTAGCCTATTATTGACCTTTCAACTGAATTTGGTTTTAAACAACAAAGCTATTTTTGAGTTGCACATAGAAAGGAGGGTCAATTCCCCTGAGGCTGAGTAATTCAAAACTGATATGATTCAAATTTTCTCTAAACTTCACTGCTGAAGGAATGTACATTTTTCTTTTGAAAGAGGGGCAGTCTCCACCTTCTACAGAGTACACAGAGTGGGACAGTTTACCACATTCAAAACCACACATGTACAATGCTGATGGTATAGTAGCGAAAGATCATTTGTACTGGCAAAAGGGTATAGCACACATGCCTCACCAGAGCAATCTTTGGACTCTTGTTTAAATACTAAATGTACTGAATGGTGCACTAACTCTCATATTTCTGAGTGTACCTGGTAGCAATGCCTGATTACTCAATATTAAGTTACATGTTTTGTCAACAAACAAACAGTCCTTTAACACTTGTTAACAAAACATATTTGACATCTTTTCTGTGCTATACACAACTTTTACATATAATTTTGGATACTTCAAAAGCCAGCAATTTGACAAAGCAATTAATCCACATTGTTGAAGCAAAATCATCTGAGATATTCAAATAGCTAAACTGATTATACAAAAAAAAAAATGCTTGTGGGCTGATAGTCTGCATGCCAAGTTTCAGCCTAAAGCATATTTTTGGCAAGGTTAGAAAACCCCTGAGTATAGGCGCTTATAATAGGAATGTTAAACATTTCACTTTGACAGCATAAATGCTTGCTGCTAATAAAAGAACATCACAATATACTAATGGTCACTACTGGAGTTTAGTCTGGCTTTCATTAAGTGATAATGCCAATGAAACAAAATGTTGTCACAGGATAATGGTCTCACGCACTTACATGCTTTATAAACCATGACAAAGCTTTGAAAAGAGTTATGTGGTATAGAGGATTGTGTACCAACCTATTAGGCTTTCATATATGAAGACATGCATTCAAATCTAATTGCAGGACATGTATAAACGAGTGTAACAGTCTCATCCTAGTTCCCATTTGTGCATACCATAAAAGCCACATAATTGCACAAGTAAATCCATCCCAGTGACAAGATTAGCAGATCCATATTACGGTGTATTGGCAGACACAACTGTGTGGAAATATATACAGCACTTGCTTGCATTATGCTTTGTTGAAATCCAAGCCATGAGTCACTTCAGTTCCATGACTACTGAAAATTCACTCCCTATTTTCATTCAAAACTTGCTTGCTCTGGTTTGATGTTGGTGTGATATAACAAAATCTGCTTAGAGCCTAATCAATTTACAATCAATATTACAAAGTACCTATTCCAGGCTCTAAGTGCCTTTGCAACCACATAAGACAGAAACTTTCCTTCATACTAAAACCAGAAAACAGCCAACCAGACACAAAATCAAACCAAACACTATCTGTTTTACCCATAAACACCAGCCCATCTCATGCCTCATCCTTCCCAAAAGGCTAAGTCTACACTCAGTATAACTATGTTGCTCAGGGGAGTGGATTTTATGTCAGTATAACTTCGTCACTCAGAGGTGTAGAAAATCCACATCGCTAAACGATGCAGTTCTAACTCCCTAGCCCCTGGCATAGACAGCACTATGTTGATGAGAGGACTTCTCCTGTCGACACAGCCACTGCCTCTCAGGGAGGTGGAGTACTTTCCCCATTGGCGTAGGTAGCATCTCCACTAAGCACTACAGTGGCTCTGCTGCAGCTCTGTAAATGTAGAAAAGCCTTAAGTAAAGAAAAGAGTTTGCAGAGTGCCCTGAAAGCCTCTTGGACCTCCTCCTAAACTGAGGGCTCTTCATGGAAAACAACTTGCCAGAAGCCTCTTCTCTTTTACACCAGTGGGGTTCCAACTTGAGGGACCCGTCGTTAACTGCAGGGGTGCCAGTAAAGCATGGGGAAAGAGGTATCAAATAGGCAAGTCCCAGAACATTTAGGGCTTATAGACACATACACATTCCTCGCTTAATGTAGTTATGTTCCTGAAAAATGCTACTTTAAGCAAAACAATGTTATGTGAATTCAATTTCCCAAGAAGAATGAATGTAAATAGAAGGGGTTAGGTTCCATGGACTATATCTATATCTATCTATCTATACATACACACACAGTATAACTTTTAAACAACAATTGAATACTGTATACAACAATGATGATTGTGAAGCATGGTTGAGGTTGTGGAGTCAGAGGGTGGAAGAGGGTGGCATATTCCCTAAGGAATGCCTTACTGCTAAATGATGAACTAGCACTCAGCTGAGCCCTCAGGGTTAACCCGTTGTTAATGTAGCCTCACATTCTACAAGGCAGCACGAATGGAGGAAGGAGATACAACATGGCACAGAGAGACAGAGACGTGTGCGTGCGTGCGTGTGTGTTGCGCATTGCCCTTTTAAGTATGCTGAACCCACTCTAAGTACACTGCCGTTTTAAGCAGATCAGGAAGTTAAGATAGCAGCTGCTGCCAGCAAGCTCCCTCCATCCTGAGCTCTGTCATCTCCCGTGCCCCACCCCTGTGAAGAAGGGGTCCAGGAGCGGGGGGAGAGGAACACCCTGACATTAGCACCCCGTTTCTCCCCCCTCCGCCCCGCACAGCAAGCAGGAGGCTCCCGGGAGCAGCTACAAGGTAGAGAGCACGAGCAGCACATAGCAGTGGCGGGAGGGGCACCTGACCTGCCGGGCAATTGATAGCCTGCTGGGCGGCTGCCGTACAGGAAACTTAGGGGAGCTGATGGGGGACTGCCAGTCCACCCTGGTTCCAAACCTGCACCAACTCCAACAGGCTGCTCTTCCTGAAAGTAGTGGACAAAGCAGGTGGCTGCCAAACAATGTTATAAGGTACCATAGAGCAACTTTAAAGAAGCATGTTCTCTAAAGTGATCAGCAACGTAACAACAAAGCAATGTTAACTGGGACATCGTTAAGTGAGGAGTTACTGTACTGAAATATAAGAACATGCCAAGTCAATGCACTTGTTACAAAAAGCAGGTGACATTAATCATAGAGCAGTGATTTATTTCTATTATATTAAATGGCTGAGGTAGAATTCATTATTTCGCCTGATTGGCATTGGTGCCATAGTGGCAGATGTTGACTAGACCAGTGCAGTTTTTTTTAAATCAATTTGGTTTACAGGACAGACCTTCAACAGATCAAAGCAGCTGATCCAAAAAAGTAGCTTTTTTAAAAGAATATCTATATTTGCGAATAAACTGATGTCAAATTGGCTGAATGTTTGTGGTTGGCTCTTAGAATACCTATCAGTGAATAACAGTCTGTCTGGAATGATTTATATTAAAAACACTATATTATAAGCTTTTTGTGACAGAAACTGAATTTTGGTCTGTGTTTGTGGTGCCTAACAGAATGCGGGCCTGGCCCCTGCCTGGGGCTCCTTGTTGCTACCACAATACAAATAACTTCTACTATTAATAACCAATAATTATATAGCCCTTTCAATAATAATGCTATCACTTTACACTTCTATAGCACCTTCCATCCAAGGATCTCAGATGTGTCTAACAAACTCACAATCCACCCTCCTTCAGATGGGGAAAACTCTAAAGGATTTGTCAGGTGAGTCAGAAACACAGCAAGGAACTCACAAATAGTAAAATGGAGCCATAGTATTTTCTTTCTGGTTTAGCTTCCATTCTTAGCAAATAATTAAACTAATCCAAATCCCTCAGAAACATCCAGGAAACCAAAGAAGGCTAACTGCTCCTCTTTATGCTCATATGGATACATTTTTCTCTTCGTACACAAGTAGGCCTCATTTGTTTCTACATTTTGCAGTTTTCATCTATACCATAAACATCTCTCTTGGTTCTATTTTGAGTACCTCTGAATTATCCTCCTATGTTGTTTTGTTTGAAATTTGCTATTTCTGAAACGACAGACAGAAAGCGAACAAGAAGCAAAGAAAGTAAGTTATTACAGTGGGACCCCGCAATACCGCAACGATCGGGATCCAAAAAAAATCAATCGCGATAATCGCCGACATCGCGTCCCGCGTTATAACTGGATTTGCGCTATCGCGGGGTGCGGTATTCTGGGGTCTGACTGGATGTGTTAAGAGCTTATTAACTCTGAGCTGCTTGACATCATTTGGAGAGCAGGGATTAGGTGGTGGGCTTCAGTGGTTTATGGACATGGCCTGTGTAAAAGTGAAATGACAAGAGTGGACATACAGTGCCAATACAGATGTTGGTGCATTTTACAAGAGGATAATATTTGAGTTCTCTAGGCTAAAATCCCTCTTATCCTATAATGAATAATAGTATAGGATACCAGGTTTGTTAAATACTGTTACCTTTAAAACCTACCCTAAAAAGGCACAGTAAGAAACTACTCTTTATAGGCACAAATGTAAAATGTATGTTATGTGCTGAATGCTCCAAACGAACGGGGTAAGCAGGACTTACCTTGTCTCCCCCTTTCCACAGGTCTGCAAAGTGCAGACCCCTCGCAGATCCCGCTCAGGCCAACGTCCCAGCATGCCCTCTACTGGTGATGTCCCACCCACCACTGCAGAGACTGCCTAGAGGGGTACAATGCAAGTCTTGTTTTTTGGTTTTTTTTGTTTTCTTTTTTTTATAGTATTGCACCTTTTTGTAAAGTTTTCTGTTAATTTTATTCTCTGTAAACAATACAATTATGAAAAAGAAAACTTTACACAAAGGTGCAAAAATTGGGGGGGGGAGGGAATAAAGAGGGAGTTGGCTTACCCCTATTGGCAGGTTCCTCAATGGTGGGTGAGATGAGACCAACAGAGGGCATGCTGGGGTGCCACATCGAGCCACAGAAGGCAATCCGGGGTTGTTCTGCACTTTGCAGGCCTGCCCAAAGAGAAAGAGCAATGTTTAAATTACTAAGACGTTGAGTGTTTATTTGAGATATTCAGCACATAGAAAGGCCGTTACTTACTGTAACTGGAGGTTCTTTGAGCTGTGCGGTCCCTATCTGGATTCCAGTGGGGGTTATGCATGCACACCATGTCTTTGGATTCAGAGAATCTGAAAGTAGCGTTAGCTGGCCTGTGCACGTGCCTTGATTCATCTTGTACTTCTGTCAGAGGCAATAAAGGGCGGGATGGGCCGATCGCATCTCCAGTTCCTTCTCTACCGCAAATTAGACAAATACGCAACAGAGGGAAAGGCGGGTGGGACTGGAATACAGATAGGGACCACACATCTCAAAAGGCCTCCAGTTACAGGTAAGTAACCTTTGCTTCTTCAAGTGATGGTCTCTATTGTATTGCCCTGAGGGTGATTAACAAGCAGCACCTAAGATGGAGGAGGGAGCGAGGATGAGGATGGAATGGTCTTGGAAAAATTTTTGAAGGAGAAGGTAGTGAAGGACATTGAGGTCAATGGTAAATGGGACAAAATACAATATGGTTTTACAAAAGGTAGATTGTGTCAAACCAACCTGATCTTTCAGAAGGTAACAGAATTTTTAGACAAAAGAAATGCAGTGGATCTAATTTACCTAGATTTCAGTAAGGCTTTTGATACGGTGCCACTTGGGGAATTATAAGTTAAATTGGAAAAGATGGGGATCAATATGAAAACTGAAAGATGGATAAGGAACTTGTTAAAGGGGAGATAACAGCAGGTCATACTGAAAGGTGAACTGTCACACTGGAGGGAGATTACCAGTGGAGTTCCTCAGGGATCAATTTGGGACCAATTTTATTTAATCTTATTATTGACCTCAGCACAAAGTTGAAATGTGCTAATAAAGTTTGCAGATAACACAAAGCTAGGAGGTACTGCCAATTCAGAGAAGTACCAGGATATCATACAGGAAGATCTGGATGACCTTGTAAACTGGAGTAATAGGAATAGGATGAAATTTAATAGTGAGAAGTGTAAGGTCCTGCATTTAGGGATTGTGATACAGCATGGCCAGCGGGCAGCAGAAGAGAGTTAGAGGGAAGCAAGTTTGCTAGAAGTTGATTGGAGCACCTGGAGCCTGTTAAGACACCTGAAGCCAGTCACATGATAACCCCCCCCCCCGCTTCAATCAGACCGTTGAAAGGAGTTCGAGCGGAGAGCAGTTTGGAGGAGCTGGAGCGGAGAGCAGTTTGGAGGACAGCAGAGGAGAGTTTGGAACCAAGAAGACCCAGACCCTAGGTAAAGAGACACCTGGCTTGTGTAGAGAGAGGGCAGGAAGGCCCACAAGCTGAAGGGTAGGAGAGGGAAGTAGCCCAGGGGAAGGAATAGCTAGTTCAAGTGGTTTACTGCTATCCTCAGGGCCCCTGGGCTGGGACCTGGAGTAGAGGGTGGGCCCGGGCCCCTCCCTTTCCACTCCCCCTCCTCTAGTTTATTAGTGGAGCAGTTAATACCCTGTTCAGGGGTAAGAAATGGCTCCCTGAATGCCCCCACAAGAAGAGAAAGTGCGGGACCCATCATAATAGTGCCAGCAATTTGCCACAGAATTAACAACAAGCATTTTAGATATAAGCTGGGGACACATCAATTGGAAGTAATATAGGAGGAGAAGGATCTTGGAGTATTGGTTGACCACAGGATGACTACGAGCCACCAATGTGATATGGCCATGAAAAAAGCTAATGCGGTCTTGGGATGCATTAGGTGAGGTATTTCCAGTAGAAAAAAGGAAGTGTTAGTACTTTTATATAAGGCACTGGTGAGACCTCATCTGGAATACTATGTGGAGTTCTGGTCTCCCATATTTAAGAAGGATGAATTCAAACTGGAACAGGTACAGAGAAGGGTTACCAGGATGATCCGAGGAATGGAAAACCTGTCTTATGAGGGGAGACTCAAGGAGCTTGGCTTGTTTAGCCTAACCAAAAGAATGCTGAGGGGAGATATGATTGCTCTCTATAAATATATCAGAGGGATAAATACCATGGAGGGAGAGGAATTAGTTAAGCTTAGTACCAGTGCAGATACAAGAACAAATGGATGTAAACTGGCCATTAGGAAGTTTAGACTTGAAATTAAACGAAGGTTTCTAATCATCAGAGGAGTGAGATTCTGGAACAGCTTCCAAGGGAAGCAGTGGGGGCAAAAGACCTATCTGGCTTCAAGATTAAGCTTGATAAGTTTATGGAGGAGATGGTATGATGGCATAACATAATTTTGGCAACTACTGATCTTTGACTATTCATGCTAGATGGGCCCGGTAGCCTGTGACGGGCTGTTGGATGGAATGGGATCTGAATTACTACAAAGAATTCTTTCCTGGGTGTCTGGCTGGTGAGTCTTGCCCCCATACTCAGGGTTCATCTGATTGCCGTATTTGGGGTCGGGAAGGAATTTTCCTCCAGAGCAGATTGGCAAAGGCCCTGGGGGTTTTTCACCTTCTTCTGCAGGGTGGGGCCCGGGTCACTAGCTGGAGGATTCTCTGCACCTTGAGGTCTTTAAACCATGATTTGAGGACTTCAGTGGCTTATTGCAGGAGTGGGTGGGTGAGATTCTGTGGCCTGTGTTGTGCAGGAGGTCAGACTAGATGATCATAGTGGTCCCTTCTGACCTTGAATTCTATGAGTCTATGAGTCGTGGAGAACTGTAAGGTTGAAGGACGCATCTGACGTTGAGTCCTGTACAGAACTCCATGTGGCCGCTCTATTTATGTAATCCACCCCTCTAACCGTGCATGGGCATCTCCAGTAGTTCTAGTCCCCAAACCAGATGGGGAAATACGCTTTTGCATGAACTACCATAAGCGAAATGCTGTGATTTGCCCAAACAATTATCCAATACCTCGCACAGATGAGCTACTGGAGAAACTGGGACGTGCACAGTTCATCTCTACCTTAGACTTAACCAAGAAGTACTAGCAAGTACCGCTAGATGAATCCGCAAAGGAAACATCAGCTTTCATCACCCATGTAGGGCTGTATGAATTTAATGTACTCCCTCCAGAACCTTGTAGATAGTCTCCTAGCGAGATTGGGAGAATCTGCAGTCACCTATGTTGACGATGTGCCCATATTTTCTGATTCATGGGCAGAACACCTGGAGCATCTCCAGAAGGTCTTTGAGCGCATATGAGCGGTGGAACTAAGTGTTAAAGCTAAAAATATCAAAAAGGCCTAAACAGAGTGACTTACCTTGGACATAAGGTGGGTCAAGGAACTATCAATCACCTACATGCCAAAGTGAATGCTATCCAAAAGTGGCCTGTCCCAAAGTCAAAGAAACAGGTCCAATCCTTCTTAGGCTTGGCTGGATATTACGGGCAATTTGTACTGCACTACAGCCAAATCGCTGCCCCACTGACTGACCTAATCAGAAAGAACCAGCCAACTGCAGTTCACTGGACTGATGAGTGTCAGAAGGCCTTTAACCAGCTTAAAGCGACGCTCATGTCTGACCCTGTGCTCAGGGCCCCAGACTTTGATAAACAGTTCTTAGTAACCACAGATGCATCTGAGCATGGTGTGGGAGCAGTTTTAATGCAGGAAGGTCCAGATCAAGAACTGTATCCTGTTGTGTTTCTGAGCAAAAAACTGTCTGAGAGGGACCCCCGAAAAGGAACGTTATGCCATTGTGTATGCTCTGGGAAAGCTACACCCATACCTTTGGGGATGGCGTTTCTACCTGCAAACCAACCATGCTGTGCTGAAGTAGCTTCATACCATCAAGGAAAATAACAAAAAGCTTCTTGGTGGAGTTTAGCTCTCCAAGATTTTGATTTTGAAATACAACACATTCCAGGAACTTCTAATAAAGTGGTTGATGCACTTTCCTGTGAAAGTTCCCCAGAATCAACTGGTTAAAATCGTCCTTGAAATGTGGGACATCAGTAGTATATCTAGAGGTGCACGTGTCTTATTAACTGTTTTCTCCTAGAGCTCTAGGAATAAATCACAACCAGTATGGTACAGGCTGTCTAGCACTGTCTGTGATTTGGGGGTTGGGTGTCACAACCATACAGCTAAGGGTAGCCTAAAATTCCTCCTTATCTGTAAAGGGTTAAGAAGCTCAAATAACCTGGTTGGCACCTGTCCAAAAGAACCAATGGGGACAAAAGATACTTTCAAATAGGCGGGGAGAGGGGGGGAGAAAGAGGCTTTGTTAGTGCTCTTTGTTTTGTGTGAGTGTTCTCTCGGAGCCAAAGAGAGAGAGAGAGCAGGCAAAAGAAAAACACATCTCTTTGGGTACATCCTCACTACCGCGGGTAGCCGTAGATCTTTTAGCGATCGATTTCTCGCGTCCTGTAAAGATGCGAGAAATCGATCTCCAGCGCTGCCCTTGTCGACTCCATAACTCCAGCTTGATGCAAGGCATAAGCTGGAGTTGACGGGGGAGCGTGCCGCCAACTGCCACCGCCATGAGGACGGCAGGTAAATTGGCTGCAGATACGCCGACTTCAGCTACATGATTCACGTAGCTGAAGTTGTGAATCTGCACTTGATCCCGCCCCAGTGAAGACCAGCCCTTACAGACAATCAGAAATAAGCATCCAGAATTACAAAAATAGTAAGTAGAAGCCAGGCAAGGCGTATTAGATTAACTTTTGTTTCAACCTGTGAATCTTCCCTTTGCTAAAGGAAGGTTTCTCCCTTTTCCCCCCCTGTAACTTTGAAACTAAAGCTAGAGGGGGTTCCTCTCGTTCTTGCATCTTTTGTTGCTCTGTAAAGTTATCTTCCATCCTGACTTTACAGAGGTGATTCTTTTACCTTTTCTTTAAATAAAATTCCTCTTTCAAGAACCTGACTGATTTTTCCATGGTTCTAAAGTTCCAGGGGTCTGTGCTCACCAGCACCAATTGGTGAGGATATTATTCTCAAGCCTTCTCAAGAATGGGGTGTAGGGCTTGGGGGGATATTTTGGGGGCATAGGAACTCCAAGTGGTCCTTTCCCAGATTCTTCGTTTAAATCACTTGGTGGTGGCAGTGTACTGTTCAAGGACAAGGTAGAGTTTGTGCCTTGGGGAAGTTTTTAACCTAAGCTGGTAGGAATAAGCTTAGGTGGCTTTCATGCTGGTCCCCATATCTGTACCCTAGAGTTCAGAGTAGGGAGGAAACCATGACAGCCTTCCCCTGCAGCGTGGGGCACGGGTCACTAGCTGGAGGATTCTCTGCACCTTGAGGTCTTTAAACCATGATTTGAGGACTTCAGTGGCTCAGACATAGGTGGGAGGTTTATTGCAGGAGTGGGTTGGTGAGATTCTGTGGTCTGCGTTGTGCAGAAGGTCAGACTAGATGATCATAATGGTCTCCTCTGACCTTAAGTTCTATGAGTCTATGAGTCATGTGGAGAACTGTACGGCCAAAGGACGCATCTGATGCTGAGTCCTGTACAGAACTCCATGTGGCTGCTCTACGTATGTCTAGAGAGGCACATCCCAAAGAGAGACTGTGATTCAAGCCTGAGCTATCATGGCCTGCACCCCTGTGGTGAGGAGGTCGGCATGTCAGCTGGTAGCAGAGTTTAATCCAACCCAAAATCCATTTGGAGATTCTCTGGGTGGAGATGACCTGTCTGCTGAGTCTCTCTGGTACTGCAACAGTCTAGGGGAATTCCTGATTGATTTAGTTCTCTGCAGGTAGAAGGTCAGAGATTGTTGGACATCGAGGGAGTGGAGTCAATGTTTTTCTGCAGATGCATGTGGTTTCGGGAAGAAACTAGGTAAGTGAATGGATTGATTAATGTGTAATCTGGAAACCACCCTTGGCAAAAATTTTGAGTGTAAACATAGGAAGAGTTTATCATTGTGGAAAACTGTGAAAGATGGGTTTGCCCTCATAGCTCTGAGTTTGCTGACCCTTCTTGTGGAAGTGATAGCAACAAGGAAGGCGATTTTCATGGAAAGACAGAACATGGAGCATGACGCTAATAGCTCAAAGGGAGGATTTGTTAACACGGAGAGAATTAGATTCAGGTTCCATTGCATTGTGATTGCTTGAATGGGTGAGAAGATTCTGATGAGCCCTTTCCAAAATCTAGTGATTAGCGGATTGCAAAGACAGAGTAACCTTCCACTGGAGGGTAGAATGCACTAATTAGTACCTGGTGGACTCTCAAAGAGCTGAGGATAAGACCTGATGATTTTAATGAATGTCGAGGATGAGGAGAATCTCCACCAATTCTGGTAAAACTCCTTTTTGTTAAGCTCAAGATGAGAAACTTCTCCACTTGGCTTGGTAACATTGCTGAGTCCTTCCTGCTCCTGGAGAGAATTTTTTGCACAGCTGAAGAGCACATCCATTCTAAAGCAGATGCCCATCTAAATACTATGCTCTGTTGTGGAGTGCATGTGGATTGGGATGCTTGAACTCGCCACTGAACTGATGACAGCAGATCGGGGAAGTTGGAGATGGGAATCGGTGGGCAGGAAGACATGTGGAGGGGGCTGGGAAATCAGAATTGTCTGGGCCAGCAGGGGATGATCAGAATGATTGTCGCTCTGTCTTGTTGGATTTTGTGAAGCACTCAAGGCAGGAGCAGTAGGATCGCGTATGACTGAGTTGTGAAGCCCCACTCGTGGTCGATTGCAAAATGTCTGCTGAGCAAGTCTGCGAGTATATTCTGTGTCCCCAGAAGATAGGCCATGGACAAGAGGATCTGGTGATCGATGCACCAGTTCCAGAGACTGCCTGCCTCATTCCCTTGTTTCTTGATATAGAAAACAGTGGTGTTGTCTGATATGATCAGAACATGATGGGACTGAATGAATGGAAGGAAAGATTCACATGCCTTTCTTACAGCTCGGAGTCCTGAGATATTTATGTACAATCTGGATTCTTTGGGAGTCCACATTCCTTGTGTCATGTGATCATCCATGTGGGCTCCTCAGCCCACCAGGGAAGTATCATGATTATCATCATGTCTGGGAACGGGGGAAGAAAGGGAACCCACATGCATACATGATGTGGGTCTGACCACCATTGAAGGGATGACAGTACCTTGGCAGGGACTGTCAGCATGAAGTCCATGGAGTGATGGGTTTGGTGAGTAACTCGACCCATGTCTGAAGGCAGTGGAGGTGAAGTTGCCTGAAGGAGGTCACATAGGCAGAGGAAGCTATCTAACCAAGGAGAGTGGGACAGCCAAGTCCTGGCTGGTACATCATGATGTGAGTTATGATGTCGCTCATTGTCTGAAATCTGTCCCTGGGCAAGTAACGCTGTGCTATTACTCAATTTATGGTAGCACAGATGAAGTGTAGAGGTTGCATGGGATTGATGATCGATTTCGCGATGTTAACATTGATTCCCAGGGAAGAATGGAGGCTAAGTAACACTGAAGCTGATGCCTGGGTTTCTTGCCTGAATCTGGTGGCTAGGAGCCAACAGATGAGATACGGAAACACAAGGAGTCCATAATATCTGACGTGGTCCGCTACAATAGAAAATACTTTAATGAAGTTTTCATTTGAGAGCAGGAGTGTAGATGACCAACAAGTGAAGAGTAGCCATGAAGTCCTTTAGTGTATGTAGTAATTCATCTGTCTTAAAGACGATAAAATCATTGCGGAGAACCTAAATGAATTCTTTGCTTCAGTCTTTATGGCTGAGGACGTTAGGGAGATTCCCAAACCTGAGCCGTCTTTTGTGGGTGACAAATCTGAGGAATTGTCACAGACTGAAGTGTCACTAGAGGAGGTTTTGGATTTAATTGATAAACTTAATTGTAACAAGTCACTGGGACCAGATGGCATTCACTCAAGAGTTCGGAAAGAATTCAAATGTGAAATTGTGGACCTATTAACTATAGTTTGTAGCCTGTCCTTTAAATCAGCTTCTGTACCCAATGACTGGAAGATAGCTAATGTAACGCCAATATTGAAAAAAGGCCTCCAGCAATTACAGACCAGTAAGTCTAATGTCAGTACCAGTCAAATTAGTAGAAACAATAGTAAAGAATAAAATTGTCAGGCACATAGAAGAACATAAATTGTTGGGCAAAGGTCAACATGGTTTCTATAAAGGGAAGTCATGTCGTACTGATCTATTAGAGTTCTTTGAAGGAGTCAGAAAACATGTGGACAAGAGGGATCCAGTAGATATAGTGTACTTGGATTTCCAGAAAGCCTTTGACAAGGTCCCTCACCAAAGGCTTTTACGTAAATTAAATTGTCATCGGATAAGAAAAAAGATCCTTTCATGGATTTAGAACTGGTTAAAAGAAAAGGAACAAAGGGTAGGAACAAATGGTAAATTATCAGAATGGAGACGGGTAACTAGTGGTGTTCCCTAAGGGTCAGTCCTAGGACCAATCCTATTCAACTTATTCATAAATGATTTGGAGAAAGGGGTAAACAGTGTGGTGGCAAAGTTTGCAGATGATACTAAACTGCTCAAGACAGTTAAGACCAAAGCAGGCTGTGAAGAACTTCAAAAAGATATCATAAAACTAAGTGATTGGGCAACAAAATGGCAAATGAAATTTAATGTGGAAAAATTTAAAGTAATGCACACTGGAAAAAATAACCCCAACTATACATACAATACGATGGGGCTAATTTAGCTTCAACAAGTCAGGAAAAAGATCTTGGAGTCATCATGAATAGTTCTCTAAAGACATCTACGCAGTGTGCAGAAGCAGTCAAAAAAGCGAACAGGATGTTAGGAATCATTAAAGAAGGGATAGAGAATAAGACCAAGAATTTCTTATTGCCCTTATAATATACCATTATATAAATACATGGTATGCCCACATCTTGAATACTGCGTACAGATGTGGTCTCATCTCAAAAGATAAACTGGCATTAGAAAAGGTTCAGAGAAGGGCAACTAAAATGATTAGGGATTTGGAACAAGTCCCTTCCGAGGAGAGATTAAAGAGGCTAGGACTTTTCAGCTTGGAAAAGAGGGGGGATATCATAGAGGTATATAAAATCATGAGTGATGAGAAGAAAGTGAATAAGGAAAAGTTATTTACTTGTTACCATAATATAAGAACTGGGGGCCAGCAAATGAAATGAATGAATTTGTTCAAAACAAATAAAAGGAAGTTCTTCACAAAGCACGCAGTCAACCTGTGGAACTCTTTGCGTGAGGAGATTAAATTCCTAGACTTCTCAAACAGGGTTTAATAGAGAACTGGATAAATTCCAGGAGACTAACTCCATTAATGGCTATTAATCAAGATGGGTAAGGAAAGCTTCCCAAGCCTCTGTTTGTCAGAGGGTGGTGATGGAAGGCAAGAAAGAGATCACTTGATCATTACCTGTTAGGTTCACTCAGTTTGTGGCACATGACATTGGCCACTGTCAGGATATTGGGCTCGATGGACCTTTGGTCTGACCCAGTATGGCCATTCTTATGTTCTTATGTCTTCCGGTTAAAAAGATGGGAGTTGTCAAAAGGGAGGATCTCAATGGTATTCTGGACCTCCCTAGGAAAACCAGAAGAATGGAGCCAAGACTATCTATGCATGACTACTGCTGTAACCATGGACCTGCAGGAGGAATCTGCTGCATCTACTGCACATTGGAGAGCAGTTCTGGCCATGAGATTCCCTCCATCAACAAGTGCCTGAAAATGAGCATGATCTTGTGGTGGAAGGCTATCAGCAAAATCACCGAATTTACTGTAATTTAGGAAGTCATATTTGGCTAATAATTTGTGATCCTGAATTGTAGGCTAGAAGATGAGAAAAGTTTATGTCCTAGAAGATCTACACATTTCCTTTTCTTATCAGCAGGTGTGGATCAAAGATGTTGCTGTTTGGCCCTTTCTGCAGCAGCCTGGGTTACTAGGGAATTGGGATGGGAGAAAAGAAATTCAGATCCTTTGGCCGGAACGTAATAGCCGTGCATGTGGCAGAAGTGTACCATGCTATTCTCGAAGGCCCCTGTCGAGCTTAATTAATTGGTAATGCTATTCTTGCTAGCCTGAAGGTGTGAAGGACATCCAAAAGCTTGTGTTGGAAGTCTTGGATCTCTTCTAAAGGAATCTGGAGTTCCACCATGACTGTCTCTAACAGCTCCTGGAATTGCCTTAAGTCATCTGAAATGGAAATGGATGATGTACCTACCACTTTGTCTGGTGAGGAAGAAGGGGATGAAGCTGGGACCCAAGAGGAACTGCAGGGACCAAGCTTAAAAGTTTTCTCCACCACTACATCCATATGCCTGCTGAAAGGATACCTCAAGGGGAAGGCAGGTGACAGTTCCCTCGCAGATCAGGTGGGTTTCAAGGGGTGGTATTGTGCTCAGGGTCTCCAATATGACCAACAGGATCCAAAAGAGACTGTGGGGGTCCCATGGCATGGGGTATCAGTGGCTCTGTGGTAGTTGAAGTGGTAGTTGTTGCTGGAGATGTGGTGGTCTCCGCAATGGTGCATAAGGATGGTATGATAAAGGTGGTTCTTCTCTCAGTTCTAACTCATCTGGAAAGGAGATGGGGCACTCTGACTTTAATGATGGTACCATCGGAGCCAGTGGAAGAATGTAGAGCATTGGTGCAGAGGGTGAGGAACCTCATATCAGAGACACGTTCCTTGTATGGGATATAATTTCTCTAGAAGTAGAGGGACCCGATGGAGGGGGTGATTCTGGGTCCGGCAAGGAAAAGACACCCTGAGATGCAGCCATGGCTCCAGATATCCCTGGTGTGAGAGGCACTCTCTCTTTTCCAGGCATTGGTACTGGCACTGGGATCATTCCCGGTATGGGATGGTCCTGCATCTTGTGGGGTGCCGGAGATGGCAGTACCAGTGGATCGGTGCCTAGAACTGCTGGGACCTATTGTTTATGGGTCTTTTTCCTATGCTTGTGAAACTTAGAACATACTCAGTCCCCTTGGGCTGAGCTGGTGAAAGGAGTGTCGATCTTCTTTGAGTTAGACAAATACTTAGTCCCATGCTTACGGGAGGGCTTCTTTACCTCCTAACCAGGCCCCTCTAAGGGGGCAGTTCCACTAGCACCAGAGTCAGACGTAGTAGCAGGAGGCATGCTCCTCGCTGAATCAAGCCAATGTACGGGGTGTTCCCTGGCTTGGGTCCAAGTGTGATCTCATGGTGAGCTCCACGAGATGCTTCTAGAGGCAAAGTGCCCAGACTTTGCGGGTGCAGCTGGGGAAGGACTGTCAAATACTGCACCTTGATGTGAGCTTTTCCCAGGCAGGAGAGGCAGCACTGGTAGTGGTTGCTGACCAAAAGGGATTGCAGTTAGAAGGCACAAAGTTTGAAGCCCGGAGTCCTGGGCATAGTCCGGTACCAGTATCGGGGGGTGAAAACCTCAAAGCCTATCTAAAAACAAGTGATAAAAGTATTAACCATTAAAATAAGATACAATAAACTTGGTAAACCCCCTAAAAAACTCATTAAAGCTATTTATAACTATCTTTTTAGAAGTGCGTCAGAGATGAGGACCCTGGAAGTTCTGATCCAGACTCTGTATCACTGAAAAGGAACCGGAGACATGGTCAGTCTGCCCTGCCCTTCATCGCCTCAAATGGAAGCACAAGGTGAGCCCGGGTGCATGCATGGACCAACAGACACTACTTTCCAATTCTCCAATTCTGGACACGTGGTGCACTGGCATAATTCCTCAGTGGAATGCAATAGGAACCATCACTCAAAGAAGAACTAATGCAGTATGGCACTGGGCCCCTAAATTCACAGTATTACCTTTCAAAATGGATACTCTGTATCTATTCAAAGTCCCAATCGAATTTGCTCTTTTGAACGCTAATATCCTAGGAAGTTGCTCATGTGAAAGTGATATTTGGAGAGATTTCTTACTAGAAACTATTAGCTTTAAAGGATGAATTCTCTTCCCATTCCCTGCTTCTCCCTCCTCTAGAAGCCATTTCCCTTTTCATTTGCTTGCTGCTCCTCTCTTGTTTCCTGCTTCAAACAGCTGCAGACCAGTGAGAAGCAGCAGTGAAATCCACTCCTGGCTGCACAACTGAATACAGCATCAGCTGGCGGCAGAGCAGAGCAGAGCAGAGCAAAACTGAGCCATATTTTCATCAAATCACAGCAGCGTCTGTCTTCGGGCTGCAGCTGGCTTGGCCCTTTTAGCGAGGCAGCACTCTTCAGCCAATCAGGAGCCAGGGACGGGGAATGCAAGAGGAAGGGAAGAAATATGAATTGAAGGGGGAAATTTTGAAGAATTCAGGAACTGGAGGTGGCAGGGCAGAGATGGGAAAACAGAGAAGGAAGAAAGAAATCATAATATAAAAGGGGGAGAACACAAAGGAAGGAAAGAGAAAATAGTGTGAATGAAGCAAAGTGGCAAATTGAAAGAAAGAAAATAAAACAAAGAAATAGAACAGAGCAAGCTCTTCAGTTAGGAAAATATAGTTTTTATTTATTTGCCTTTAATATAAATGGATTTCTGTGAGAATACACACAGACACAAAACTCATGCAACTGAATGAAAAATATGTATTTCTATTAGCCTTGTCCTTCAAGCTCCTGGAATGTTACCAAAGTGGCCACTGGTACCAGAGAGGCTGTGCCCCACTGCAAGGATGATTTTGAAGCAGATCTCTTTTGAGCAAGAAACAGGAAAAATTATTACCAAACTCATTTACCCCAATTTCTATCAAGTTAGAAGCACTCACAACCATTTTATTTGCTTCTATATTAGCACTCAAGGAAAATAATTTCTCTGCTTCAGGCAGACTGAATACAAATCAAAATATCGAAGATCCCTAAAAGGCAGTCTCTTTCCTTGAGGCTAGATTTCATGGATATCAAGGCCAGTTTTTAATTTAGCATGCCTGGAGATAGTTCATACTTACAACTACACCCCTTCCCCCAGAAGTTTGCCTCCCAAAATCGGCAAAGGCTGGTGTGAAGTCTGGTCCTCGAGGCAATATCCGAGGGTCCAGAGCTCGAATTGGCAATTTTGGCTGATTAATCTGCATGGCGGAACAACAACAACAACAAAGAGTCTGTTAAACTTCTGTGATGTGTTTATTACAGACACGTATAATCTGTAGACAGTGCTCTACCAATGTTTCAATCAGTTATAAGCACGATTACAACATATGTGTTATTTTAGCAAACGGTAAGTTTAATGTTTTCTATTAATATCCAGAGTTACGCACAAAAAATTGTATTTCATTGGTGCCTTACATCTATGGCTGTTATATAAATACCCAACAAGGACCACGAGAACTTTGGGAAAATGTCAGGGTTTGACATGACTTACAGAGATTTTGAAAAATGGTTAAGTAGGGCTGCTATCTGAGAAATACATTTGATGGTCATGGGTAAGGATCACAGAACTGATCTGAAACAAATATCCTTTGTTTTAACAAGGCAAATGGCTGACCAAGCAAAGAAATCTCAAAAGATGATGACCAGGTGAGGTGTCAGAAAACTGAAAGGGCAGCTGGATAAAGGGCATAGCTGGGTTTTACAACATTGCCAGTCCTGGAAGTTTAAAGTGGAAATGTCTACCCAATAGGAAATCACAACTACTCTAATTCCTGCCTCTTTAGGGGCGCAAAATCTGTTCTGTCAAGTATGTGTAAATCTGCAGGAGTCAACAGATTTACATGGTGGTAACTGAGGTGAGTCCCCCTATGACTAGCTCTTTTAAAATCATGATGAATAACTTTCCTTCAAGAGATACAAAAGACAGTGAGACAATTCATTGTGAAATGACATTTGGCCGACTCCACGTCACCATTTTTATGTGCTGGTATCAACCAATTAATATAATCTCACAGTGAAGCACATTTTTAAAAAAATCAAGTCCGCCCTGATGATCAATTCACGTTCATTAATTGATCAGACCCAAGCCCAGTGGTTTTCAAACCGTGGGTAGCAATCCAGTACTGGGTTGCAAAATGGAAGGCACTGGGCCGTGGCAGCTCTGGTCCGCAATGCCCACCAGGCCGTTAAAAGTCCCGTTGGTAGCACTGCCTGGCTACGGCAGGCTAGTCCCTACCTGTTCTGACACCACGCTGTACCCCGGAAGCGGCCAGCAGCAGGTGAAGCTCCTAGGTGGGGGGGAGGGGAAGGGACGAACCTGGGACTCCATACACTGCCCCTACCCTGTGTACTGGCTCCGTACTCCCATTGGCTGGTTCCTGGGGGGACGCGGTGCCTGTGTGTGAGACCAACGTGGAGCTGCTTGCACGCCTCCGCCTAGGAGCCGGTATGCATGGCGGTCCGCAGTGTCAAGACAGGCAGGAAGCCTGCCTTAGCAGCCTTGCTGCACCACTGACTGGGAGCCACCCGAAGTAAGCCAATCCCAATCCACACCCCAATCCCCGGCCCTGAGTCCCCCGCAAACCTGGAGCCCCTTACTGCACTCCAAACTCCTCATCCCTGGCCATACCCCAGAGCTTGGACTCCCAGCCCAGAGCCCAGATCCTCTCCTGCACCCCACCCACTGCCACAGCCCTTAGCTCCGTCCAAACCCAGATCCACCTTGCCCCTCAACCCCTCATCCTTGATCCCTCCCTAGAGCCTGCACCCCCAGCCCAGAGCTCTGACCCCCTTCCAAGCTCCCCCTACACTAGAGCCCACTTCCACACCCAAACCCCTCAACCTCAGCTCCATCGGGTTGCAGGCATCAACAATTTTTTTTCAACTGGGTCGCCAGAAAAAACATTTGAAAATCACCACCCAAGCCTGTGTTATTTTATAATATGTAGCTTTAACCAAATACCGTCCCATTCCCTTGCTGGCAAAACATATGCCAAGAAGCTCACCAAATTCTCTAGTTGACATTAGAATCCACAGTCATTAATATTCATTCCTGATGCTTACTGAATATGCAATAGAACCAGGAACCTGGATGTGCTGTTAGCACTGGGAAATCAGCTTCTTGGCATTTGAAAGTTAAACCCCCTCTTTTTCATCCCATTCCCTTTCAGTCAAATGATTCATAGTGTCCTCACCTCTTTATTACAGAATTTGCACACACCTGTTTTATTGGGTCTCCTCTCACCTTGTCGAGGACCACATCACTAATGGGAGGCAGCCCTTCTGGTTTCTGTATACAGACAGGCATGAACTGGAAATCCAGCAGGAACTCCCTATCATACTGCTTCTTCCCTTCAGGATCCATGGGCTTCCACTGTTCTGTAATGATACAAGATGGCTGAGGTTCATAGGCAACACAAAGAGCTTTGCTCCTGGAGAGTACACCATAAACCTGGAGGAAAGTATCTTTGACAAAAATTGTTTTTTAAATTTTCATTTAGAAATAAACAAGTTAAATTGTCAGAGCATAAGCAATGGAGAGCATACAGCCAAGTCCAGGGGGAGTCACATAAAGTACTAATGTCACCAACTTTCACCCATGACTAGATGCTAGACCAATAAAAATCCAGGATAGAGCTCTTAAGTAAACAGATTCAGGAATGGAAGAGCAAAATCAGAGTTTTTGAAAACAGGGCCACAAAAAAGACAGTTACTTTTCGTAACTGGTGTTCTTCAAGATGTGTTGCTCATGTCTATTCCACAGTAGGTGTGCGTGCTTGCCACGTGCACCGGTGCTGAAAGTTTTTCCCCTAGCAGTACCCGTAGGGGGACCGCTCCCCCCACGACTTCTGGAGTGGTGTCGCCTTGGCACGCTATAAGGGGCGCTGCGTGCTTCCCTACCCTCAGTTCCTTCTTGTCAGACAACTCCAACAGAGAGGAAGGAGAGTGGGATGTGGAATAGACATGAGCAACACATCTCGAAGAACACTAGTTACGACAGGTAACTGTCTTGTCTTCTTAGAGTGATTGCTCCTGTGTATTCCACAGTAGGTGATTCTAAGGGTATGGCTACACTACCCGCTGGTGGGTAGTGCTAGATATATCAGGGATTGATTTATCGCATCTCATCTAGATGTGATAAATCAATCCCCGAATCGACACCTATACTCCACCTCTGCAGGAGGAGTAAGAGGAGTCGGCGGGGGAGTGACCACCATTGACCCGCTGCCATGGAGACAGCCAGGTAAGTTGAACTAGATACTTTGACTTGAGTTACGCGAATAGTGTAGCTCAGCCCCATGCTATATCTGTTGGAGGTGGGTAGGAGTTCACAAGTTCCCGGGATGGAGTAGAGCCCTTCCAAGCCTGGCGTCATCCCTGGTTTGGGAGACAATCGCATAGTACGAGGTGAACGTGTGAACCGAAGACCATGTAGCAGCATCCTGGATAGGGACCTGGGCTCTCCCCACTGGATGCATGTAGTTTAGGGCAGAGGACTGGCAGGAAGATGTCCTGGCCCATATGGAAGGCAGAGATCACCTTTAGGTGGAATGCCAGGAGCGGCGGGAGCTGGACCTTGTCCTTATGGAAAACGTTGTATGGGGGCTTGGACATCAGGGCCCTGAGCTCTGAGACCTGCCTAGCCGACGTGATCGCCACTAGGAAGCCCACCTTCCACAAGAGGTGGGACCAGGAGCACGTGGCCAAGGGCTCAAACGTGCGGCGTGACACCACCAGATTCAGGTCTCAATACAGAACCAAGGCCCTAGCATATGGAAAAAGGCGGTCCAGCCCTTTGAGAAACCGGCCTGTCAGGGCATGGAAAAACACCGTGTGGCCTTGCACTGGCTAGTGGAAGGCCAAGATGGGGGAAAGGTGCATCCTGACGGGCATGGGCACCGGGACCTGGGTTCTAAAGTGCAGGAGGTAGTCCAGGATCAGCTGGATCAGGGTGGCCACCGGTGAAAACCCCTTTTCAGTTGTCCTTGAGGAGAACCGTGCCCACTTTGCCATAGGCATGACATGTGCAGGGCCATCTGCTCTCCAGGAGGACATGCTGGACTCCTTCCAAGCAAGTCCTTTCCTCCCTGCCTAACCACTGAGCAGCCATGACGTGATGTGGAAGGCTGCTAGGCTGGGGTGGAGGTGGCGGTCTCGGTTCTGCAAAAGAGGGTCTGGGTGAGATGGCAACGGCTGCGTGATCATCAGGTCGTGAGGGTCCCATACTAATGCTGCCCGGGCCACCCTGGGGCAATTAGCAGGACAGGGCCTTGTCTGTCTTCACCTTTTTAAGCACCTTGCTGCTCAGAGGAAATGGGGGGAAAGCATAGAGAAACTGGCCGGATGAGGACAGGAGGAAGGCGTCAGAGATGGCGCCCTGCCCCAGACCTGACCTGGAGCAGAAGTGGGGGCAACACTAGTTCTGCCGGGTCGTGAAGAGATCCGCCTGGGGAGTCTCCCACATTTGCCACTTCTGGGTGAAGAGACCACTTGTGCTGGGAGGAGAAATCCCTCCTCAGGCGGTCTGCCCGCTTGTTACGGGTGCCTGGTATGTGGAAGGCCCTTAGGAGATGCTGTGGGCTATACAGAAGTCCCACGGCTTGAGGTCTTCACGGCAGAGGACCGAGCCCTGTCTTGCCTGTTGATGTAGAACATTGAGGCCATGTTGTCCATGAGGACCTGGACCACTTTCCCCTTCCAAGTGCAAGCAAAAGGCCATGCACATCAGGCGTACCACCCGCAGTTCACTGACATTTATGTGTAGGGTCAAGTCCTGGGCTGACCACAGACCCTGGGTCTGAACACTTCCCACACAGGCCCCCCAACCCAGGTCCGAGGCGTCGGTCACCAGCTCCCGCGATGGGGCCCTGCCCCTGAAAGGGACCCCTTGGAGCATGTTCTCAAGGGTGGCCCACCTCTGCAGGGAGGCGATCACCGAGTTGGGAATGGTGAGGACCTTGTGCATCTGGTCCCTGGCCTGGAAAAATTTCAAGGCCAGCCAGAGTTGGAAGCCGCCTTTGGAGCCTAGCATGTCGGACCATACACTTGCACACAGACATGAGGCCCAGGAGCTGTACGCATGCTCTAGCTGTGGTCGTCAGGATCCTTGTGACCGTGGCGATGAGCCCTTTCAAGGTCTCGAACCTGTCCCCCGGGGGGGAGGCTGTGGCTGATAAGGAGACCAGGAGGGCCCCGATAAATACAACGTGTTGTACCGGGACTAATGTGGACTTTGTGCTGTTTACCAACAGGCCCAGGGTGGTGCATGTGGACAGGAGGAGCGTCACGTGGTCCCTCATCTGCGACGGGGAGCTGCCCATTACCAGCCAGGCATCCAGGTAGGGAAATATCTGTACCCCGCTGCGTCTGAGGTAGGGTGCAACTACCGGTATACACTTGTTAAACACCTTGGGGGCAGTGGACACGTCAAAAGGAAGAACCATAAATTGGTAATGTTTCCGACGCATGAGGAACCAGAGGAACCATCTATCCCCCTTGAACATGTGGATATGGAAGAATGCATCCTGAAGGTCGAGGGCAGCATACCAATCCCCGGAATCCAGAGAGGGGATAATGGAGGCTAGGCTAGGCCATGTGGAATTTGAGCTTTACCAAGAAGTAGTTTAGACCCTGCAGGTCCAGAATGGGCCCGAGTCCCGCTTTGGCCTTCAGGATAAGGAAATAGCGGGAGTAGAACTCTTTGCCCTTGAATTTCTCAGGTACCACTTCCACCGCTCCCAGGCCCAGGAGCCGCCCCACCTCCTCCTTGAGCAGGGCTTCATGCGATGGGTCCCCCAGGCAGAATGGTGACAGAGGATGGATGGGTAGGGAGAAAGTGAACTGCAGGGTGTACCCCCTGGAGATAGTGTTGACGACCCACTGGTCTGAGGTCAATCACGACCACTCCAGTAGGAAAGCACACAACCGGTTGGAAAAGCGGAGCTTTATTGAGGATAGATCTCTGAGCGGAACTAGTAGGATGCCCTTGAGAGTCCTGTCAAAATCCCTTCTTCCCTGCCTATCTGCCCGTAAAGGACCCAGGTTGCGGGGTCAGTCGCGACTGCTTGTGGGGCCGCCTTTTATAGTCTCGCGACTTCTTATAGGTAGCCTCAAATTTTTGATGAGCAGGCTGCACGGGGGCCTGCTGAGGCTTAAACTTGGGTTTAGCCAGAGGCGGGACATAGAGATCCAAAGTCTGGAGGGTCGTGCGGGAGTCCTTCATGTCGTGCAGCTTAGTATCTGTCTGCTCTGCAAACAGGGCCTTGCCATTGAATGGGAGGTCCTGTATGGCAGCCTGAGTCTCGCTGGACAGCCCAGACAGCAAGAACCAAAATGCGCTGGGTACGCATACAGGTACTCATGCCCCTTAGATGGTACAAAGTACTTGCTCTCCGACCTCTTAGATATGGGAGCCAACGAGGCCAGCGTTTGCCACAAGGCGTGTGAGATCTTTGCCACCCCTTCATGAAGGGGCAAGGCCACCCTGCCCGGTGTGGAAGAGGACAGCACATTAAACTGGGAGTTTGAGGCTTCCTCCACCTCCTCAACTTGGGGACGGACGTTTGAGGCCACCCTTTTAAGGAGATTCTGGTTGGTCCGAAAGTCCTCCTGCGGGACTGAGGGGAGCGGGGCCGCTATCACCACTTCCTGGGAGGGTGAGGCGGCTGGCACTGAGCTTTGGGTGTCCGTAGGCACCACAGGTTCCACCACTTGGTCGGCCTCCAGGCATGGCACCAAAGACATACGCCCCACCGACATCTTACACGGGGGCCTGGAGAGGGAGGTCGATGATGCCTCCGAGGACCCAGCCACCGAGGGAGGCCCCCACATGGGGCTGCACCGGGGGCCACGGTGCCCACTGGTACCATTGGGCTGGCTACGAGGCCCGGTGACACTGAACCTGCTGTGGCACTGAAGGCCCAGGTTGGTCTTCCCGGCCAGCTTGGCTGACAGAGGGATGGCTTCTAGCCAAGACTGGGCTGATGAACAAGTCTCCGCCGCGTTGAGACCGGCAGAAGCGGCGGTGGCAGGAATGACGTCATCCACGGGAATGTGACCTGGACCCAGAGAATGGGTACTGATGGTAATTAGTGTTCCTGAAACAACTGCGATGGGCAAACCCAGGACAGCACGGTGCCGGCGATCGACGCCCAGGACTACAGAGGTTGTACCATGGAGGAGACTCTGAGTGGGATTCTGAATGGAAGTGGCAACGATATCCGTGCCGTGACCGACTACAGTACCCCCTTCTGGACATGGATCTTGGGCGACGTCCCCCTTGGTCCCATCGGTGCATGCTTCCCAGCGTAGAGCAGTGCCTGGAGTGCTGGGCCAATGGCACCCAGCCAGAGAGTCTGGCGGGCATTGGTGATCCACATGGACTCTGCCCTGTACTGCTGCTGGACATTGAATGGCGTCAGTAACGTTCCCTCGACTGCGACTGGTACCGCTCTGGGAGCGACTGCAGGAAGCCTAGTGGTGGCTTGCCTCTGGAGCATGGGACCGATGTCGGTGGCACTCAAGGTACCGGCAGGAACAAGACATCACGGGCCACTTGCAAGGCCTCTGGCATGGAAGGCATCCGGACATCCAGAGAGGCCTGGGCCGATGCGGCTGGGCTGCTCCACTCAGCATGAGTCAGAAGCCTGGAGGCTGAAAGTGATTGAGGACTGCCTGATGCAGGCCTAGCCTCTGCCCCTGGTACACCATGGTACCGCTGCAAAGAGGGCATCTTCTTGGCCCTCTTATGCCCCGAGGATGCGGAGCAGCGTCAACTGGATGAAGGCACTGAGGGATCGCTATGTGCCAACACCGCGTTGCTTGATGCTGGTTCAGAGCGGTGTGTCAGAGCCGGGATCAGTGCTGACTCCATCAGGATGCCCCGGAGTTGAATGTCCCTTTCTCTTTTTGTCCGGGGCTTAAATGACTTGCAGATCTTGCAGCGATCGCTGATATGGGTCTCACCCAACAGCATAAACAGTCCATGTGCATAGAACATGGCAAAGACACTCCTCGGCATAGAACGCCTGCAAGTGTTGCATGACTTAAAACCCGGGGCTTGGGGCATGCCCCGGCCCAGGCGCACTAACTAACTGAACTAACTTGTAGAACTAAGTGACTACAGGTACTAGAAGAATGGACGAGCTGCAGCGATGCTGGAGCTGCAAAGTTCCAATGCACCTTTACTGGCAGCAAGAAGGAACTGAGGGTAAGGGAGTGCGCAGTGCCCCTTATAGCACACCAAGGCGGCACCACTCCATGGGTGCGGAGTGGGGTCACCCCCTCACAAGTACTGCTAAGGGAAAATACTGATCTACTGCTAAATACTGTAAAATATAAAGCAGTATACTCACATTGGGTAAGTCCATAAACATCCTTTTTTCTTTTCTTTTCTTTGGGCCTATGTAGAAGAAAGGGGGGAAGACAGAAAAGCAAAGCATGCATGCATTCAGGCAGGCTGGAAGGCTGATTTACCTGGTTTATACGTGTATACTAGCCCTTCAACAGAGCTCTCTGTGGAGACTGAATTAGCATCAGCTCCTTCACTCTCTGAAACACACTCAGCACCATTACGTAGAGGCTCTGTTTCCTGCTCTCCATTTTCTTCCACAATTTTTGCTTTAAGTTCAGAGATATCTCTTTCCAGGTGGAACCCAGGTCTCATTATATCCTCTTCAGATCCAGGTACTTTGTCACCTGAAAGTTCCTCTTCTACTTTACTCTGAAGCAGAAGCAAGAAAAAGATTCTGATTAAAAACAACACCCGTTCCAAGACACTTGGTATGTGAAGCAGCTACATACTACTCACTACAGCACATTTGCTCAAGAGTATAATGTATATGTATCTTAAACTGTGACAAGTACAACTATAATGAAACACAGTAAAGAAGATCATTTACTCAAAACACAGTATCTCACTTTCTGAGATAACCCACTGTCAATTAACAGTGTAATTGGAATGGCTTAATATTACCTATAAAGTCTATATGTACTGTTGAGTTAGAATGGAAGGAACAGCTAAGCTGTGTAATATGATGATTAGGAATAACAGATAGCAATCCAAACCCATGAAATCTTCACTCCATCATCCGAAGTGGACGGAGTGAAGCTCCACTAAAAGCAGTGCAGAACCCTGTTCATAAGGGTCATTGCTTTAAATGAAAAATACTTGCTGCAAATTGGAGCAGTTTCCAATAAATAATGCTAATGTAACACACAAATACAATTTCAGCTGACTGTTATTTTTCAGGAAACCCCACATTTTTTATGTTATCCCTGTCTGTTAATTTTAGTATGCTCCAAGGGGACAGTCTTATTCTGATTACATACAGTGAAGTGCTAGGAACACAATTTTCCTGGGAGAAGTCCAAATTCAAACCACATTCACCCATTAAAAGAATGGTGCAATTAATTTATGATGCTTAAAGGAAGAATTTGATAACTTTGTTATCTAAAACAGCATTCAAAAATGCTTTCTGCACTGATCTAAGTAAAGAATTTGTAAATTTACTACATGGCCTTGGAGACTAAGTCCTCAACTGAGAGATGAAAAAACACAAAGCAACTGCACGTTTTCCTAGCATTGCCCCCTGCCAGTGTACTTCACACCCTGGCTTGGAAAAGAGCATGATAATGCACACTGTGTGGCTTGCCCCCTCATATTTTGGGGAGCTAATATGAGGGGGCAAGGAGCCCAGGAGACCTGGCTGTATTTTAAAGACAGCTTACTGAGGCACAGGAACAAACCATTAGAGAAATCTTCTGTGAGCTTAAACTCAAAAAGGAAGCTTACAAGAAGTGGAAATTTGGACAGATGACTAGGGAGGAATATAAAAATATTGCTAGAGCATGCAGGAGTGTAATCAGAAAGACCAAGACACTATTGGAGTTGCAGCTAGCAAGGGATGTGAAGGGTGACAAGAAGGGTTTGTTCAGGTATGTTAGCAACAAGAAGAAAGTCAAGGAAAGTGTGGGCCCCTGGCTGAATGGGGGAGGCAACGTAGTGACAGATGTCGTGGAAAAAGCTGAAGTATTCAATGCTTTTTTTACTGCAGTCTTCACAGACAAGGGACGCTCCCACACTGCTGCATTGGGCAAAGCAGTATGGGGAGGAGGTGAGCAGCCCTCATTGGTGAAAGAACAGGTTAAGGACTAGTTAGAAAAGCTGGACATGCACAAGTCCATGGGTCCAGATCTAATGTGACATCCAAGGGTGCTGAGGGAGTTGGCTGATGTGATTGCAGAGCCATTGGCAATTATCTTTGGAAATTCATGGCAATCAGGGGAGGTCCTGGATGATTGCAAAAAGGCAAATATAGTGCCCATATTTAAAAAAGGGAAGAAAGAGGACCCAGGAAACTACAGCCTTATTTCAGTTCCCAGGAAAATCATGGAGCAGGTCCGCAAGGAACAGTCAAAATGGATTTACCAAGGGCAAGTCATTCCTGACCAACCTGATTGCCTTCTGTGATGAGATAACTGGCTCTGTGGATGTGGGGAAAGTGGTGGATGTGATATATCCTGACTTTAGCAAAGCTTTTGATACGTTCTCCCACAGTATTCTTGCCAGCACATTAAAAAAGTATGGATTGGATGAATGGACTATAAGGTGGATAGAAAGCTGGCTAGATTGTTGGGCTCAACGGGTAGTGATCAATGGCTCCACGTCTAGTTGGCAGTTGGTATCAAGCGGAGTGCCTCAAGGATTGTTCCTGGGGCTGGTTTTGTTCAACATCTTTATCAATGATCTGGGTGATGGGATTAATTGCACCCTCAGCAAGTTTGCAGGTGACACCAAACTGGGGGGAGAGGTAGATATGCTGGAGTGTAGGAATAGGGTCCAGAGTGACCTAGACAAATTGGAGGATTAGGCCAAAAGAAATCTGATAAGGTTCAACAAGGACAAGTGCAGAGTCCTGCACTTAGGAAGGAATAATCCCATGCACCACTACAGGCTGGGGACTGACTGGCTAAACAGCAATTCTGCAGAAAAGGATCTGGGGATTACAATGGTCAAGAAGCTGTATATGAGTCAGCAGTGTGCCCTTGTTGCCAAGAAGGCCAATGGCATGTTGGACTATATTAGTAGGAGCATTGCCAGCTGATCGAAGATATGATTATTCCCCTTTATTCAGCACTTGATGAGGCCAGACTTGAATCCAGTTTTGGTCCCTCTACTACAGAAGGGATGTGGAAAAATTGGAGAGAGTCCAGTGGAGGGCAATGAAAATGATTAGGGGCTAGGGTACATGACTTACAAGGAGAGGCTGAGGGAACTGTGGTTATTTAGTCTGCAGAAGAGAAGATTGAGAAAGGATTTGACAGCAGCCTTCAATTAACTGAAGGAGGGCTCCAAAGAGGATGGAGCTAGGCTGTCCTCAGCGGTGGCAGACGACAGATCAAGAAGTAATGGTTTCAAGTTGCAGTGAGGGAGGTCTAGGGTGAATATTAGGAAACACTATTTCTCTGGGAGGGTGGTGAAGCACTGGAATGGTTTACCTAGGGAGGTGGTGGAATCTCCATCCTTAGAGGTTTCTGTCTTCAAGACTAAGCTTGGATAGGTTTATGGAGGAGATGGTATGATGAGATAGCTTAATTTTGGCAATTAATTGATCTTTGACTATTAGCGGTAAATATGCCAAATAGCCTGTGATGGAATGTTAGATGGAATGGGATCTGAGTTACTAAAGAGAATTCTTTCCTGGGTGTCTGGTTGGTGAGTCTTGCCCACATGTTCAGGGTTTAGCTGATCACCACATTTGGGGTTGTGAAGGAATTTTCCTCCAAGACAGATTGGCAAAGGCCCTGGGGGTTTTCAAACTTCCTCTGTGATGTGGGGCACAGGTCACTTGCTGGAGGATTCTGTGCACCTTGAAATCTTTAAACCATGATTTGAGGACTTCAATAGCTCTGACATAGGTTAGAGGTTTCTTGAAGGAGTGGGTGGGTAAGATTCTGTGGCCGGTATTGTGCAGGAAGTCAGACTAGATGATCATAATAGTCCCTTCTGACCTTAAACTCTATGAATCTATGAGTTTTTAAGGCCTGGCTTGATTTAGTAGGTGCTGGTCCTGCTTTGAGCAGGGGGTTGGACTAGATGACCTCTTGAGATCTTCTCCAACCCTAATATTCTATGATTCTATGACTTCAATTTCCATGGTCCATTTAATAATTAGCCTCTCTGTTGAATATGTCAACTGGGAAAAAACTGTGATGATAGGATATTTAATGTGAAGGTGGGATGTGGGTACCTCTCCACTAAGAACTGGATATACACATAATTAGACTTTTAATTTTACTGCAGAGTAAAAACAGGCACCTGCTGACACCAAGGATGAGGCTCTTAGTACATCCACTGTCAATCCTCATTGACAAGTGGATGTACTAGGAGCAAAGACTCATGATTAATTCTGCAGATACAAGCAACTTGGTGCAACATACTTCTACAGTGGAAGGATGACAGCGCTGCAGTAAAATGATTTGAGTGATGACAGAAAGTTGTGGAACGTACGTCCTGACCACATGCAGAATGCTCTCAGAAGAGACAATGACTAACGCTTCCATTTGCTTAGTTTGGCTAAGGGCAGGCAGTTTTTCAAGTTGTGCTGACAAAGAACAGTTTTAATCAATCTGATTATAGGGTCTATTGCTAACTCCCCCTTTTTCATGACTCTTCTTATTTTAGATTTCCCCAGATAATTTAAAACACATTTTGACAGTAACCCCATCATAATGTAAACATAATATCACTGGGCTCCCAGGTGGCTCTCTCAAACAAGTCATGCCAGGGCTGTCATTCATGTTGGACATCAGGGTTGTGGGTGCAGAACAGTTCAAATCAAACCATTTACAAACATACCAAAAAGCTTTAGTTTAACTTTCAAGTTACCTTTGCATTCTTCACGGTGTACCAGACCATGAACAATTCTACCACTCAGAATGTTTAAAATTATTTACCATAGCACTTGACAAATTATAACTATAGTGGGTCAGTACATATGCAGAAGAATTGAAACAAATTTTCAAAATCCATTTTTAAAGCTATGAATGAGATGTGGATTATTGTTGATAAGATACAGTAATGAACGCAACAATTATGTGTGCAAAGACAATAAATACAATGGAACTATATTGACATCAGAACAGACCCCTGCCCCTATCTCTCATTCCCTGGAAAAGTAGGTGCTGGGAATGCTGCAGTAGCAGCTCTTGTCACTCTACAGAGTCCATCACCCAAGGTGGAAACCTTGATTGACAGGATAACCCAGGTATAACCAGAAAACATGGTTAGGATGACTGGGGAAGAAAATAAGGTATCACTGGCTGAAAAAGTAGCAAAAACTGAGAGGTTTTTCCATCTTCAATATTTATGTATGAATTTCTCCTCACCCTTATCCTCAACTTAGTACCACAACATGAAAAATGTAGTTACTACTAAAGGGCTGACAGCACAGAGCTGATAGCACACAGAGAAGCAGGTAATGAACTGCAGAAATTAGTTTAACCAGCAATGTGAGGAGAAAAAACCCACCAAAACAAACCGAATTAAATTAATGCACTCGTATTAGTTTTTTGTTTGTCTCTGTACAAAAAGTAGAACTCTCTCAGACTTTCAACGATTTCTGCACATTTAAACATGACCAATATGGGAAAAGGCTCCAAAATGAGGCTTTCTAGTGGCAACAGTTGTAACTCCCTTTACTCTGCCACACATTACAGAAGTAACCCCATTAAGACTCCTAGTGTTCTGACCTTGAGAGACCACCACTGCCCTTTAAAAGTCAAATTCTGCCCTTGAAGATGTACTGCAATAATCCCAGTGAAGTCAACAGGAACTGTGCAAATTCATCCAAGGGTTATCATCTGTTCCTTAATACAGACAGTGGCCCATATCAGACTACCAGAAAGAAGGACCTCACACCAGTGCAACCTTGAGAGAACAGGTAGAGGGAATCTCTGATTTGCTGAAAATTTCTCTATTCATGTAGCTACTGTTGATATGCAGGTTTGCATGAAAACTTCAACTCTTTCACATCTCGGCTTCTCCTCCGGCCTGATTCTGCCATGAAGACATAGTTCTTTGATCATGACATCACAAATACAGCATTGTGAAGGGGAAAGGCATGCTATGCCACTCAACACCAACATTTGAGGCTAATTATTGAGCAGCTCTAAAGGGCTCCAAAGCGAGACCTGCCCAATCCTTCTCTTGAACCACAGTAGTTATAACGTGTGACCCTGAGTGTGGGGAGGATATAAATTAGACAAAATGAATGCATATTTAGGTATCCAAAAGAGCTGCAGACTATAAATATCTGTTTAAAGTATAATGGAGTGTATCTGACAGTGTTTCTCCACAATCAAGTCCATTTACATCTTCTAAGCTGGTAGTGTGCGACCCAAGTTAGCCTTACAAGAGGGTTACACATTGTCTAGAAAGTAAGATATAGGAATATTACACTGCCCCTTACCTCTGTGTCCGCCTCTAACACCTCCTCAGTGGCTTGGGTCCGATCTTTTGGTTTCTTCCACATCTTTGGTGCAGCTACAGCTGTTTGGGCTGCAATATAAGTTTACGCCCATTACTTGCCAACACCAAATCATGGTTAGAATGGTCTGGTCCTCGGTGCTACTTTCACTTGAGCTTTGTTTTCAACAACATAGAAAAATAAAAATAGCCAAACCATTCCATAGAACTAAGATCCAAATAATCAGCTTTTACCAAAAAGCAGCGACAGCTAAAGAGCCAAAGCAATGCTAGAACAAGACAGAATTTGTTTTACAAGCTATCTTTTCATACTCTAAGGCAGGGTGGGCAAACTACGGCCCACATCCGGCTCGCCAGCCAACTTAATCCAGCCCTCAAACTCTCACTGGGGTGCAGGAACTGGGACTTGCCCCACTCCCACATTCCAGCCGGAAGCAGCAGCTTGTCCCCTCTCCGGCTCCTATGTTTAGGGACAGCCAGGGGGCTCCCCGTGTTGCCCAATCCACGGGTGCCACCTCCACAGCTCCTTTTGGCCAATGGGAGCTCTGGGGGTGGTGGTGTTGCCTGGCCTCCACATAGGAGCCGAAGGGGGGACATGCTGCTGCTTCTAAAGCGCCGCCCGGAACCTGCAACACTGACCCTCTCCCATGCCCCAACCTCCTGCCCCAGCCCTGATCCTCCACCCACCCTCTGAACCTCTCAGTCCCAGCCCTGAGCACCTTCCTGCACCCCAAACCCCTCATCCCCAGCCCCTGCATCCTGAGCTGGAGCCCTCATCCCAACCCGCTGCCCCAGCCCAGAGCCCCCTCCTGCACCCAGAACTCCTCTTTTCAATTCCCACCCCCTCACCCCCTCCTACACCCTAACTCCAATTTCATGAGCATTCATGTCTCCGCCATACAAGTTCTATACCCAGATGTGGTCCTCGGGCCAAAAAGTTTGCCCATCCCTGCTCTAAGAAGTACTTTACAGAGCAAGGAGTTAACAACTGGCAGTACAATTATAATGTAGGAAAATACACAGCAATATTTTATATTTTATAACTGTTTGAAAGCGCACTATTATTGACCAGGATACTGGGTTATGCTTGACAGTTTTTTCCCCAAAAATGTCCTGTAATTTCTACTTCAACAGTGACCAGAAACAAAGCAGAAGGAATCATGTTTTAATGTGTCATCCAAAAGGATGGCCTCTAGATGTGCAACATGCCGCTGGCAACCTGCTTATCTTTAATTGTGTTTTTAATGAATTTCAAAAGTCAATTAATACTTCTACTTGTTGAATGTACAACATAACATATTTACAGCCATCAATGATCTGATCACTAATGTTTTTCCTCAAAAGTGAAAAGGAATATTAACACTCTAAACGGACAAAATATATTAATCGAAAATCTCTATGATCTGTAATATCAGCTCTACCAGGCTTGGGAAACACACATATGCTTAACTAGAAGCATGCAAAGAAACCCAGTGAAATGAATGGGACGGCTCACATGTTTAAAATTAAACACATACAAAAGTGTTTGCAAGATCAGGTCCTCAGCTGCTAACTTTTCTCTGTAATATCTGTAGAACAACATGGCATGTACATACTTCAACATAAAACAATAAAATGGAATCAAGAGGCTTTCCACACAGATGACTGAAGGGAGAGTGACCGAAGACAATGCACCAATACACATTAAGTACAGAACTGTAATTAGATCCTAAGTTGTTGACATTTGTTCCTGAGGGCAAAAAGGAAATTGGGTTCATTAAGTTCTCAGTGCCTCGAAAGATGCCTTGGTGGTTCAGTGGCTTGTTAACAGAGGTTAGTTTGACTATGGATTTTTGGAGATGTAACTGGAAACAGCAGAAATCATCATAGCAAACATGGCAGTTGGAACATGGTGTGTGACAAAACATACTGCTGCAAATACTGAGACAGTCACTCGGTCTATGGAAGATAACAAAGATGGCAATAGCAATATATACTAGGCCAGGGATTCTCAAACTGGGGGTCGGGACCCTTCAGGGGGTCACGAGGTTATTACATGGGGGGTTGCAAGCTGTCGACCTCCACTCCAAACCCCGCTTTGCCTCCAGCATTTATAATGGTGTTAAATATATAAAAAAGTGTTCTTAATTTATAAGGAGGGGGTCACACTCAAAGGCTTGCTAGGTGAAAGGGGTCACCAGTAAAAAAGTTTGAGAGCCACTGTACTAGGCTAATTAAAGTGGGATTCATAAAATGAACACGAAAGAAAGCTCTTGATAAACAAAATATCTCAACTTCATCTGGTTCTTTTATACAATGCATGACAATACTGACAGCAATTTCATCTTAAATACCAGTCATAACTTGGTTGAAAAAATTACTGTGCACATCAGCTGTAACTAGCCTAAACTTCTGAACAACAACTTTATACAACTACTGAACTTAATACACTACTTGTCATCTATGCTGAGAGATTGTGCCACACACTCTCAAAGAAACTACGAAACCACCTGATAAACATCCTATACAGCAAACAGGGAAAGATTAAGAATGAGCTCTCAAACCTGGATACTCTCATAGAAAACCAACCTTTCACACAAACTTCCTCATGGATGGACTCTACAGAAATTAGACAAGCCATTTACAACACACACTTTGCTTCTCTACAAAGGAAAAAGGACACTAAACTATCTAAACTGCTACATGCCATAAGGAGCCACAGCAGTGGTTCCCCTAACCCACCCAACAACATTGTTAATCTTTCGAGCTATACTCTCAGCCTGGCATAAGAGTCAGTCCTATCTCGAGGCCTCTCCTTTTGCCCTTCCAGGCCCACAAACACAATACAGTTCTTTGGGGACATCATACTTTCGATGTCTCAGACTCAAGGAATATTTCCAACATACCTCTGAACAACATACTAACCCACAGCAACCTTCCTACCAGCACTACAAAAAGACTGATCCTGCATGGACTCCACCTGAAGGTCGAACCAGCAAACTGGACTTCTACATAGATTGCTTCCGCCACTGTGCACGAGCTGAAATTGTTGAAAAGCAGCATCACTTGCTCCATAACCTCAGCCATGCTGAACACAACGCCATCCCCAGCCTCAGGAACAACTCTGACATCATAATCAAAAAGGCTGGCAAAGGAGGTGCTGTTGTCATCATGAATAAGTTGGAATATGAACAAGAGGCTGCAAGACAGCTCTCTAACTCCACTTTCTACAGGCCATTATCCTCTGATCCCACCGAGAATTACCAAAAGAAAGTATACCATCTGCTCAAGAAACTCCTTGAAAAAGCACAAAAACAGATCTATACAGACACATTCCTAGAACCCCGACCACGGGCATTCTATTTACTACCCAAGATCTGCAAACCTGAAAATCCTGGACGCCCCATCGTCTCATGCATTGGTACTCTAACAGCAGGATTGTCTGGCTATGTGGACTCTCTCCTCAGGCCCTACGCTACCAGCACTCCCAGCTATCCGAGACACCACTGATTTCCTGAGGAAACTACAATCCATCGGTGATCTTCCAGAAAACACCATCCTGGCCATTATGGATGTAGAAGCCCTCTACACCAACATTCCACACAAAGATAGACTACAGGCTATAAAGAACAATAACCCTGACACTGTCATGGCAAACCTGGTGATTGAACTTTGTGACTTTGTCCTCACCCATAACTATTTCACATTTGGAGTCAATCTATACCTTCAAGCCAGCAGAACTGCTATGAGTACCCACATGGCCCCACAGTATGCCAACATTTTTATGGCAGACTTAGAACAATGCTTCCTTAACTCTCGTCCCCTAATGCCCCTACTCTACTTGCACTATACTGATGACATCTTCATCATCTGGACCCATGGAAAAGAAGCCCTTGAGGAATTCCACCATGATTTCAACAATTTCCATCCCACCATCAACCTCAGCCTGGACCAATCCACACAAGTGGTCCATTTTCTAGACACAACTGTGCTCATAAATGATGGTCACATACACACCACCCTATACCGGAAACCTACTGACCGATATACTTACCTAAACGCCTCCAGCTTCCATCCAGGACACACTACTCGATCCATTGTCTACAGTCAAGCTCTAAGATACAATCGCATTTGCTCCAATCCCTCAGACAGAGACAAACACCTACAAGATCTCTACCAAGCATTCTTAAAACTACAATACCCACCTGGGGAAGTGAAAAAACGGATTGACAGAGCCAGAAGAGTACCCAGAAGCCACCTACTACAAGACAGGCCCAACAAAGACAAAAACAGAACACCATTAGCCAGTACCTCCAGCCCCCAACTTAAACCTCTCCAACGCATCATCAAAGACCTACAACCTATCCTGAAAGATGATCCCTCACTCTCACAGATCTTGGGAGAGAGACCAGTCCTCGCTTACAGACAGCCCCGCAATCTGAAACAAATACTCACTGGCAACCACACACCAAAAACACTAACCCAGGCACCTATCCTTGTAACAAAGCCGGATGCCAACTCTGTCCTCATATCCATTCAACTGACACCATCATAGGACCTAATCACATCAGCCACACCATCAGAAGCTCATTCACCTGCACATCTACCAATGTGATATATGTCATCATGTGCCAGCAATGCCCCTCTGCTACGTACATTGGCCAAACTGGACAGTCTCTATGCAAAAGAATAAATGGACACAAATCTAACATCAGGAATCATAACATTCAAAAACCAGTAGGAGAACACTTCAACTCCTTGGCCATTCTATTAAAGACTTGAAGGTGTCAATTTTAAAACAGAAAAACTTCCAAAACAGACTCCAATGAGAAGCTGAGGAACTGGAATTAATTTTCAAATTGGACACTATCAACCAAGGGCTAAACAGGGATTGTGAATGGCTTTCTCATTACATTAATTGATTGCATTTCCCTAGTTAATTTCCCTTCAAAAGTTCTTATCACTTGTCAGACATTGATTGCATTTCCCTAGTTAATTTCCCTTCAAAAGTTCTTATCACTTGTCAGACAGAGATCCACTACAAAAGTTTTTTTTTTCTCCTGCTGATAATGGCCCATCCAAATTAAACAACCTCTTAGAATTGGTATAGTAACGTACAACTTTTTTTTTTCTTTGTGTGTATATAAATACATCTTCTATTCCATTCTATGCATCAGATGAAGTAGGCTACAGCCCACGAAAGCTTATGCTGAAATAAACTGGTAGACTAAGGTGCCACAAGTATTCCTCATCTTATTTACGGATACAGACTAACACAGCTGCTAATCTTAAACCTATACTTTTCATCTGCAGATCTAAAAACACATTAAAAGGAAGGCAAATATCTACTTTACAGATGAGGAAACTGAAGTATAGAAAGAAAAATACATGAACTCAGCTGGAAAACAAAGAAGAAAAGCACCAGGTGGATGATGTAAAGACTGCCCTTTTGGGAGAAACAGGCTCTCACCTGAGACTAAGGACAAGGGAGAGAGCCAGAGCCATAGGTGCCAACATAGGTGTGCGCAGCACATTTCATTAGGGTGTGCACTCAGGGAATTTTATTAATTTTTTTTTAAAGGCACTGCACTCTGCATTGAAAGCCACTTATTTTTTTGGAGACAGCACAGCCTGTGCGCATGCCTATGGGCGCCAACTTCCCCCTGTGCTGGTAGGTGCTCACACCCCCCTGGCTCCACCCATTCCCTGCCTCCATTCCAACCCCTACCCCAAAGTCCCCGCCCCAACTCTGCCCCCTCCATGCCCCTATTGGACCTCTTCCCCAAATCCCTGCCCCACCTCCTTCCCCGAGCGCGCCACGTTCTCCCTCTTCCCCACTCCCTCCCAGCTGTGAGAAACAGCTGTTTCGCGCGCAAGCACTGGTAGGGAGAGAGGAGAAGCAGGACCTGGTGGCGCATTCAAGGGAGGAGGCGGAAGTGAGCTAGCGTGGGGGTGGGGGCAGGGGAGCTGCCAGTGGGTTCCCCGTGGGTTCTTCAGCCTGTCGAACTACGTGAGTCCTTTGGGTCCAGCATACTAATGGGGTCACTCTGTGGAAGAGCTAGACAAATAACCAGTGTTTTGACTTTCAATCCAGTGCCATATCCACTGGCATTAAGAAAATTTTGTTAAGAAAATTTAAATGTACTGTAGAACCTTGCTAATTTTCAGTAATAGCTGGGAAGACTCATTATAAATGATTGAATATTGGAAAGACTAGATGGGTGGATTGGTCTTTTACTTGACCAACTTCTGTGGTCAAGTAATGATATTTGTAAAGTAAAGATATTTCTCTTCTGTGAGAGAGAAGATTTTGAGCTACACAGAGCTCTTCTTCAGGTCATAAACTCGTAGTGATAGGAGTCCTGACTCTTCTATTAAAAGTTTGCTAACATGGGAAGAAACTGCTAGATTTTTGTACAGATTAGAGAGTCTATGGTTTAGCAAAGTGTAGATATAAGTGAGAATCCACTGTCAGTGAGAGAATGCAAATAATTTAAGCCCTACATTTCACCATCTACTGTGCTATAATTTAGTAAAGAATGTCCTCTGAGGTTTAGAAGTCAATTCTTTTTTTTTTTTTTTTCTTTTTTTAAAGAATTCCATGGAACTCAACAAAGTAAAGCTGCACAAGAGTGCTTCCATCTTGTTGACTCTGCAGAAGCAGCAATGAGCAGAAATCAGGACAAACACGTTTAGGTTTTCAAAGTGGTGCAGCTATACAAAAAGGTATTTAATGATATCCCCCTAAAACTACTGGCCATTTGCAGATGAAAAATGCTGCTGTGAAGGGAAGCTATCACTGAAAACTTTATCTTTTCAGATGAAAAGGATACATTTTCTTAAAAGGAATCACTATGGTTTCTTCGGCTCCTTTCTCCTCATGCCAGCTCAGGCCATGCCTTTGTGACACTCAAAACATCCACACAGGCAACAATAAAGACCAATTAAAACCCAAGGAAATATAATCAACTTGATGTGTTTGAGTCGGCAACGGTACTTATTTTCTTTCCATCACCTTTTCTCCATTACACGTGGAGTGTTCTAAACAGTCATTGCCAACATCATTTCATCTTCAAGAAGATATTTTTTCACATCCTTGACACAAGGAATACAAGTAATACAAAAAGGATTTAATCCTGCAAAGTGCTGAGCACTGACCTCATTGTGAACCGTGGGTACTCAACACTTTTCAAAGGGCTCAGCACCTGCCAGAACTGAGACATAAGTCACTCCTAATCGGTCACTGACCCCTTCTCTCTCTCGATGGGTTTTTTTAAATTTCGTAGATCCATTTTCCTCCCATTCAACTGCAAGGCCCATTGCAATATATTAGCATATTTAGAAGGCATCTAAAAGGAACATCAGAAGGATGGCAGGAAATAGATTAACTGTAATATTGTGTATTTTAGAAAACATGTCTCCATAAGTATTTTACATGCACATAACTTGTTGATAATTGCTCTGGAATGGCTTACTGTTACGACATTGCTCCATGTGTCTGACAATGCACAAAATGGTACAACATATTTATTTAAAGCTTGATGCATCAGCCTTGTGTTTCAATCCTACAAATATCATTATCATTTTAAATATATGAACTGAGAGAGGACAAATGATTGCGTGGCATTTTATCAAGGTTTTATTGGCATGAAGATGGTGGTGAGGCCACTAATGTATTATGCAGATCATCCCAAGAAGTGCCAATAAAACCTTTACAACCTTTACCACGTTTCATATTTGTTGCATGACTTATAGAGAAACTATTTAAAAATACTTCAGAGCCTTACAGTGAGACGCATTGTTACAATATTTCATTTCTGTCTGTAAAATCAAATCCTATTGGAATGCAAAGGGAGCTCTGGGCACCTAAATCCTTTAAGATCCTTTGACAAATCCAGCCTGAGTACAACTGGTCACAATAGTGAGGAGAAGACAACGGTCACAAACAACTTACAGACCATTACAACATTATTTAAATTTATTTTAACATAAATATGACAACTTTATAATTTTAAGGTCTGATATCATGTGAACTTCCCTGGCTAGAACTGTATGCTTTATAGGTCCCAAGGGAAAGCTGGGAACTTCTCCTTAAACTTGCCACTGGTGCAGCATTGAATCCTTCACCTCACAGAGCTGTGAAATTTTGGACAGGAGAGAGAGAACATAAGGACGGCCATGTTGCATGAGACCAATGGTCCATTAAGCCCAGTATTCTCTCTTCTGATAAGTCGCAATGCAAGGTTCTTCAGAGGGAATAAACAGACAATCATCAAGTGATCCAAGCCCTGTCATCCATTCCCAGCTCCTGGCAAACACAGGCTGGGGATACTAAAGATGGTTTGCATTCCTGCCCTTCCCAGCTAATAGCCATTGATGGACCCATTCTCCAGGAATTTATCTAATTCTTTTTGAACCCTGGTATAGTCTTGGCTTTCACAACATCCTCTGGCAAAGAGTTCTGACTCTGCATTGTGTGAAGAAATACTTCCTTTGTTTTACACTTGCTATTAATTTCATTTGGTGACTCCTAATTCTACTGTTGTGAGAAGGAGAAAATAACACTTTCTTGTTTACTTTCTCCACACCAGTCATGAATTTATAGACCTCTATTATATCTCCCCTTAGTCATTTCTTTTCCAAGCTGAAAAGTCCCAGTCTTATTAATCTCTCCTCACACAAAAGCTGTTCTATACCCCTAATGTTTTTCTTACCTTTTCCGGTTCCAATACATCTTTTTTGAGATGTGGCAGCCACTTCTGCACGCAGTATTCAAGATGCAGGCACACCATGGACTTATATAGAAGCAATATTATATTTTCTGTCTTATTATCTATCCTTTTCCTAATGATCCCCAACATTTAGTTAGCTTTTTTTGACTGTTGATGCACATTGAGTGGCTGTTTTAAGAGAACTATCCACAACTCCAAGATCTCTTTCTTGAGTGGAAAAAGTTAATTTAGACCCCATCATTTTATATATATAGTTGGGACTATGTTTTCCAATGTGTATTACTTTGCATTTGTCAATACTGAATTTCATCTGCCGTTTTGTTGTCCAGTCATCCAGTTTTGTGAGAATCCTTTGTAACTCTTTGCAGTCTGCTTTAGACTTAACTATCGTGAGTAGTTTAGTATTATCTGCAAATGTTGCCACCTCTTTATTTAAAAAACAGTTACCTACCTTTCATAACTGTTGCTCTTCAAAATGTGTTGCTTATGTACATTCCATTCTAGTGTGGTCGTCGGAGATTTTTGCCTTTATGGTATCTGTAGGGCCAGCTTTGGCGCTCCCTTGAGTGCTGCACTCATGTGTTGGACTATCTGGTGCTGCCGGCCCTACGCCCTCTCATTTCCTTCTTGCTAACTCCAACAAAGAGGCAAGAGAGCGGGTATTGGAATGGCCATGAGCCACACATCTCGAAGGACAACAGTTATGAAAGGTAGGTAACCGTTTTTTCTTCTCTGACTGCTTGCCCATGTCGGTTCCATTCATAGAATATCAGCGTTGGAAGGGACCTCAGGAGGTATCTAGTCTAACTCCCTGCTTAAAGCAGGACTAACTGCAACTAAATCATCCCAGCCACGGCTTTGTCAAGCCTCACCTTAAAAACCTCTAAGGAAGGAGATTCCGCCACCTCCCTAGGGAACCCATTCCAGTGCTTCACCACCCTCCTAGTGAAAAAGTTTTTCCTACAGTCCAACCTAAGCCTTCCCCACTGCAACTTGAGACCATTACTCCTTGTTCTGTCATCTGCTACCACTGAGAACAGTGTAGATCAGGGGTCTCCAAACTTTATAAGACAAGGGCTATATTAGATATTTGAAGGGGCATCGCAGGCCGAAGTGACTGTGAAAAAGTTCAATATATGCAAATATATGCAAAATTCCACCCCCTTTGCTCCTCTGGCTGCTGCTGCACCTCCCCTCCCCACCCGTTTACTCCTCTAGCCACTGCCATGGGGGCACTCACCCCTCCACACATGGGGCCGCCGGCAGCAGCTCACGGTAGAAGGTGGGGGGAGGAGAAAGGAAGGGTAGCGCCGATTTCTCCACATGCCTGCTTGGCATGCCTGCTCCACTGGAGGGCCGGACAAATTGAAGCTGCGGGCCAAATCCGGCCCCCCAGGCTGTAGTTGGAGACCCCTGGTCTAGATCTGTCCTCTTTGGAACCCCCATTCAGGTAGTTAAAAGCACCTATCAAATCTCCCCTCAGTCTTCTTCTGTAGACTAAACAATCTCATTTCCCTCAGCCTCTCCTCATAAAGTTACATGCTCCAGGCCCCTAATCATTATTGTCGCCCTCCTCCGGACTCTTTCCAATTTTTCTACATCCTTCTTGTAGTGTGGTGGCCAAAATTGGACACAGTACTCCAGATGAGGCCTCACCAATGTTGAATAGAGAGGAACGATCACATCCCTTGATCTGCTGGCAATGCCCCTACTTATACAGCCCAAAATGCTGTTAGCCTTCTTGGCAACAAGGGCATACTGTTGACTCATATCCAGCTTCTCATCCACTGTAACCCCTTTTCTGCAGAACTACTACCTAGCAATTTGGTCTCTAGTCTGTATCAGTGCATGGGATTCTTCCTTCCTAAGTAAAGGACTCTGAACTTCTCCTTGTTGAACCTCATCAAATTTCTTTTAGCCCAATCCTCTAATTTGTCTAGGTCCCTCTATATCCTATCCCTACCCTCTAGTGTATCTACCACTCCTTCCAGTTTAGTGTCATCTGCAAACTTGCTGAGGGTTCAGTCCACACCATCCTCCAGATCACTGATAAAGATATTGAACAAAACCGGCCCCAGGACTGACCCTTGGGGCACTCCGCTTGATACCGGCTGCCAACTAGACATGGAGCCATTGATCACGACCCGTTGAGCCCGACAATCCAGCCAGCTTTCTATCCACCTTATGGTCCATTCATCCAGACCATACTTCTTTAACTTGCTGGCAAGAATACCTTGGGAGACCGTATAAAAAGCTTTGCTAAAGTCAAGGACTAGCACATCCACTGCTTTCCCCCCATTCACAGAGCCATCATAGAAGGCAATTGGTTAGTCACGCATGACTTGCTCTTGGTGAATCCATGCTGACTGGTCCTGATCACTTTCCTCTTCTCTAAGTGCTTCAGAATTGATTTCTTGAGGACCTGCTCCATGATTTTTCCAGGGACTGAGGTGAGACTGACTGGCCTATAATTCCCTGGATCCTCCTTCTTCCCTTTTTTAAAGATGGGCACTACATTAGCCTTTTTCCATTCATCTGGGACCTCCCCTGATCACCATGAGTTTTCAGAGATAATGACTAGTGGCTCTGTAATCACATCCACCAACTCCTTTAGCACCCTCGGATGCAGCGCATCCAATCCCATGGACTTGTGCTCATCCAGCTTTTCTAAATAGTCCTGAACCACTTCTTTCTCCACAGAGGGCTGGTCACCGCCACCCCATATTGTGCTGCCCAGTGCAGTAGTCTTGGAGCTGACCTTGTTCGTGAAGACAGAGGCAAAAAAAGCATTGAGTACATTTGCTCTTTCCACATCCTCTGTCACTAGATTACCTCCCTCTTTCAGTAAGGGGCCCACACTTTCCTTGACTTTCTTCTTGTTGCTAACATACCTGAAGAAACCCTTCTTGTTACACTTAATATCCCTTGCTAGCTGCAACTCCAGGTGTGATTTAACCTTCCTGATTTCACTCCGGCATGCCTGAGCAGTAATTTTATATTTCTTCCTGGTCATTTGTCCAATCTTTCACTTCTTATTAGCGTTTTTTTCACATTTAAGATCAGCAAGGATTTCACTGTTAAGCCAAGCTGGTTGCCTCCCATATTTACTATTCTTTCTACACATTGGGATGGTTTGTTCCTGCAACCTCAATAAGGATTCTTCAAAATAGAGCCAGCTCTCCTGGACTCCTTTCCCCTTCATGTTATTCTCCCAGGGGATCCTGCCCATCAGTTCCCTGAGGGAGTCAAAGTCTGCTTTTCTGAAGTCCAGGGTCCGTATTCTGCTGTCCTCCTTTCTTCCCTGTGTCAAGATCCTGAACTCGACCATCTCATGGTCACTGTCTCCCAGGTTCCCATCCACTTTTGCTTCCTCTACTAATTCTTCACGGTTTGTGAGCAGCAGGTCAAGAAGAGCTCTGCCCCTACTTGATTCCTCCAGCGCTTGCACCAGGAAATTGTCCCCAACACTTTCCAAAAACTTCCTGGATTGCCTGTGCACCGCTGCATTGGTCTCCCAGCAGATATCAGGGTGATTGAAGTCTCCCATGAGGACCAAGGCTTGTGATCTAGTGACTTCTCTTAGTTGCTGGAAGAAAGCCTCATCCATCATATCCCTCTGATCTGGTGGTCTGTAGCAGACTCCCACCATAACATCAGCCTTGTTGCTCACACTTTTAAACTTAATCCAGAGACCCTTGGGGTTTTCTTCAGTTTCATACCAGACTTCTGAGCAGTCATACTGTTCTCTTACATACAATGCAACTCCCCACCCTTTCTGCTCTGCCTGTCCTTCCTGAACAGTTTATATCAATCAATGACAGTACTTCAGTCATGTGAGTTTTCCCACCAGGTCTCTGTTATTCCAAGCACATCATAGTTCCTTGACTGTGCCAGGACTTCCAGTTCTCCCTGCTTGTTTCCCAGGCTTCTTGCATTTGTGTTTGGCACTTAAGATAACTTGCTGATTGTTCTGCTTGCTCTGTAAGATATAAGAGTCCTCCTCTCTTTTGCTCTCCTGGTTGTGTTTCCTCCCGGTATCCCATTTCCCCACTTTTGTCTCAGGACTTTGGTCCCCTTTCCCCGGTGTATCTAGTTTAAAGCCATCCTGCTAGCAAAGATGCTCTTCCCTCTCTACGTTAGGTGGAGCCCGTCTCTGCCTAGTACTCCTGCTTCTCAGAATGCCATCCCATGGTCGAAGAATACAAAGCCTTTTCTCCAACACCACCTGCGTAGCCGTTCGTTGACTTCTAGGATACGACGGTCCCTATCTGGGCCTTTTCCTTCCACAGGGAGGATGGACGAGAACATCACTTGTGCCACAAACTCCTTTATCTTTCTTCCTAGAGCAAAGTAATGATTTGTTCCTGTTCAAGTTCACTTTGTCTCTGTATATAATAGATTTAAGAACCCCTTAGGAATGCAAGAGTAGTCTATTTTTTGTCATGGTTCACATTTTTTGGTCAAGGTGAAGTCAAGGTGCTGACTCCAGAGAAAATAATATTAAAAAAAAAAAAACAACAACAAGTAAATAAAAGATTTCAGGGTCTGAATTTGGCCCACAGTCAGCCTATTGACTACTCCTGTTCTGATGCCTAAAACTTAAAAATCGAAGTGGTCTATCCGTGACTGCAACTCTTCTGAAAGTAGTAGTAGGACCAATGCAGAAGGAGAGGTGTAGAAGTTAAAGGTAAATGCTGTAAGTGTAATGAAATTACAGGTAAAATTTTGCCCATGGATACTTCACTGTAGTCTGACAGGAAGCCATATTTCATCATCCGAGGTCAGAATCTGGCCCTCTAGGTTTTAGGCTGGCAGCCTTTAAAATAATTATGATATGGGAAAAATAATGTGTAATATCAGAAAAATATTTCATTTTTCTCATTTCCTCTTGTCCTTCAATAACAAAAAATAAATAAACTTTCATTTTCATGTAAAGAGTATTTACCACAATTAACCTCCCCAAACCCACACACAAACCTTGCAGTAAGCACTGTTCATTAATGGAAATAACACACTTAGGTGGTTTAGCAACATTTGGCCCTGTTAACTATTAAACAAACCTATGCATAATATTAGACCCAACATTACTTTAGAATAGCTAAATGCAAATCATCCACTGATTCACAAATTTTCCACCCTCTGTGTTTTCAGAAACAATGACCTTCCACATAAAATGAAACAAATGCAGCAAATAAAAAAAATTGAATGAACTAATCCATTTAAAGTTAGAATCACAAACTTGTTATAGGAAAGTTTAAACAAAATGTACTTAACAATTCTGGGACAAAAATGCAGGCTTTAGAAGTAATTACAGAATTTTGCATCTCATTTCTGGGTTCCAAATCATTCATAAACACTTTTCAACCTTCTTGGACTACTATGTACAGTTCTGTTTTTTTTAAAACCAGGAATATTGAAATATGGTATAACAATAAAGTCTTTTGAGTAGGGAACACCATTTTGCTTATGTGATGGGATATATTGTAACATTACATTTGTAGTGGAAAATAGATGCACAGTTAGTTAACTTAGGATGGACAGATTTAATGTTACACTTGGCATTTTAGCCGTCTAAAGCATATAAGTGTCCAATTCATTTATCACTTTCAGAAATTTCATTTTTTTCCCACATTGTTGTCCAAAACTCAAGGCTACGAAATAGCTTGCTCAGAATTCAAGAACTGATGAATATTGCAGCTGGTTTTGGTGCAGGATGACAAATCAAAAGAAGCTGGTTGTTCAGCCAGCCAGCTGATGTTACAGAGGAGGAGAGTGAGGTCGTTCAGGTTTCCTGGCTGGACACACATGGGGTGAAGTTCTGTCCCCTGTCCCCATTGAAACAAAATTAACCAGTAGCTGATATGAAGTGAACAAATCCTAGGATATATTTAATAAATAACACATTCTTCTGGAACATCTAATAACCTATTCATTATATGGAGATCAGAATTACATAGTATAACAAACAGTAATAACCTCATTAGTTTTCCTGGATGTGCTTATTAATTAAAGATTAACATTCTCTGATTAAAACAGTGATGATTTAGTACATGCTAGATCCAGGGGTAGGGACAGAGGGAAGATGAAGGAACTACACTGATTAAAAACTGTACCCAGATAACCCTCCCTTCCCCTCCTTTCCCTCTGTCCTCAAGTTTAATGCATGCTGGACCATAATGTCAATAACTTACCTGGTACAGAGTTCTTCATGGAGTTTAAATTCTGAGACTCTGCATTCTCCTCTGGCTGCTCATCTGTTTTCACTTCTTCTGTCTTTTGAATATCTTTTACAACTTCATTAAGGGTGGTTCTTCTGCTCTCTTCATCTAAATCTCCCTGAACAGCAGAAAGGGAAATTGGAGGTGGAAGAGAAGGAGGAGGAAGAGGAGGAGGGGAAGGAGGTGTTGTAGTGGTAACAGCAGCAGAAACAGAAATAGGAGGAGTTAGAGGAGGAGAGGGAGAGGTGGAAAGAGCAATGGAAGATGGTACACTTTCCACTTCTGCAGGAAGGTCTTCCAAAATCTCCAATTCAACAGTTAATGATGCAACTTCCTGTTGAACTATTTCTTCTATGCCATCTGTAGCAGTTGCTTTTTCAGTAACTCCATTAATTTCACTAATTAGATTAGTACTAGTAGTTGCTGGAAGATCACTAGTTGCTACAGTACTAGGCTCCTTGCACTTATCAGCATCAGCCTCTTCTCTTGGTGAAGGGTCTGATTCTTCTGTGCAGGGTGTGACATTGGATATAGGCATTGTTTCCTCTTTTGGGGAAGTTAGTTCACATCTCTCCTCTGAGTCAGCTATAAATGTATATTTACTAGAAACAGCAGCAGCAGCAGGAACAACTGCAATAGGAGTAAGAGGGACTGGTGATGCAGCAAGAGGAAGTTCTGGCAGTGGTTCCACTGAGGCAGTCTCAGATGTCTGGTCAGCTTGATCTTTTCTCTCCCCAATAGGCGCTGGTCTGAGGATTGGGGACGGAGATTTTAATACTGGATCTGGTTCTGGCCTCTCTTCTAGGGGAAAAAAAAGAACCCCAACATTACAAGGACAGATTAGTTTACAAATTTAGTTTTAACTAGCCATGCTTAGGGGTTTTTTCATTGTTCCACTCTGTGTTCTGTCCATTATTCCAGGAGCTCCTTGGAAGAACTGCAGAAGGAGCAGCTAACCTTTAAACCTAAAGTGAGAACCAAGACTCTCGGGGAATGTTTATTTAATATAATATTTATAATATTAATATTTACATAATAACATAATATTTAATGGACAGTTAAATTTTTAAGAACAGAAGTCTTTTCAAGAAATCTCCCTTCTCTTGAGCAAAGCATACTTAGAAACTTTAACTACAGAAGGCATATTTGTTAATTTTCGAAACCTACAGAGGTTTTGTTGCTCAAAACAGGACTCTTCTTCATAAAAATGATAATGACCTCAAAACAAAAATAAATGCAAGTTAAATTCTAGGGAAGAGGACAGAACGAGTTAGTGGACAGAGTGCAATACTGAGACCCAGCAACTACAACATTCTGAAATTCATTCTAAAAATTAATCACTCTGTGGTCTTGAGCAAGTCACAATTCTAGCTTTCTCTATTTGTAAAATGGGAATACTACTATTTGCCTACCTGAGTAGAGTGTTGTGATGATTAGTAATTTGCTTATTGCTTTATGGATGCAAAACACCATACTATTATTAAGAAGTGAGATAAGATATTTTGTTTTATTACTTGTCAAATTAAGTTTCTAAATTCCTCAGCCCTTCAGGATATCAGAAAAGACTTATTACACTCCACCCTTACACTTTTGTTTTAAATTCTAGCAGTGAAAATAAAAATCTCCCAAGTAAATCTGAAAATTAAGAGGATTTGGGTATGGCTTCCACTGAAGAGAGGTTCTATTTTATTTTGAGGTATGCTGATGAAAGAGGTCAGGCTGGGTTGGAAAAAGTAAGATGAATTACTTTATCACAGTGTTTTATATAAAATGTGTGGCCCCATGGGTATTCACTGTGGTCCCTTTGTGCCTGTGATCAGAAGATTTTTCAGTAGCAGTTGGTCCACATCTGTGCCCTATACTTCTCTGTGCTCTGAACCAAGGGCATAAAAGGAACTGACCGCTTCTCCAGTTCCTACACTACAGTGAATAAAGTGAGGATTCAAGGAGAGGGGATGGAGGGTAGGTCATGAATACCCACAGGGGCTGCAGAGCTCGAACTCCAGTTACTACAAGGTAAATAACCTTTCCTTATGTTTTTGAGCGTTTGTCCCAAAGGTGTTTACTGTGAGTGACTCCCAAGCAGTATTCATTGAGGAGGAGGTGTGAGGAAGTATGTTATATCACAGATAGAAAGATCATTGAACCAAAGGAGGAATCCACAGATGAACACTGAACAAGAACATAATGTCTAGTAAGAGTGTGTATTAAGCCCCATGTCAGTACTCTACAGATTTCTAAGAGGGAAATTCCTTGCAGGGAAGCCACCAACGTGGCCTGTGCTCTGGTTGAGCAGCCTTGACACCTGTGGGGAAAGGACTCTATGAACTCATAGCAAAGAAGGATGTAGAACAAAATCTATTTAAGGGATCTTTACAAAGAGACTGGTTTTTCCTTCATTTGCTCGGTAATGGAAACAAAGAATCTCAGACTTCCCAAAGAGCTATAGGTCCTTTGCAAGTAGCAGACTAAAGCTCTGTGGACACCCAGTGAACACAATCTTCTGTATCCTTGTTGATGTGAGATTCTGGGTGGATAAAGAGGAAGTGAACAGTTGGATTCAAGTGAAAATCACAGGGAACCTTAGGAATGAACTTTGGACGAAATCCAAGGACACTTTCTGTGAAATATTAAGTAGGGAGAATCCACCATGAGGGCCCTGAGCTCACCCATTCTCCTGGCAGAAGTGATTGCTGGTAGGAAAGCCATTTTCATAGAAAGGTGTAAACCAGAAAAAGTGACAAAAGGCTTGAATGGCAGGTTCATAAGCCCTGACAATATCTAATTCAGGTGCTAGGCAGATATAGGTTTTAACACCAGGGGAAAGGTTCTTATGATATCTTTTAAGAACCTCAGAGTTGTAGGATAGGTGAAAACAGAGCAGTTCTCCACCTGAGGAGTGTTAGTAGCTGTTAAATGTATGCAAATAAACTAATGGAAAGACACGATGCCTTTAATAGAAAGAAGATAGTCCATAGAGGGCCTCAGGTTCCTCTGCAGGTAAGTGACATTGCTGGCAGCAGAGGGAGAACTGCTTCCATTTGGAAGTACAGGCGTGTCGCATTTTACACGCATTTAACTTGCGCGATTTTGGCTTTACGCAGTGGGCCAAAAAACAAACAAACAAACAAACAAAAAAACCCCCCCAAGCCTCTGAGCGTGAGCCAAAATCGCACAAGTTAAATGCGCATAAAAAAACCCAAGCCTCTGACAGCCCACTGCAGGGGTCAGAGCGGGCAGCCCGTCACGGGGACCAGGGCCGCAGCCGGCAGCCCACCTGCGGCGAAGACAGGGGCCGCAGCCGGCAGCCTGCCCGCCGCTGGAGCTGGGGTCACAGCCGGCAGCGCGGCGGGGACCAGGGCCGCAGCCGGCAGCCCGCCCACAGCGGGGGGCCGGCAGGCAGTGGCCGGCTCGGCAGTCTGCTGAGGGGATCGTGTATAGTCAAACAATGAGTGTTTGACTATATGCAATTCTGGCTATACGCAGGGTCCGCGGAACGGAACCCTCGCATAAGATGCGACACGCCTGTATAATACTTCCTTGTAGAGGATTCCCTATTTTTATTAAGGTTGGATTGGATCTCTTCTGAACATGGTCTGTTTGTTGTTCATCCAAAATCTTGGGATGGTGTAAAGAGCTGCTTTTTAGGCAACTACATGACAGTGTATATGACATGACAGTTTGGGAGCTGCACTCAGGGACTAGTTAAGCACCTCTATTCATTAACACATGGAACAAGGCCAAAACCAGTCTACCCCCAGGAGAAATTATTTTTACAAAACTATTAAAAAGTGGATACAGCGGACCCTTGCTAGAAACTGCATCTATATAGCGCGAATTTGCATATAGTGCGGTCAGAGCCATGGAACCCAAACTTAGTAACTTTAATTGGAATCCAAGGTAATACGGTCCCCGCTATAACGTGGTTCCCGTGTTAACACGGTACCGCACATGGACCCCAAACCTCACTTTCTAGCGAGGGTCTGGTGTATTTTGAAATACTAAATTTATTAATTATGAATCATTAAGAAATAAATAGGATCTCCAAATGCTGGAATAGCCGGAAGTAAAACATTTCAGTGGTCCTATACATAGTGACATCACTGTACTTTGCAGTGCTACAGTTCTGAAATTGCATTATGTTCCCTCAGAATAAATATAGAATTAGATATGACCAAGGATAATGGAAAATTTATTACCCAACAATTTCCTTCCTGGGACTGATATCTCCTCCAATCGGAGACACTCAAGCTAGACTTCTTTTCCTAAAACATACAAGATGCAGTTCAGACTTGTCCATGAGGTTCCAGGTCTCAGCCTTACCTTCATGTAGGCAAAAAAGCCTATGGCAGGCTAGCAGAATAATTTATTCCTTTAGAGTATCATCTAATATTGTTTAGGACAGGGGTAGGCAACCTATGGCATGGGGGCCAAAGGTGGCATGCGAGCTGATCTGCAGTGGTACTCACGCTGCCCGGGTCCTGGCCACTGGTCTGGGGGCTCTGCATTTTAATTTAATTTTAAATGAAACTTCTTAAACATTTAAAAAAATCTAATTTATTTTACATACAACAATAGTTTAGTTATAGACTTATAGAAAGAGACCTTCTAAAAACGTTAAAATGTATTAATGGCATGTGAAACCTTAAATTAGAGTGAATACATTGAAGACTCGGTATACCACTTCTGAAAGGTTGCTGAGGTTTAGGAGATGCCATTCATAAGCCACGCTGTCAGGTTCAAATAATAGATAGGGGCCTCAGATAAGAGAGGAGATTTTGTCTGAGATAATGAGAATGGCCATGGCTTCCTGTTTCCTGATCTTTGGAATTACTTTTCCTAGTAGCAGAAGAGGAGGGAAAGCATATAGGAACAGATTCAGCCTTCCCTGAGTCAAAGTATCTTTTCCCAGTGATTTCTGGTCTGCTCTTCTGATAAAGAAAAGCCTTATTTTCATATTTTGACTGAATGTGAACAGGTCCATCTTGGTTCAGGGACGACTTTCGGAGTTGTTCACCTGCCGACAGTGTAGCCAGCTTGCATTTGTGTTGCAAGTCCCTTTTACGTGGCTCCTCTTAAGGGAGGCTAAGCGACATACCATCCAGGACAGGATCTGAATTGCTTCCAGCTTGAGACATAATCTCAGTATTTTAGGGTTTTGTACACCATGTTTTTTTGGACATCATGTTTTTGTGATTAAATCAATACACACATCTTTCTCAGGTGGTCAGAGAAGTGCTGAACAACCCACCTAAATTCTCTTACCTCTACAAAACTGATGCTCTAAATCACCTGAGTTTGAACCCACTTCTCTGTGTATTGTGATGTCTTATATGTCCTTGCAACCCTGAAATGCTGGTGTTAGGATTTTGAGGTTCAGATGGTGAAAGAAGAATTCTACTGTTACAGGGATTTCCTGCTTCCATCACATGGAGGACTCGATCACACTGGGCATCATCTTTACTTTTCATTACCTTGCTTGGGAATCATTCCAAGCCTATAAGAAGAATCTCTGACATTCTTTCATGGGCAGTCTTGCCTATAGAGTAATCTCTATGCATGAGAACAGAAGATCAGGGAGCTGCATAAGACAGAGGTATGTCACTTGGTTCTGTGACATCTCATTGATAAGTATTTGAACCTTGTCAAAAACATCCTCTCTAACTTGAGAGGACTAGAGCCCTCCTTGTGTCAACGTTGATGTCTACATAGACAATCCTCAGAGTCCAAAGATTTTCTTTCAAGTTTGTCCCAAACCCCAGTACCTGAAGAGCATTACCAGAATTACTTGCTGCAAGGTCTCTTGGGATCAGTTCTGAAGATTCTCATTCAGATCCTAAACTCGCCAATCTGGTTATCATCACCTACCACTACCTTCATGAAAACCATGGAAGGCAGAAACACCATGTTGTATTAGCAGTGATGTTTTCCAATCACAGGGCCTAACTGTAAAATACATATACAGCTTCTGTAAAGTCCAGCAACCTCTACTGATCTCCTCAAGTGATTCCAGTATTATCAGAAGAGAGCATTTCCATCTCAAATTTCATCACCTTCATTGACTTGTTAACACTCTTTTGACATCTCACATGGTTTGAATTACTCATCATTTTTGTACTTTAATCTGGAGTAGAACCCTTAGCATTTGTAATCTTAAGGGACAGGTTCAGCAGACTCAGCTCCAGGAGACGTGAGATTGTATGCAGAATGGGTTGATGTATTATGACATCTCTCAAGCTTCAAGAGGGGACAAAAAGACATTTTGAGGCACCTTGAGCTTGAGGGAGCATCTGTGTTGCAATATTTCCTATACTCATCTGTCAAAAGTCATTAGATCTAAGTCTTTGGTATGTGGAATACCCTGCCTCCTAGGCATTTTTCTGAACTGGAAATCGACCCAACTGCATCATACTGATGATTCGGATGAAACAATTGGCTCCACTGTTGGGTCTGAATTTCTCCCTAGTGGTTCAAACTCATATTTTGCCCCAGGGTAAACTGAGTCCCTTCTCTGGCAGGAAGGATTCTTAGGTTTCACTGTGGTGCTCCTCATCCCTTAATAGGAAACTGGACAAGTCCTGACGATGACTAATTTGACCTTATGGAGGTGCCTCTGGAGGTATTACCGTTGGTGTGAGGGAGGATATGGAGACCTGAGTATGATGTCCAGATGCTGAGCAGAGTGCAGGTCTGCAGACAAAACGTGGCTGTGTATTCTTTGGTTCCTGAGAGGATCTCTTGATTTTTTTTTCCTATTTCATTTAGCTCTCTCCACCATTTTTAGAGGAGTGGGAAATAAATGGAGAGAAGAAACTTGGCAGGTGGCTCCATTCAGAGGACAGAACTCCAGAAACATTGACCTCCTAAAGAGGTAGGGAGGTTTTGTTTAGTGTAATTCCAAAATAAGTTCTAAATTCTAAATAAATTCTAGGATTGCTATGGATGAGGTGGCAGAGCTCACCTGTGGCTCTGGACTTGTGAAAGCAAAGAATCTGGTGTAAAGGCAGAACTGCCTTTGGTAATTGCAGAAAGAGGGGAATAGCTGCAACATCTCAGATCTGGGGAGTGGTTAGGATTCAGAATAAACTTCCATCTTGACATTTATATATGTTGTGGGGGGAGGGTTTGTTTGGGGTTTTTTTTTACACAAGGGCCCTTGTAATTTTGAGAATTTATAAGAAAAGTAGTAGCTTTAGTGTCTCGGAGACCCTGGAATACAATCTGAAAAACTTAATTTAATGAGACCTTATAAAAATATAGAGGCTAAGACAGACCTAATCAAATCTAAAAGGAAGGATGGAGAGTAATACAAGATGTGAACTTAACACATATATGATTGGACACTTAAGCTGCAACCGTTCCCCTATACAATTTAGAAATCTCTGTCTTATCTTTTCTGGGAACACAACGATCTTGTAAGTATTTGTATTTGTTTTTCTTGCTTTCCTTTTTGGGTTGGTTCAATGGCCAAGCAGAAAAGAAAGAGTTGTAGACAGATAGCCTATCTAAATGTATATCCAGCAGGAAGGCCCTTCTTTAGGGCTGCCTGGCTGAATGCTGGCTCTATAGACATATTGAGGCCGGCTCTTTACAAGGGACACTGCAAGTAGACATGAACTTAAAGAGTCCTTAGTTACCAATGGAGATTGCTTTGTACTCCATTGACTATGTGGAGTCCAATGTCGACTTTTCAACATTTATTGTCATCCCTACAGAGAGGAGGAGTAGAAGCAGCAGTGACATCGATACTCAAGCCTCTCATCTGGATAATGCTGCCAGCGGGACGCTCCTAGCAATTCTTCAGAGTAAGTGAAGAGAGATGCAAATGTTAAGTCTGGGCCGCCACTACAGAGAAAACCTTGGTGAAAATCCAAGGAGCAGTGGTGAAACCAAATGACAAGGGCTCACTGTAAATCTCAAGAACCGCCTGTGGGTCAGGTGCACATTTATGTGCAAGGAAGCGTCTTGCATAACAAGAGTCATAAATCACATGCTAGTTTTCTAACAAAAATATGATGGCTGCGAGAATGATCATATTGTCATTGGCTTGCATATGAAGTGGTGAGATGACAGATCTAGGACTAGTCCTCATTCTCCCTTTTTTCTTTGGTACTGGGGAATAGAATCCTGTGCCTTGAATGGCCATGGAAACAGGCACTATTGCTGCCCCCTGCAGAAGGAAGTCCACCTCTAGAGCGAGGATACTGTCCTGAGAGTGGTCCCAGAGGTGGGACTGGGCTGGAGGATGTGGATGAGGTAGTGTCGTGAACTCTATTGTATAGCCATGTTGAATGGCATCCAGGACCCACTTAGCCATTGTTATTGCACTCCAGAATGGTAAACAAAGTGCTTGATGGCCCCCAAAGGAGGTGGGTTGCAGTCAGAAATATTACTTCTAGGAAGACTGAGTGTGTGGTGTCAAACACTGTACTGATGAACCAGGCGAACGGGACCATTGGGTCTTCTGACGCTTATGAGGAGGCTCAGAGGCTTGTTGAGGAGTGCTGTACTGCTGTGCAGGAGGTGGGCAGTAGAATTTGTGCTTGGATGTTGGTGTAGAAATACCCAGCAATTGCAGAGTGGCTCTAGAGTCCTTGAAAGAGTGCAGGGAATCATCGATCTTCTGTTTGAAGTGGTGAAATTCATTGAAAGGGAGGTCCTCGATTATGTCCTGTGTTTCCCTGGGGAAACCAGATGAATACAACTGGGCACAAAGCTATGTCCGCTGAATCTACTGAGGTCTGGAGCATGATCCTGGCAACCAGTTTGCCTTCCTGGAAGTGGTCATAATCCTGCTGAAGAAGCTTCTCCACAAAGTTTGCTAATTGGCCATAATTCAGAAAGTTATATTTTGCTAGTTATGCCAGGTAATTAAATATCTGCAACTGAAGGCTGGCTGAAGAAAAGACTTATGACCTAGAAGGTCCAATCTCTTACCATACTTCTCTGTTGGAGTGGAACACAGATGCTGATGCCTGGCCTGTTCACTGGCAGTCTGAGTAACTAGGAAATTGGGTGTGGGGTGAGAAAACAAAAACTAAGACCCATAGTACTTTTTTTCACCCCCTACAGGGTGGGTATGCCAGACAGTGCAGGCCAGCCGGAGAATGCCATCGTTGATCAGCAGCATCACTCTAGCAGGTACTGATGCATGCAGAATATCAAGTAACTGATGTTGGCTGTCCTGCACCTCCTCCAGTTTATGGTGGAGGGCATCAGCCACACTTCAGAACAGTTCTTGGAACTAGTGATAGTTGTCCGGTGGGGAGGAAGGAGTTGATGACACTGCCATATCTGGAGACCACAAAGGGAACTGCTCCAGATCTGTTGGTACCACTGAATTCAGGCTAACCAGTGCATCCGTCAATCTCGGTTCCGATTGTCTACTTGATGAAGTTTGGAGTGGCAAGATGGGGGATTAGGCCAATTAGGAAGATTCCAAAAGCATATACAGGGGGCCAAGAACCTCAGTATGGCCAACCAGGCAGTTGCTGTGGCGGGCAAGGTAGCAATGGCTCCTGTGCTGAGGAAAGGGAGGATATTACCATTGAGCTGGCAGAGCCTTTGGATATTCGTGCCAAAGGTACAGGAGAGGTGGACCCTGTGTTCTGTCAGAGTCCTCTGACACTTAGAAGTCAGACCCTTGTTCAAACATGGGAGCCAATAGAACCGAGCACATCATAGGGGAACACCCTAGAACACAACCAAAAGGTGGAGAGTCCAAAGCAGGGGAGTGGGCTCCCTTAGGAAACAAATGCGCCAGGAGACGTGGAGGCCTCACCTCATCCAGGGCAAACAATTCACGATGTCTGGGTGCAGACTTGAAGCTTCCTGGTGTCTGCGGCATGCGTTGTAGAATCAGAATCTGTCCCAAAACAACAGACTCCATCAGAACCGATGATTTCCATGACTTCAGAAGGGGCTCAGCAACCAGAACCAGCGGGTCCAGCGTTCTATGCGATTTCTTATTCTGTTTGTGACCCTCGGAATGCTGCTTCCCCATGACTGAAACTCGTAGAGGATGAAGCGTCCTTCTTGGGTCTTGAGGAAGACTTACTGCCATGCTTATGCACATGCTTCCTTGTCAAATGGCTAGGCCCCATCATGGGGCTCATAGCGCTGATATCAGTGGAACCAGACTGGAGCTCCACGATATATGGTGCACTCCTTAACTCCTCAGACTCATGTACAGGAGGGGTTCCACAGCCTGGATCCAACTGCAGCATCATGACGACTTCCATGTGGTGATTCTTGAGGCAGAGAGCCCGGCCTTTCTGGGTACAGACTGGGAAGGAGAGGCAGATACTGCACCTGGATGCCATGTGGGCTTCCCCCAAGCAGTAAAGACAGCGTCAGTGCTCGTCGCTCACCAAGAATGAGTGAGGGCAGGAGGCACAGATCTTGAATCATGGTGTCTTTGGCATAATCCAGTATCCAAGTGTGAGTGCTGGGGGGAGTGGGAAATGGCAAAATGGCAAAACAGCACCCAAAGTCCTTAAAATTCTAAAAACTACTACTAACACTAAAACTACTATGAAAAACAACAAAATACTAACTATATACAAGAATAAACAGTCTTTTCCTTGTATTGTAAAAAGTGTGTCACAAGACATGAAAGAGCAGAAGAGGCTCTGACTTGGACCATGCGGCAGTGAGAAGGAACTGAGGGCATGGAACAAGGACGTGCACAGATCAACAGACACTACTACTTTCAAAAGCTCTAGCTCTAGATGCATGGTCAATGCTGTCTACCTCAGTGGAATACTCAAAGAAGCAGCATTCTTACTGATACATTATCCTATACAGAGATTGGGAAAACTAGAGGGAAAGGAGGGGGAACTCTTGGGATGGAGTGGAGGCAACATGGGAAGATCGGTACTTCAGGTAGAGGAAAACAGGGGGACAAGGAGATTAAAGTACTGTGAAGACTTCACCAGAGCAGAGGCCTGCTTACTCCTCCATTAAGACATTAGAAAGGCGGAATAAGTCACCAGATATCCCACCAAGAAAACAATAGGAGGGAGCTGGTTGTTGGGGACAAGAGTGGTTGTGGTGATGATATCTACAGGGTGGGCTGGATGAATAAGATCTCAATGGGTTCCGATATTTATCTGTACTTCAGAATGTTTATCTAAACCTAGTCTACAGACAGCACTGATGTTTTCCCGTAATTTGGTTTGATGTGAACATTTCCAGTGCAGCGCTGATGCTGGTTTTGCACATATTGATAGTCATGATACAATATATGGAGGCTGTTTTCTGCTTTTTTTCTTCAATATTAATCCACTTCTCTAAAACTAACTGCATATTTTAAAAACGAACATGAAGATTTTGAAAAATATTAAGCAGAGGTTTAAAAAAAACCCACCCCAAACTCACTCTGAACCTGTAGAATCTCTCCAACCTTTGGCTGAAATTTGGTAGTTCATTCCATTCTCAATTATAGCTTTTGCAACAGAGTCATAGCCACAACCTTGCATACTCTGTGACAAACTTGACCTAAACTGTGCAGCAATATCCTATCTGCATTCTGCAGCACTGTACTGTAGTGTAGCAGACTGCAGACTCCACAGCAGCTTTTGAGAAAGTTAAAAAATTGAGGTTCTTACAGAATAAAAATAATCCAAGCACTACATTATCCCTTCTGTTACTTAATTTAATATAACATTTAATTTACTTTACACTGATGCTAACATTTCCATATGCTGCAGAATTTTGTACTGAACTTCATAATTGTATGACCGATGATGTCAAATTGAAGATTTGTGCAACTGGATAGTAGGCACTTTAGACCTTGTGGCTCCTGAGGAGCTGTGGGAGATAGTTTGTGGGATAAGCACAGTTGCTGGATGTGAACATGCTCACCAATAACATTGTTTACAATATCAGAGGGGTAGCTGTGTTAGTTAGAAGTGACAAAGGATTCACTCATGAAAGCTTATGCTCTAATACATCTGTTAGTCTATAAGGTACCACAGGACTCTTTGTCGCTATTGTTTACAATGTTAATAATTACGATATTGAGATGAATGGAGAAATTCACACCTTTCAGAGTTATTGTTGAAGGCTGCTTCCTACTCAGGCAGATATCACTGCATCAGTTTACACTCTGGCCTAATCTACACTTAAAAAGTAGACTGACACAGATACTCAGAGGAACACCTGAGCCATGCAGCTATGTCAACCCAGTCCCTGGTGCAGACAGACATGGTTAGGTCAACAGAAGCATTCTTTATTCCTAGGGGAATTCTGGGCCAAAAATTAAAAATTCTAAGCACATTTTAAAATTCTGCACAATTCTGCATATTTTATTTGTCAAAATAATACAATATAATCACACCAGTTTCAATTATTTTGGTAATTTATTTCAGAATACTTGTCAGCAAGTATGTCTGTAGCAATATAGGCAACAAAATAGATTCAAGAATTTTTTTTTTAACAAATAGATTCCTTACTAAGCATCTTAATACAGAACTCTTGAGTAATTCATTTAAACTGCAATACACAAGTGTATTTCCCGCACCCCTCAGAAGCAGTACAAAGGCTTGGGCGAACCAGGAATATTGGAGGAACTGACGGAGTGGGAAGCAATTGCTGAGAAGAAGCCTGGGTGTGAACTTGGAGGATTGATGGGTATAGGTGAGAAAAGTATGGAACAGGTTGTTTGGTGGGGCAGGGTGGGATTGTTAGGACGTTTCTCCCATGCAGACCCTGGCTGACCCCTAGGTTCTCCCATTCAGTCAGGCACATCTGCCCTTGTCCCCATGTATCCCTGCACTCCCATGTGTTTTTGCATCCTACGTCCCATGTGTCCCTCCACCCGTACTCAGACATCCACTCCTCTCTTTCCCAATGTGTCCCTCCACTCGCCAGCCAGCACCTTCCCCTCATCCCCATGGATCCCTGCACCCCCTCCCCCATGTGTCTCTGTGCCCTCACTCAGTCATCCCCCTTCCCCCATGTAGCCCTGCACTTCCCTCCTCCTATGTCCCTGCATCCCCGCAACCATGCCCCTCCCCTCATCCCCATGTGTCCCTGTACCCTCACTCAGCCATTCCCCTTCCCCCATGTGGCCCTGAGCCCCTACTCCCATTCAGCCCCTGATCCAGTGTGTCCTCCTGCATTAGCCCTTATGAAGCCCTGTCTGTGACCCCCCCCCCCTCCAGCAGCCCCACACTGTCTGTCTCCTGAATTGGCCCAACAGGTGCTGTAAAGAAGGCACTGCAAGGCTGTTTCTCTTCCCTATGGTAGCTGGGACTAGCCTGGAGCAGTTGCTTTGTTCTAGTGCCACAGAACCCTCTGGTGGATAAAAGGTGGAACTGCAGCAACTTTCTGACAAGTTATTTTCTGTGGAAAAAAATAAAAGTATGCGCGGCACATAAATTATGTGAACGTGCAGTGGCACAGAATTTCCCTGGGAGCTCTTCTTCCATCAACCTAGCTACTGCTGCTTGGGAGCTGGAGGTGCTACAGCAGAGGTCTCCAAACTTTTTGAGACGAGGGCCATATTAGATTTTTGAAGGGGCTTTGCGGGCCGCTGCCGCAGCCCCCCACCTTTGCTCCTCCGGCCACTGCTGCTACCTCCCACTTTTCTGCTCCAGCCACTCCACTGCCGCGACTCCCCCGCCCCTTTGCTCCTCTGGCTGCACCATGGGAGCATTCACCCCTCCGCACATGGGGCCGCCAGCATAGTTCACGGGGGTGAAGGGTAGCGGTGGCTTCTCCACCTGCCTGCTCAGTTGGGCCTGGGGGGGCCGGACAAATCAACGCCGCAGGCCGGATCTGGCCCCCAGGCCACAGTTTGGAGACCCCTGTGCTACAGCAACAAAAAAACCCCTTCTGTCGGTGTAGCATCAAAAATACAGGGGTACAGCGGTATAGTCACAGCACCATACACATGCCATTGGAGCCTCCATAGTGTGGCCAAGCCACCCCTCTTTCCCTCAGTTCATGTTTAGAAGGTTAACTTCATAATCAGGAAGCCTAGACACTTATTAAAAATAATAAATACTTGGATTCTGGAGCTCAACTGTAAGGCAACAGTTATCCAAGACCGCAGCCATGAAATTGCTGAGTTATTGGGCACTGGCTTTCTTAAGGTTGTGTTGGGATGTAACTCCTGTTTACACTAGTGAATTTGTCTCACTTTCAGGCATCAGTGTCCAGACCTGGTGTATATGGTGTGAAGTTATTGGCATGATCTGGGACCGTACAGATCATTGTTGCAACCAAAGTCCTGTACTGGCACCAAATCTTACATAAAGGGGGTCATATAAGGTGTTTAAGACCAGGTTATGATTTACTGGTTATAATTATGCTATCTGTATGCAAGTGCCAGTTTTGTTGTTGAAGTTATGAATATTGGCTCTATATTGTCTGTATCTCAAACATATACTATGCTTCTGGGTGACACCCCAGACAAGTTGGTGTTAGCTTTGCCTAACTTGCTTGATGGCCCATTAAGGACCATCAGCTATACAACTGACCCATGGAGAGAAGGCAAACACACCTTGTGACTCAGCAAGGTATGCAGGGACTTGCCCATGTGACTCCAAACTCCATTTTGCTGTAATTTTCCACAGTAAGGACAAAGACATGTTCTTACACCTGGAAAAGACTATAAAAGGCTGATGCATCATCTCTATCTTGTTTTCAATCTGGCTACTTACCTCTGGAGGGACTTTGTTGCAAACTGAAGCTCTGAGTGAAGGACTGAATGACCAATCCCAGCTGTGGATCTATGTACTCCAGAGACTTGATTTGAAACTGCAGATTATTCTACCACTGCTACAAACCTAAACCAAGAACTTTGCCATTACTGTAGGTAATTGATTCCATTTAACCAATTCTAGCTCTCACCTATATCTTTTTCCTTTTATGAATAAACCTTTAGATTTTAGATTCTAAAGGACTGGCGACAGCACGATGTTTGGGTAAGATCAGATTTGTATCAAGGCCTGGGATTTGGTCCTTTGGGATCGGGAGAACCTTTTTCTTTTACTGAGGTATTGGTTTTCATAACCAGATATCCCCATAATGAGTGGCTGCTGCTGGTGATACTGGGAAACTGGAGTGTCTAAGGGAATTGCTTGTCTGAGTTGTGGTTAGCCAGTGGGGTAAAACCAAGGTCTTCTCTGTCTGGCTGGTTTGGTTTGCCTTAGAAATGGAAAAATCCCAGCCTTGAGCAGTAACTGCCCTGCTTGAAGCAATTTGTCCTGACTTGGCACTCTCAGTTGGGTCCCGCCAGAACCAGCACCGCTACAATGGACTAATATGAATACTTAGAGCAAACAATGCAAGTGGCAATTTGCTTGTGCCCTAAGAATGCAGCCTTCCAAAAAATTAGTTGAGCCATACAAAGATTTACTTTCCCCCAATGGAATATGAGCTTTAAAGTCTGTTTGAGATTATCTTAATGTCTGATTTTAATGTCTGATGTTTTAATGTCTGATGTGAGCTTCAAAGTCTGATTGAGATGATTTCAATAGTTCATTTCTCTACTTTTTTTTTTTAAATAAAGGGGGAAAAAACCCAAGAACATGAAATGCAAATCGCTCCCAATCCCAATGTTAAAGTCACAAAAAATGTCAGGGAATAGAATAAATAAGATTCTCAGAAAAGACATCAACTCACCTTCATTACACATTGTGACATGGTGTACTGGACTCTTTGAAATCCTCTGCTGGAGGCCTCATGGTCCTACTACACCCCACCCCACAAAAGGCGCAGTAAGAGTGAGCCCTTCAGGCCTGCCAAAAAAGGCTGCAAGGAAGCAGCCAATCAGAGCCCAGCAGATTCAGTTAAAAGGACCTGCAGGGCCTGAAGAGGTCAGGTGCTGGCCAGGACCAGAAGGGGAAGGAAGGACCAGAAGACAGAAGAATTATCCAGGCAAGGAGGCCTGGGAGAGATCCTGCTCAAGCACAGGACAGAGAACCCGAGAAGGTGATGGGACCAAGTGGGAAGCAGTCCAGGGAAAGCAGCAGCAACTATTAAAGGGAAGCCGCACATGGCTGCTGTTTATAGGGATCCTGAGTTGGGACACAATAGTGCATGACCCTGGATCCCCCACATCAGCCACTGAGGAAGTGGCCTAAGCCCTGAGGTGCGGGTAAGTCTTGTTTAGGGGCTCAAGTGAAGGGCAGAACCTAAAAGGGCACCAGAGAACTGTTAAAGCCAAAGAGTCGCCAAAGAGAAAGCCCTGGGGGAAGGGACAGATGAAGCTAGCCCAGAAAGGGCTGAGAACTGATGTAAATGATTACAGAAGGTGCAAAGTACCAGAGGCTCAGGTCTATAGGGTGCGCTCAATGGAAGTGACTTAAGTCTGGCCTTCACAAACTTGCAATGGAACAACTACATTGGTTAACTTTTAACACAGACATTTTGTTATTTCAATGCAAGTCTGTGTGTGGTCACACTTATTTTGGAATAAAAGTAACTTAAATAGGATACTTCTCAAATAGCAAGAGTTGTGAATTAAAGCCTATTTAGTTACTTTGGTACATGTTTGTTTCTAGACCAGCCCTTTTAAATTTACTTAGAACTACTTTAGATATGTAACCATAACACTGTACTATCACTTTTTTCATCCAGTATCATCATTTCAACTCAGTTTTATTTTATGATGCATTTGATTTTTAATGGATATTCTCTCTCTTTACCTACTGCTCTGTTGTACTTTAATAAATTAGCTCTTTAGTAGTTTTTCAGGAAGACATTAAATAAAATAAATACCTACCTACCTACCTAACTGCTCTTATATAGCACTTTTTATCAGTGCATCTCAAAGTACTGGATTTTCATTTTTGTACCTAATCTATTATAATGATACTCACGAAAGCTTATGCTTCAATACTTTTTTTAGTCTTGAAGGTGCCACAAGACTCTTTATCGCTTCTATAATATAATTTATGTTCTAATGTTGGTCTCTCTTTTTTGTATATAATCTGAGGGTTTATCTATACAGAAAGCTATGGCAGTATATGCTTAGACTGAATTTAACCCAGTAGTTATACCAGCATAGCCCCTCATGTAGAGACTTATACTCCAATGGGAGTGCTTTTTTTTTTCCAGTTTAGTTTATGTTGCTTAAATCTCCTTCCTAAATTCAACTGAAAAAGCCACTCTTATATTGGACCTGATAACACTGTTCAAACAGAGGGTTATACTGGTGTAGTGGCACAATGGCTCACCCCTGTGGCGCCTCCTGCTGGCCATCAGGGAATTAGCTCGTTTCAGCTGGAGCGCCCTCTGCAGGCTGGTGTCTCGCCGTCACCGGCCCCTATGTTCCTCCCAGACCCTGGGTGCCCTCTCACTTGGGGTGCTTCCCCCTGGCAATACCCCCTTACTCTTTGTGGGTCTCCCCTCCCCTGGGAACCCCCAACCTACTATCCCCACCTCACCTCAGTCTGCGGCTACTGCTAGTCAGCAACGAGCCCCCATTCTCTGGGGCAGACTGCAATGTAAGAACCAGTCATCATAGGCAAGAGGGGTTTTGGCCTAGCTGACTTTGCCTAGCTCCAGTACCCTCCTTAGACCTCACTTCAGACCTACAGCCTGGGTAGTTGCTACGCTGGAGTTCCCCAGCTCCCTTGCCTATTGCCCCCAGCGCTGTTCCACCTCAGGTACCCTGTCCCTCCCAGCCTGGAGAGAGACTGCCTAGCTCCTGCCTCTCAGCCTGCCTCTCTTTTACAGGGCCAGCTGTGGCCTGATTGAGGCATGGCCCAGCTGTGGCTGCTTCCCCAATTAGCCAAGGATTGCTGCTTTCCCCAGCCACAGCCCTCAGCAGGGCTGTTTCAATCCCTGCAGAGATGGAGCGGGTGACCACCCCGCTAAAACTGGTATAACTAGATTGGTCTAATTGATAGGCCTTGTCTAAACAGGAAAGTTTTGAGACAGCATTAATTAGTTTTAATCACTTCCTAGTTACTGCATCTATTCTTTAAATTGATGATTTAACAATGAAATACAGGCATTAAAAAATTTGAGGTGGGACAGTTCTCAGTAATGGCTAGTGTACTGTAGTTTCATAAGAAGAATGTTTTCAAATCCTGGGTGACTCACAAGTGGAAATGAGTTTGACTATCACATTTACCCTTTGTCCACATTACAAAACTACCACACACTTTGGTATATTACTTTACAACAGGGCTTAAAAGAAAACTGAATACATTCATGGAGGTGAGTCCATTAATGGCTATTAGCCAGGATGGATAAGGAATGGTATCCCTAGCCTCTGTTTGTCAGAGGGGGGTGATGGATGGCAGGAGAGAGATCACTGGATCCTATTAGGTTCACTCACTCACTGTTGGCAGACAGGATCCTGGTCTGGATGGATCTTTGGTCTGACCCAGTACGGCCTCTCTTATATTCTTAACAAATTGGTCAACGCATAATGGAAGGAAAACTTTCAAGACCTTCTGAATAGTGACTCCAATACTGATTAAAGTATCTTTGACTCAATCACGCAACATCCCATTAAAGATGACCCCAGAACACTACCACCATTTGATGAGGTAAAGAAAGCGATCAAACAGATGAAGAACAATAAGGCATCTGGACCTGACAGTATCTCTGCTGAAATCTTCAAAGGAAGAGGAGAAGAACTGGCTTGCCAGCTTCACACCTACTCCTCAAGATCTGGCATTTAGAAGAAAACCTAACTGACCTTAGGGATTCCCTTATCATGATCACGACCATCTTCAAGAAAGCAGAAAAATTGGATTGTGGAAACTATCAATGAATTGCCCTGTTGTCCACCTCCAGAAAGATCCTCGCCAACTTTCTCAACTGGCTGCTCCCTTTTGCCAAGGAAATCCTCCTATAATCACAATACAGATTCCGACCATCTCAAGGTACCACAGATATGATCTACACCACTCACCAACTTCAGGAAAAGTGCAGAGAACATCATAAACCTCCCTATATAGCCTTCATCGATCTCATGAAAGCATTTGATTCCACTATTCGTAAGACTTTATGGAGAATTCTCCTCAAATTTGGATGCCTGCCAGAATTTGCCGTTCTCCATCTCCTCCATTACAACATGTCTGTGATGGATATCACCAATGGATCAAAAACAGACTTGTACTAAAACAAGAGTTAAGCAAGGTTGTGTCATCGCTTCAATCCTCTTCTTCATCTTCCTTGCTGTTACCCTCCTTCTCATCATTGACAAGCTCACCTCTGCACTTGATATTCAATACAAAATGGATGGCAAGCCCTCCAACCTCAACTGTCTCCCTTTCAAGACAAAGACTATCACTAAATCACTCAGTGAATGACTGTATCCTGCGCACCCTCTCGGAAGATCTTCAAAAAACAGCTGACATCTTTTCTGAGGCCTACAATCAAATAGGTCTAACTCTCAACACCAAGAAAACTAAAGAGCTCCACCAATGGACTCCAAACTACCACAATCCTGCTCCCTCAATCAAGATCAAGAATGAGACCTGGATAATGTCAAGTACTTCCATTACCTCAGTAGCCATCTCTCGCAGAAAGCTGACATTGAAAAAGGAGATTCAACACAGCCTCCAATATACCAGTGCAGCTTTCAGACACTTGAGAAAAATATGTCTTTGGAGATTGTGACTTAAAGAACCAAACCAAGCTTCTCATGAAGCAGGCCATCATCATTCCTGCTCTCCTGTACAGTGCAGAAATATGGGTCACATACAATAGACACCTGAAGGCTCTTGAGAGATACTATCACGGGTGCCTTCACAAGATCTTCCAAACCAAATGGGATGATCGACGCAACAATGTCAGCATTTTTTCCCATGCCAAAAACTCCTGAATTGAAGCTATGATTATCCATTACCACCTCAATTGGGCTGGGGACATTCTTCGAATGCCAGATAATCGACTCCTGAAGTAGGTCATGTTCTCACAACTGAGCCAAGGCCAATAGATATGGGGAGGGCAAAAAAAACCACATTTCAAAGACACCCTCAAAGCCAACATGAAGAAGTACAACATCCACAAATTCATGGGAAACTCAACCCGTCAACTGACGAAAATGGAGAACGTCCTTGTGGCAAGGATTCCAGCATTTCGAGACCCAATGGAGAAGCAGGAAATAAGGAAAAAATGCACTGTAGCACAACTCAAAAATCCAGATCCACCCCTTTCACCAGAAAAAGTCTGTCCCAGTTATGACAAGATCTATGGATCCGGATTGGTCTTAAGAGTTATGTGCAGATCCACCAGCAATAACTGGCTATCATTTCATGGAAGACAATCATCCTCAAACTCTGAGGGATCACCAATCACTACTTTCACAGAAAATCCAAGACTGAGCTTGCAAGCACGATGATCAGGATTATGGTGCTTTTGCAGAGATGGGAAGCATGAGCCATGTTGGAGATCTGGAATAAGGTGCAGTAAGGAGTGATTGTGCTGTTTGGCCAATGCAATCAAGTATCATTTTCATGCATGTTAAATTTATCGACAACTTTTTAATATAGGAAGGATGTGGAATTTTTACACAGAATTTTTACACACAGTACTCTACTCTTACATAATATACTTAAAATGAGGAAAAAACAAACATCTAAATTGTGCCTGCCAATAGGAACATTTTCAGGGACATTTTACTTCCCCTTCTGTCAACCAGTGGTCACCTGGATGCATGGTATCTCTGAAAAATTAAAAGCCATCTTCTTTATCCTCCTTGGTTACAACTCTACTGTTTTGTAGTTAGCTTTTCTTCTTCCAGCAAGCACTTTTAAAAATCTATTTAAGCATAAAGCTTTCAGGAAGTGCACAAAGGAAAAGATAGTGCTTCTCAATTTTGAAGTACCCACTGCGGTAGGCAGAAGCCTATATGCTATGAATGAATGTGGAGAACTGGAATGCCCTGGCTATATATTACCAGTACACTTAACCCTGCAGAGCACAGCACTTACGTTATAAACCCAGGTTTTTAAGGGTTTCTAAGTGCATGTAAAATTTCATTGTGGGAAGAAACTTGCATGCAGTGTCTCAAGTCCGAGGATAATTTCTATTTTAAAATCTCCATTCAAATTTTATTAGATATAATAAGACTTAAGACACTATTTTCACCTGTACAAATAGAACTTGAAAATAGTTCTAAGTAGAAAGTGAAATTTGGCAAGCCTTTACTACACAATTGCAATAAAAATTTTCTAATTAACATCTTCTACAGATGTACTGAGGATGCTGGCAGGACATGATGAACAAACAGCTCTACAGGAACCATTACAATGTGGGGGGTGACATCTCTGTGGCTAAATGTATGTTTTTTAAATGATGTACTCGAGAAATTCCTCTGTCCAAGTGACCATTTTATTAGCAATAATTTTGCTGGTTTTGAAGAAAGGATTGTTTGGAGGAGGGAAAAGGAGGTTCACACTACCAGCTGCTCTGGAACAATGTTTTGGAAGAATTAATTTTAGTGAAACCGTTTTTACCCAGTTCTGCTTTGCAAAATTGCAATGAATCTGTAAACAATACACCAGCTTTGTCAAAGGTTCAAAAGAGAAGCTTCTATTTATGGTGCTGGCCACTCTGCTTGCTTACAGGCTTATAAAAAGTCAGTCTTATGAGAGAGGAGACAAATGATTAAACATAGCAGGCAGAAAATGTCCATTAACAAACCTTGCTTCGGGTCGCTAGCTGCAGTGACAAGGGTGCTGGCGGCGAGATGAGTGTTCTCCACAGTCCCATAAACCACAGGGCTGTGCTCTGGGACCTGGCTGGACAGCTGCTGGGATTTGAAGTACAAAAAAGGGTGATAATGAGCATGCGAACATAAAAACTAGCAACATGGAACACAAGCAAGCAAGAGTGGGACACGAGAGTAGGGTGGGAGATTAAAGAAAAGCAAAAGGCAGGAAAAAAAATATACACAGACCAATTGAATAAATTCAAAAAGTATATGGGAAGGGGAGGAAGGAAAAAGGCAGCAGGAAAAGGGGTGAAAAAGACGATTACTATTATCAACAGCAAGAAAAGACAGCACAGCACAGTCATTAATACACTTCATTCATCTATGTTTCTTCCACGTACAGCAGAAATGCTCCTGGTAATAATTTTCAAAAGCGGGGGTACGATCAGATCTGCCTCCTCCCCGAAAAGCTGCATAAAAAGAACTTGTTAACTCCATTTACAAATGATAAGCAATTTCAAGAATCTTTGATATTTTTTGATCAACCCATCAGAAAACATTAGAATTTGCAGAGACAAGTGTGAATATCAAAAGACAAAATCTTGATAGATTTAAGAGCTAGCCATCCTGATGGACTATGAACTTGTTGGTTCAATGAAACCCCACAAAAACACCAATATTTGTAATAAAAATTTAGAAAACTAATCGAGATTGGAAATATATTTCTGCAGGGTTCTGCCCCCTACCATTTTTTTCTTCATTCTTCCATCCCCTCCCTGCAACTTTGCGCCTTGGGCAGCTGCCCTGCTCACCCTACCCTGGTTGCAGCTTTGCTGGCACACAACCCTTTGAAACATTCTGGTGACCCAGTTTGAGTCCTGACCCATGGGTTGAGAAACCCTGGTCTAGACAACTCCTTATACCATGCTTTCCAATAAATCTATTTAGGGGAAGACCTATTTTTTAGATAACATGCAATTAGTAAAGTTAAAAAAAATATACAGAGATATGCCTCTCTCATAGAACTGGAAGGACCTTGAAAGGTCATTGAGTCCAGTCCCCTGCCTACACTAGCAGGACCAAGTACTGTCCCCTGACAGATTTTTTGCCCCAGATCCCTAAATGGCCCCCTGAAGGAATGAACTCTCAACCCTAGCTTTAGCAAGCCAATGTTCAAACCACTGAGCTATCCCTCCCCTCACAAGCTGATTCCCTGTATCTATCAGGAGCTGATTCAATGCAGCAAAGTGACCTGACAGTTTAAGATAATTAAGCCCTACAATGCCTCTTTCTAGAATTCATGCAATTCATTAGATGGGTCACACTTCCTGGTGAAGCAACATAATCAACAAAGCAGCATCAGCATCTCTTAGACAACAAGAAGTGAAATAATCATTAACAGTATCAGCATCTCTTTGTTTGTTCTATGGGAATACCATTACAAAACATACTTGAGTGCATACTGTGTTCCTCCTCCCGCCTCCCGCCCCCTACTCCTCTCCATTAGTTCCAAAACTATTTAGTTGTGTCTACAGTATTCCTGCAAAGCTATGAACTAGAGGAAAAGAGTTTACATGCAGAATTCTCTGAGGACCAGACCACCAGGTCCAGCAAAACCTTTAAGCCACCTTCCTGTTCCTCTAATCCTGAGGCTGACTGGGGAATGAAATGGTCCCCAGTTTAACATAGAGTAGGTTATCGGCTGCTCTGAATTGTGTTAGAACAGCCCCCTAAGAAATGCTCAGTTGGTTGGAGCACAGAATGATCTGCCCCCTTTCTTCTCCTACCCCGGAACATCTCCTACACTTGAGGTGTGGGGAAAAAATGAAGGTAGTATAGACCCAGCTACGATGGCTTTATGCCACTAGGGGATATTCTTAAATCAGGAGAATAGTCAATTGCTCTCTTAGGGTACCACGAGAAGACAGAATCTGGGGCCATGATCATATTTTATTTCAACAATTCTGCTCCAAATTGCATTTTTCAACAGTATAAAGAATACACCTCTAGCCATGGCAGTTCATTGCAATACAGACTTCAAATACATGTCAGGGCTACCGGGATTTTTTGTCTAACAGTTCTCTTCTGGCCCTGATTCAGGACTGAATGTAGCAAGATCTGGACATCAAAACAATGTCATTTCCACTCCCTGGTAGTAGGTTATTCACATGAAATTGAGGTAGGGAGAATCAAGAGGGTAGAGCAATTGGAAGCTGGACAGCTGACTTTTTACTGGGGAAATCAAGAGAAAAGAGTTGTGAGAAGGGTCCATTCAGGGTTTTTATTCTTCTTTCTTGGTTAATAACAAAGTATAATTTTAAGGTTGAGAATATATGCACATAGGAGTCGTGAAATTTTTATGTAAAGATTCCCACAGGAAAGTTAACTTGATCACATTGCAAGAATATATTAAAGAACATAGTTAACAGCACAAATAAATCCAGTATAAATATGTCATATAGACTTTTCTCTCCTTTACAGTGCTTAAGTGGAATAGTCACTTTTTTATATTAAAAATACAAGATTCTCCTGTATAGGGTAGAATCATAAGACCCATAGGGTTAGAAAGGACTGCAAGGGTTATCTAGTCTAACCCCCTGCCAAGATACAGGATTTGTTTTGTCGAAACCATCCAAGACAGATAGCTATCCAGCCTCCTTTTGAAAGCCTCCAGTGAAAAGGAGCTTCCAAAATTGCCATAGACCGGGGGTGGCCGGGAGCTAGCTTCCCCAGCCAGGAGCTCAAGGACTAGGCAGGACAGTCACGCAGGCTGCAGTTTGCCCACTTCTGCCCTAAGCAGTCTATTCCAATCTCCTACGGTTTTTACAGTTCGGAAGTTTAATCAAAATCTGTTATGCTGTAGTTAGCACCCATTGTCTCATGTCCTGCTCTCTGTGGCAAGATAGAACAACTTTTCTCTGTCTTTTTTATGGCAGCCTTTCAAGTATTTGAAACCCTCTATCATGTCCCCCCTCAATCTCTTCTTTTTCAAATTAAACAAACACAGTTCCTTCAGCCTTTGTTCATATGGCTTACATTCCATCCCTCTGATCATTTTTGTCGCTCGCCTCTGGATTTTTCCAGTTTCTACACATTCTTTCTACCCACAGGTGACCAAAACTGGACACAGTACTTCAGCTGAAGCCTAACCAGCATCAAGTAGAGAAGCATTATCACCTTCCATGGCTTGCATGCAATGTCTCTGTTAATGCATCTGTGACACTCTAAACCTCTGGGGAGCGCCCTGTAAACCCCATATTAATCATTTATATATAATTGTGATATTTCAAATAAAGCATGCCATGTGAGGTATTATGAGAAAGGTTATGATCTGCTAAATGCCATTGTTCTATGTAAATATACATATCATTGTTGCGTATGAAGTTATGAGATTGTGTTGTGTGGCTGTCACTAAAATATGCTGTGAGCTGGGGAATCGCCCAGATACCAAATCCCCAGAGGCAAGAATGAGGGAGCTAACTGACACATGGGCATGTGTCATACAACCATCCACAGCCATTTTCCAGCAAGGGACTTACAATTCAATGCCTCACTTGCAAAAGGCCACACCAGGGGAATTGCTCAGGCTCGCCTGGTGACTCAGCAATGCCCACCAGACATGCCTGGATTTATGTTCTCCAAGCACAAGGAATAAGGGCACAACACAGAACACAGTGGCCCCATGCTTCAACTTTTCTCTTCTCCCAACCTTCACGGCAAGCAACAAGAACACTCAGAAGACTGAAGACTCCAGCAGAGGAGACTGGCCCAGGTTTCAAGGGTGAAACCTGTGTATTATGAACTGTAACATCCGAGAAACAGCTAAGAAAACCACTTGATCGACATACTGCCTAGTGTCTTACAGATTTAAGATTTAGATTGTGCGTTTATTTTTTCATTGATAACTAACACTGATTTTTTGCCTATCACTTAAATCTATCTTTCTGTAATCGATACACTTATTTTAATGTTTATCCTTACCAGTGAGTTTGACTGATGTGCTTGGTAAATCTGCTCAGGTTACAAAGGCTGGTGTATGTCCACTTTCTATTGACGAAGTAGTGAACCAAATAAGAAAGAGTTTTGAGCAGTGCAAGACGGCATATTCCTGAAGTACAAGGCTGGGATCTGGGCATATTTGGCTGGAGATCATGAGTGTCTTGGAGATCATTCATGCAATCTAGGTGGGTGGCTCCACATGCAGTTGCACTGAGTAGTAACAGCACCTAGAGGGGTTTGCTGCTTGCCACCAGTAAGGCATTGAGACAGACCACCCAGAATAGTGAGAAAAGGAAGCACAGTTGTCTAACTCCCAGGTTGCACCCATGGATCCTGCCACAGCCTCCTAAAATTGCATTTTTTTTTTTGTTTTTGCAATAGCACGCCACTCATGCTGTGCTCATGTACTCATGCTGAGGTAGTGATCCACCACAACTCCCAGATCCTTCACCGCGGTGCTGCTGCCAAGCCAGTTATCCTCCATTCTGTATTTATGCATTTGGTTTTTCTTCACTAAGTGTAGCACCTTATATTTATCTTCGTTGAATTTCATTTTGCTGTCTATAACCTGGGCCCTACCAAGTTCACAGTCCATTTTGGTCAATGTCATGGTCACAGATTTTAAAAATTGTAAATTCCCTGATTTCACTTTGAAACTGTAGATGTCCTAACCAATGAGGGGAAGTCATAGTGTTGCCACCCTTACTTCTGCACTGCTGCTGATGGCTGTCTTCAGAGCTGGGCTAGTGGAGAGCAGCAGCTGCTCGCCAGGATCCCAGCTCTGAAGGCAATGTCACTACCAGCAGCAGCAGCAGCACAGAAGTAAGGATGGCATTAAATGGTATGACCTTAATTCTGTGCTGCTGCTGGTGGGGTGATGCCTTCAGAGCTGAGCATCTGGCTAACAGCTGCCACGCTCTGGCCACCCAGTGATGACAACACTGAAGAAGTAAGGGTGGCAATACTGTGACCCCCCCCTACAATAAAATTCTGGCCCTCCCCCAACACAACTCCTTTTAGGTCAGGACTCCCAGTTTGAGAGACGCTGGTCTCCCCTGTGAAATCTGTATAGTACAGGTAAAAGCACACAAAAGACCAGATTTCATGGACGAGACCAGATTTCATGGTCTGTGATGCGTTTTTCATGGCTGTGAATTTGGTAGGGCCCTATCTATAACTCAATTCTCCAACCCACCACACTCCTCTACCCCAGCTTTGTGCATCTGCAAATATGATCAGTATGCTCTCTGTTCCTACATTCAGGTCGTTAATAAAGATGTTAAACAATATCAAATCCAGAAAAGATCCTGTGCAACTTCCCTCTAAATGAAATCACTGCATGAATAGTTACTCTTTCTTTGTGGTTGTTTAACCAATTATGTATCAACTTAATGGTAGTTCTGCCTAGCTTGCATTTCTCCAATTTATTGACCAGAATGTCATGTGGGATGTGTCAAAAACCATGCTGAAGTCCAGATATATTATATCCATCGCATTCCCCATCCACCAAACCAGTTACTCTGTCAAAGAAGGAAATCAAGCTGGTTTGGCATGATTTGTTCTTGATAAACCTACATTAGCTGTTAGAGTTTACCCCTTAATCATCCAGGTATTCACAAATTAAATGTTTTATACATTCTTCTAGTAGCTTTCCAGATATCGAAGTCAGGCTGACTGGTCTATAGTTCCCCAGCTCCTCCTTTTTCGCCTTGTTAAAGATGGGCACTATGTTAGCCTTTCTCCAGTCTTCTGGGACCTCTCTTGTCACCCATGAGTTTGCAAATATTGTTACCAGTGGCACCGAGATTTCTTCAGCTAATTTCTTCAGCACCTTGGGGTGAATAGCATCAAGGCCCCACTGATTTGAATTCATTCACATTGGTCAGAAGATCTCTGATGTGTCGTTTACTTATCCCAATCTGCATCCCTTCCTCTATATTGTCTATGGTAAATTCACTAGTCATCCAGTCATATGTTATTCTTTGTGAAAAGACTGACACAAAGTTGGCATTGAGCAGGTCTGCCTTCCTATCATCTTCCATTATCAGCTCACCTTCTCCACTGAGCAGCAGGCCCACATTGTCCTTGATCTTTCTTTTAGAAACAAAGCAGTTACAGTAACAACGCTTAAAAACAGCTCCTGACAATGCCATGCAAAAGTTGGTTAGGAAGTCTGTTACAGCAACTCTTCTCTGAATATGCGCTTGTCAAAAAATTACCAAAAACTGCCTAACAATAACTCTTAAATGGCCTGTTTATGAAAGGACCATTTAGATATCCGAGGTGATGACGCACCTAGCATGAATGGAAAATACAGAAATTGGCTATAGAAAACAGAAAAGCTCAGCGGACATTAATGACAAAAGTTGACATTACCAGAGTTCACCATCTTATTACCTGAGGAGGGGTAGGTGTGGGGGTGGGTCTCACAGTGGGAGGCGTAGGGTTCCTGCTGCCTCCTCCAGACATGATTTCTTCTGTTATATCTTTGCCCCCCTGGTTTGGATCCCGGATTCGGATCTACAGAATTGAATAGCGAAACACTTCAAATTGGTATTCCCATTAGATACCATGCTAGGGAGTATAAAGAGAAGGAAAGCATGCACAAGTTCCAGTTACAATAAGTATTAAGTACAATGTATTCTCTCTGTCAGCCTGTGCCACACAAATCAGACCTATAATTGCAAACTGACATGGCTCTGATTTAAGATGGTATTCTGTGGGCACAAAGAAATTAAGCTTATTTGAATAACTGTCAACAAGATAATAAGGAACTCATCAATCATTACAATCAGGTCTAAATGTGAGCATCTCCTCAAAATATTTCCCAAATTCAGAGGAACAGTAGAACAATTAAGAAAAGTAATCAATCTATTATGGTGCATGACCCTTTAACTAAGGGTGTATTTATCCTACTCCGGATTAAATGTACCAGACACTTACTAGCCATAGGACTAAACCTGCCAGCCAGAAGTAGATACAAAAGACAAAGGTGAAGGTCCATGAGCAACATTCTGATAAGAAACCTAGTACCCCTTAAGGTCCTTATAACTACAGTTTCTGAACACCTCCTAACCTTTAATGGATTTATCCTCACAACACCTCTATGAAGGAGGGAAGTGTATAAATTCTTATTTTACAGATGGGCAACTGAGGCACAGAGAGGCTGAGTTGCCCATGGCCATACAAAAATGTGTGGCAGGACAGGGAATTAAAGCCAAGTCTCCTGAGTCCTAGGTTAGTGCCCTATTAATCCTTCCACTCCTCCCAAACCCAGCTGTGCAGAATGAGGAGAATTAGGAATATTGTGAAACAAGCAACAGCAAAGAAAACCCAGTATGAAGGTTTTAATAAATTGGAACACAATGCACATACAACAAGATTCATTTTGCAATCATATTTATTCCTCATATATAAAAAGACACATATACTGTCCCAGAGAAAATGTTAACAATCCTGCAAGTAAGACAAGAACACACTAATCAAGCCCTCAACCTACCAACAATTTAAGCCTACGATTCTTTTGCATCTGCCCTGAGATACTGGTACACTTTAACCAACTTACCTGCCTTTTCAGCACCAACCTTTTTATACAGAAGTCTTGACTAGACTAATCCATATGTATTGAACATACACTCAATCGACACTGAGTTGGCTGGACAAGAATGCAGTACCTTCAAAAGCTGACAAATCCCACTGTCCTGCTTTAAGCGATTTTACTTCCATAATACTGCTACTGTAACCACAACTCACATTTGGGGTAGAAATCTAGATCTTCAATTTCAAAAGCAAGATGACAAAAAGATAGGATTGAGGATGAATCATAGAATATCAGGGTTGGAAGGGACCTCAGGAGGTCATCTAGTCCAACCCCCTGTTCAAAACAGAACCAATCCCCTACTAAATGATTCCAGCCAGGGCTTTATAAATTGGGCCTTAACCTTTTAAGGATGGAGATTCCACCACCTCCCTAGATAACCCATTCCAATGCTTCACCACAATCCTAGTAAAATAGTTTAATATCTAATCTAAACCTCCCCCACTGAAACTTGAGACCATTACTCCTTGTTTTGTCATCTACCTCCACTGAGAACAGCCTATCCTAGGCTGCAATCAAATCCCCCCTCACTCTTCTCTTCTGCAGACTAAATAATCCCAGTTCCCTCAGCCTCTCCTCATAAATCATGTGTTCCAGCCCCATAATCATTTTTGTTACCCTCTGCTGGACTCTTTCCAATTTTTTCACATCCTTCTTGTAGTGTGGGGTCCAAAACTGGACAGAGTACTCCAGATGAAGCCTCACCAATGGCGAATACAGGGGAATGATCATGTCCCTCGATCTGCTGGCAATGCTACTACTTATACAGCCCAAAATGCCGTTAGCCTTCTTGGCAACTAGGGGCACACTGTTGACTCATATCCAGCTTCTCATTCACTGTAACCCCTAGGTCCTTTTCTGCAGATCTACTGCCTAACCATTCAAGTCCCTAGTCTGTAGCAGTGCATGGGATTCTTCCGTCCCACATGCAGGACTCTGCACTTGTCCTTGTTGAGCCTCATCAGATTTCTTTTGGCCCAATTCCCTAATTTGTCTAAGTCCCTCTGTATCCTATCCCTACCCTTCAGCGTATCTACCACTCCTCCCAGTTTAGTGTCATCTGCAGTCTTGCTGAGGGTGCAATCTACATCATCCTCCAAATCAGGGGTCTCCAAACTTCATGAGACGAGGGCCATATTAGATTTTTGAAGGGGTTTCGCAGGCCGAAGCAACGGTGAAAAAATTCAATATACGCAAATATATGCAATCCCCCTCCCCTTTGCTTCTCCGGACACTGTTGCGATCCCCCCCTTTGCTCCTCCGGCCGCTGACACAGGGGCACTCACACCTCTGCATATGGGGCCGCTGGCAGCAGCTCGCAGGGGGAGTGGGGGAGGCAGCGGCGGCTTCTCCACGTGCCTGTTCAGCTGGAGGGCCGGACAAATCGAAGCCGTGGGCCAGATCCAGCCCCCGGGCCATAGCTTGGAGACCCCTGCTCCAAATCATTAATGAAGATATTGAACAGAACTGACCCCAAGACCAGCCGCTGGGGCACTCCCCTTAATACCGGCTGCCAACTAGACATGGAGCCATTGATCACTATCCGTTGAGCCTGATGGTCTAGGCAGCTTTCTATTCACCTTATGGTCCATTCGCCCAGCCCATACTTCTTTAACTTGCTGGCAAGAATACTCTGGGAGACCGTATTAAAAGCTTGCTAAAGTCAAGGAGTAACATGTCCACTGCTTTCCTCTCATCCACAGAACCAGTTATCTAGTTATCGAAGGCAATTAGGTTAGTCAAGCATGACTTGGCCTTGGTGAATCCATGCTGACTGTTCCTGAACACTTCCGTCTCCTCTAAGTGCTTCAAAATTGATTCCTTGAGAACCTGCTCCATGATTTCTCCAGGGACTGAGGTGAGGCTGACTGGCCTGTAGTTTCCCAGATCCTACTTCTTCCCTTTTTTAAAGATGACTTTAAAGCTGCTTCTTCCTGTTCTTAGAATCGGTTGTGTTGGCTAATAGGAAATTTTCAAAGCTTCTCGGTTCTTTGTTATAAATTAGACCATTTCAGATTTCCCCTAAAACTGAGACAGCAGTGTCATCAGTGTATAATCCCCCAAGCCTCTTCAAAATCTTCCAAAAAATTTTGTTAATTTAGTGCTTCTCTGTACAGTTTCTTGTATAGAACATATGTTATGACTCAATCAAAGTCTCTCTCACTCTCAGTAAAGACAATGAGGAGTCCTTGTGGCACTTTAGAGACTAACACATTTATTTGGGAATAAGCTTTTATGGGAACCTAACCAACTTTATCAGACGCATGGAGTGGAAAGTATAGTAAGCAGGTATAAATATACAGCACATGAAAAGATGAGAGTTGCCTTATCAAGTGGTGGGGAGTCAGTGCTAACGAAGCCCACTCAATTAGGGTGGATGTAGCCCATTCCCAACAGTTGACAAGAAGGGGTGAATATCAACAGAGGGAAAATTACTTTTCGTAGTGCTAACGAGGCCAATTCAATCAAAGTGGATGTGGCCCATTCACAGCAGTTGTAAGGTAACTCCTATCTTTTTGTGTGCGGTATATTTATACGTGCTTACTGTATTTTCCACTCCATGCATCTGATGAAGTGAGTTACATCCCACAAAAGATTATGCCCCCAAAAATTTGTTAGTCTCTAAGGTGCCACAAGGACTCCTCGTTGTTTTACTGATACACACAGACTAACATGGCTACCCCTGTCACACACAGTATCAATGGCTCCATGTTAGTGATCAATGGCTCCATGTCTAGTTGGCAGCCAATATCAAGTGGAGAGCCCCAAGAGTCTGTCCCAGGGTCAGTTTTGTTCAATATCTTCATTAATGATCTGGAGGATGGTGTGGCCTACACCTTCAGCAAGTTTGTGGATGACACTAAACTGGGAGGAGTGGTAGATATGCTGGAGGGTGGGGATAGGATACAGAGGGACCTAGACAAATTAGAGGATTGGGCCAAAAGAACTTTGATGAGGTTCAGCAAGGACAAGTGCAGAGTCCTGCACTGAGGATGGAAGAATCCCATGCACTGCTACAGACTAGGGACTGAATGGCTGGGCAGCAGTTCTGTAGAAAAAGACCTGGGGATTACAGTGGATGAGAAGTTGGATACGAGTCAACAGTGTACTCTTGTTGCCAAGAAGGCTAAATTGCATATGGGGAAGGAGATCAAAATCCTGAGGTAAGTGGGGAAATGGGATACCGGGACATAGCACAACCAGAAGAGCGCAAGAGGGGAGGACTCCTGTCTCGTACTGAGCAAGCGGGATGGTCAGGGAGTTATCTTAAGTGCCTATACACAAATGCAAGAAGCCTGGGAAACAAGCAGGAAGAACTGGAAGTCCTGACACAGACAAGGAACTATAATGTGATTGGAACAACAGAGACTTGGTGGGAACACTCACATGACTGGAGTACTGTCATTGATGGATATAAATTGTTCAGGAAGACAGGCAAGGCAGAAAGGGTGGGGAGTTGCATTGTATGTAAGAGAACAGTATGACTGCTCAGAGCTCTGGTATGAAACTGCAGAAAAACTCAAGAGTCTCTGGATTAAGTTTAGAAGTGTGAACAACAAGGCTGATGTCATGGTGGGAGTCTGCTACAGACCACCAGACCAGGGGGATGAGATGGTTGAGGCTTTCTTCCAGCAACTAAGAGAAGTTACTAGATCACAAGCCGTGGTTCTCATGGGAGACTTCAATCAGCCTGATATCTGCTGGGAGACCAATACAGCGTGCACAGACAATCCAGAAAGTTTTTGGAAAGTGTATGGGACAATTTCCCGGGGCAAGCACTGGAGGAATCAAGTAGGGGCAGAGCTCTTCTTGACCTGCTGCTCACAAACAGGGAAGAATTAGTAGGGGAGGCTGTAGTAGGATGAGGCCCTGAAACATTAACTCTTGTATCAGAGGCCCAGTATGAGGCTTGAGCAAAAGTAATGGTCAAAACTTTGCTAACGTAAAGCAAAGTTAAGCTGTGAGCCAGAGGCAGGCCCTGCTCACAGAAGCTGGCAAGGAAAGGGCTGATGTTGCAAAAGTACACAAACCTGTGAGGTACCAGAACACTTGTACATTCCATACAGATAACAAGGAACAAGCTGACCCATCCTAAAGACAGGGACAAAAGGGTAATATGATGGTGTGACAGCGCGAGGACTCACCCCTGCGGAGCCTCCTGCTGGTCGTCCGGAGAATCAGCTCTTCCGGCCTCTGGAGCACCCCCTGCAGGTTGATGTCCTGCCTATCACTGGCCCACGGTCCCTTCCAGACCCTGGGGCCCCCTTAGCTGCGGTGCTGCCCCCCCCTCCCCCTCCCGGGCAGTAAACCCCACTCCGTAGGTCTCCCATCTCTGGGGAACCCCCACCTCCTAATCCCACCTTGCCTCAGCCTATGGGCTACTGCCAGTAATCACACAGCCCCCGCTCCCTGGGGCAGACTGCAGTGTCATGGCCAGTCATCACAGGCAGGGGGGGTTGGACCTACTGCCTTCACCTCATCCCAATACCTCACTTCAGCCTTTGTGTCAGGCTTGCAGCCTGGGAAGATGCCAGGCCTGAGCTCCCCAGCTCAGCCTGTCCCCTCCCCAGTACTGCCCCAGCCTAGGTACCTTCCTCAGCTTTCTGGGCAGCCAGGTCCTCCTCCTTCCAGGTAGCTAGAGAGAGTGTCTGTCTCCTTCTGGCCCACTGCCCTCTTATAAGAGCTAGCTGGGCCCTCATTACCCTGGCTACAGCTGTGGCTGCCTTCCCTATCAGCCCAGCTGTTATCAATCCCCTTCCCAGCTACAACCCTCTGCTGGGCTGCTTTAACCCCTTCAGGGTTGGAGCGGGTAGCCACCCCGCTACAGATGGATAAGTTGTTTTGCTCAAACCAACATGTACAAGGTGAGAGGTGGCGCCTTACTACGTAGAGGGAATGCATCTCTGTACGTCAGGAGTGATGTGTAACTTGTTTGTACCTGTGTATAAGAATACAGGCCTGGGGTGGTGTCTTTGTCTGGCAAAGGGGGCAATGGGAAGTCCCACCACTGACTGAGCTGGTCCATTGTCAGGGAGCACAAATTCGTAGTATGACCTGTAGAGGCTATGGGAAACTATCACTGTGCTTCATTAGACAATAAACCTGGCCAGGGTACCTTCGTACCTTACTAGAGTCTGTGGTCTTTGGGGGTTCTCTTGGGGTCTGCTGGGTCAGCTATCTGCGCAGAGCCGGCGCAGCACACAGAGGGAACACACACGCAGCTGACTGATATCATCGTCAAACAAGAGCAGAGCACCACACCGGTAGCTACTGACAAAAGTGGATGGGAACCTGGGAAGCAGTGACCATGAGATGGTCAAGTTCAGGATCTTGACACAGGGAAGAAAGCAGAGCAGCAGAATACGGACCCTGGACTTCAGAAAAGCAGACTTATTCTCCCAGGGGATCCTGCTCATCAGTTCCCCGAGGGAGTCAAACATGAAGGGGAAAGGAGTCCAGGAGAGCTGGCTCTATTTTAAAGAATCCTTATTGAGGTTGCAGGAACAAACCATCCCAATGTGTAGAAAGAACAGTAAATATGGCAGGCGACCAGCTTGGCTTAACAGTGAAATCCTTGCTGATCTTAAATGCAAAAAAGAAGCTTACAAGAAGTGGAAGATTGGACAAATGATCAGGGAGGAATATAAAAATATTGCTCGGGCATGCAGGAGTGAAATCAGGAAGGCTAAATCACACTTGGAGTTGCAGCTAGCAAGGGATGTTAAGTGTAACAAAAAGGGTTTCTTCAGCTATGTTAGCAACAAGAAGAAAGTCAAGGAAAGTGTGGGCCCCTTACTGAATGCAGGAGGCAACCTAGTGACAGAGGATGTGGAAAGAGCAAATGTACTCAATGCTTTTTTTTGCCTCTGTCCTCACGAACAAGATCAGCTCCCAGACTACGGCACTAGACAGCACAGTATGGGGAGGAGGTGACCAGCGCTCTGTGGAGAAAGAAGTGGTTCAGGACTGTTTAGAAAAGTTGGATGAGCACAAGTCCATGGGCCGGATGTTCTGCATCTGAGGGTGCTCAAGGAGTTTGCGGATGTGATTGCAGAGCCATTGGCCATTATCTCTGAAAACTCCTGGTGATCAAGGGAGGTCCTGGATGACTGGAAAGAGGCAAATGTAGTGCCCATCTTTAAAAAAGGGAAGAAGGAAGATCTGGAGAACTACAGGCCAGTCAGTCTCACCTCAGTCCCTGGAAAAATCATGGAGCAGGTCCTCAAGGAATCAATTCTGAAGCACTCAGAGGAGAGGAAAGTGATCAGGAACAGTCAGCATGGATTCACCAAGAGCAAGTCATACTTGACTAACCCAATTGCTTTCTGTGATGAAATAACTGGCTCTGTGGATGAAGGGAAAGCAGTGGATGTGCTATTCCTTGACTTTAGCAAAGATTTTAACACAGTCTCCCACAGTATTCTTGCCAGCAAGTTAAAGAAGTATGGTCTGGATGAATGGACCATAAGGTGGATTGAAAGCTGCCTGGATCGTCGGGCTCAATGGGTAGTGATCCATGTCTAGTTGGCTGCCGGTATCAAGCGGAGTGCCTCAAGTGTCGGTTCTGGGGCCGGTTTTGTTCAATATCTTTATTAATGGTCTGGAGGATGACATGGACTGCACCCTCAGCAAGTTTGCGGATGACACTAAACTGGAAGGAGTGGTAGATACGCTGGACGGTAGGGATAGGATACAGAGGGACCTAGACAAATTAGAGGATTGGGCCAAAAGAAATTTGATGCGGTTCAACAAGGACAAGTACAGAGTCCTGCACTTAGGATGGAAGAATCCCATGTACTGCTACAGACTAGGGACTGAATGGCTAGGCAGCAGTTATGCAGAAAAGGATCTAGGGGTTACAGTGGATGAGAAGCTGGACATGAGTCAACAGTATGCCCTTGTTGCCAAGAAGGCTAATGGCATTTTGGGCTGTATAAGTAGGGGCATTGCCAGCAGATCGAGGGACATGATCGTTCTCCTCTATTGGTTAGGGCTCATCTGGAGTACTGTGTCCAGTTTTGGGGCCCACATTACAAGAAAGATGTGGAAAAATTGGGAAGAGTCCAGAGGAGGGCAACAAAAATGATTAGGGGCCTGGAGCACATGACTTATGAGAAGAGGCTGAGGGAACTGGGATTGTTTAGTCTGCAGAAGAGAAGACTGAGAGGGGATTTGATAGCTGCTTTCAGCTACCTGAAAGGGGGTTCCAAAGAGGATGGATCTAGACTGTTCTTAGTGGTACCAGATGACAGAACAAGGAGTAATAGTCTCAAGTTGCAGTGGGGGAGGTTTAGGTTGGATATTAGGAAAAACCTTTTCACTGGGAGGGTGGTGAAGCACTGGAATGGGTTACCTAGGGAGGTGGTAGAATCTCCTTCTTAGAGGTTTTTAAGGTCAGGCTTGACAAAACCCTGGCTGGGATGATTTAGTTGGGGTTAGTCCTGCTTTAAGCAGGAGGTTGAACTAGATGACCTCCTGAGGTCCATTCCAACTCTGATATTCTATGATATTGGGCTGCAGTAATAGGAGTGTTGCCAGCAGATCAAGAGAGGTGATTATTCTCCTCTATTGTGCACTGGTGAGGCCACATCTGGAGTACTGTGTCCAGTTTTTGGGCCCCCACTACACAAAGGATGTGGTCAAATTGGAGAGAGTTCAGCATAGGGTAATGAAAATGATTAGAGGGCTGGAGCACATGACCCATGAGGAGAGGCTGAGGGAACTGGACTTGTTTAATTTGCAGAAGAAAAGAGTGAGAGGGGATTTGATTGCAGCCTTCAACTACCTGAAGGGGAATTCTAAAAGGATGGAGCTAGGCTGTTCTCAGTGGACGCAGATGACAGAACAAGGAGTAATGCTCTCAAGTTTCAGTGGAGGAGATCTAGTTAAATGTTCTGCTTTGCCATTTAAATAGACAAAGTTTTATTCAATATCACAGCTGATCTTTAGAAATCAAAAGAAACAGATATCCTGTACTTTGAGATGTAGGAAAACTTACCTAGCTTGCTAACAACTCTCAACAATGTTTATATTTTCCTTTAAGATAATTCTGTCTTCATTACTTCAGTCCATTCCATCACTTGTCCCCTACAACGTCTTCAATTTTAGACATGTTGCGCTCGATAAATTCATGCCATGTTTGGTAATCACTAAGCATTAATTTCTCAGTTGAAGTATTAATAAGCAGTTTCACTTTTACTATAGTTAGAATAAGAAACAACCACCCATTAAATTCAACACTGTGAAGACTGAAAAATAAGATGAGCTAGCCAGCATTATACACAACTATGTTATTGGATGCCCTGCCCATCACCAGAAATTCTAGACTAACTAGGAACTAAAAGGGGTGGGGGGGAACCTACAGAAAGATAAGGAAGTAACAATCTGAGTTTAATATTGAATTTTATATCAGTGTCCCCCACTTCAATTTCCCAGTCTTGCTATACCAGACTTAGGAGATCTGTAAAGAAAGTACCAGAAGAGCAGGCTCTTACTGTTTTTTTCTCTCTTTTAGCTGGTGGAGGCTGCTGCTGCTGCTGAGTAGGCATTATGATGGGTGCTGACTGATACACTGGCTGACTTGGGTAGAACGGTGTTCCTAGGAAATCACAAGACAGAAACACATATTCAGTTCATATGTAAATAAAGTACAGTGAAGAGCAGCAAGTGAATGACAGCCCTCTGATCCTCCCTTTATTCCTTTGAGAAATCCCAGTTTCAATCTCCATTTTCTAAGTAGCCTGTGTGCAGTTTCTTCTGCACTTCTATCAAAATCAGAATATGACATCACAAAATGACAGATGATGGAGAGACACTATTCCACTTTTTAATGAGACTGGGGAAATGGCCACATGCATCAACTTTCTAGAGGCACTGAAAATACTACTGAAATCAGCCAACACTAATAGAAATGAAAATCTGCCCTTCCTTCCATTTTATTGAGCTGCAAGAACTGAGAGGACTATTTCAAGCACTGAAAAAAATCTACATAGAATTAAAGAAATGAGACTGGACTTTTACCCAGTATAGAGAAAGCCATACCCAAACAATTCCCTGGAAATTGCAATCACAACTGCAACCTATTTTGAAACCGAGCTGGAAAAATTAATGACAATAGTAGCTCTAGTCTCATGCTGCAGAACATAAAAAGTACAAACCATGCTTAGTACTGCAAAGTACATGTTGTATTGTTGATTAAATTGACAATGCCAATATCCAACAATCTTTAGGTATATTTTCCTTACTGGAAGCAAGACGGCTCATATATAGCTGAGCAGTCAGCTTTAAAGAATCCTGGGATGAAGCCAAAGGTAAACAAAGGTGGCATACCAGAGCTGTCTGATATTTGTGTAGTGGAATTCAGGTGAACTCAAGAATCAGAGGGGTAGCTGTGTTAGTCTGGAATTGCAGAAGTGACAAAGAGTCCTGTATTAGTCTTTAAGGTGCCACAGGATTCTTTGTCACAGGTGAACTCAAGTAATCTGACTTCTTCTATAACAGGGCTAAACTCCGATGAAAATAGAATTAATATTGCATCTGTGCACACTATACCAAAAGGGGAGCCGGGGAAGTGAATGGCATCTTATTGCATCTGTGCACACTATACCAAAAGGGGAGCCGGGGAAGTGAATGGCAAAATCCAGTCAAGCAAAATGACCCTCGGTCTAATGAGATTTGATATGTGACTTACAAGGGCTGTGTTTCTAGAGAGCAAAACTACACTGCAAAGACCTGAAGAGATTTTCTTCTTCCAGATTGCATGCTCAAAACAGCACTGTACACAATAGCTCCTGATCTGCCAACATATTAGGCAGGTGGCTGCACAGAAGGAAGCATTTTCAAGCTGTTGAAAGCCAAGGCCATTGGGGAAAACTGCAGAGAATTCTGACCAACACTTATGGAGATATGACTTCATTTCTTGAAGACAAGTGACAGAAATGTTCTAATCATTTCTTTCTTTCTAACTGCTGACATGGCCTTCTTCATCATAGTATCTGATTGCCTTACAAACAATAAGTTTATCCTCAAAACCTTTCTCTGAAGAAGGGCAATGCTATTATCCCCATTTTACAGATGGGGAAATGAGGCACAGATAAACTAACAGTTTGTCTACACTGGACTTTCATCTATAAAACTTTTGTTGTTTGGGGTGTGAAAAAACACACCCCGAATGACAAAAGTTTTACCGACGAAAAGTGCCGGTGTGAATAGCACTTTGTCAGAGGGAGGGCTCCTTCTGACAAAGCTACCGCCTCTTGTTGGGGGTGGAATTTTTTTGTCATCAGGAGAGCTACACTGTGCACCTTTTAGAGGCATGGCTGTAGTGACACAGCTGTGTCATTAAAAGGTGCATAGTGTAGACATAGCCCAAGTGATCTGCCCAAGACACTCAGGAAGCCTTTGTCAGATCTCCTGAGTTGAGTCTGGTACCATAACCACAGCCCCCCACTCCCCTCTTCCTCTCCTATATGTATTGTTGTGCATCAGATTATTTATCGTCCACTCGATATTTTAGACTTTTATGTAATTATTCCATTTGTCCTGTTAAAAAAACCAAAGTCAACAAGTACCTTGGTTACTCCCATCTGATTATGTGAATTCCTAGATACTTCAGGTTTCTGGCTGGTAATGCCATTTGAGAGGAGGAGTTTGGTTAATATGAGGAGATAGGAGCAATAACTACACACCTGAAAGGCATACAGTGTGCTGATTACATAGTTTTCTAGTTCTCTAGAGACCAGATATTCATGGATTACATTATGGAGGATCTTATTATGAGAGGCCCATTGTGGAATTTAATCGGGACCTCTTCTTTCAAAAAAGAAATTAAAAAAAGCAAATCCTAAAAAGCAAGAGCAACCTTTGGAAAGAAATGAATTACCAACCGGAAAAATGTAAGGTTTCATCTCTGGGTTCTGTAGTAAACCAATTGTCTCCACTCCCTTTATTTTCATTCCTTTTAGTTCAATGCCACCCATACCAGTTTTGCCCCCCTTACTTCTATTTCCCCATTTCAATTTTCTCCCAACATCTCACTGGAATGCACTGACACAAAGTAAACAATAAATCACAAAGTTAAGTTGGTAAAAAAAACAACCAACCAACCAAAAATCCTTTCCAATCTTTATAAATTTCTTCTTTGGAAATTTCTTATGTACCCTTATTTGGGGCTTGTCTGATATCTGGATCATGGCTGGTTAGTAGCTACACACAGTACAAGGTTCTCAGGCCAGTACCAGTTACGTATGTCACACAGCTGGACAAAAAGGCAGCAGCACAGTTGCGTAAAAGCAGCTGAATATCCTGTCCTCTTGTGATAAAGAAGACTTTCAAATTTTAAACTACATGTGATCTGATTGTTATTAATGGCCACAAATTAAACAAGCTCAGGTTCAGCTTCTTTGACTCCAAATAGTCTGATCAGCGCATGCACCATACTTACTCTTTCAGTGAAGAAATAAATAGTATCCCAGGCCTACCTATACATCTAGCAAACAACAGCAGGAGACAGATGCATGATACAGACAAATCTCAATTCACCTATTATATGCACTAGCATTCTCCTCCTTCACTAGACCTTCTCTGCCTGCCTGGAATTAAACAGCACTAACTGTGTTATAGAAGGCTGAAATACAGAGTACCATTTCTGGCCTGCTAGCTCAGCAGACAAGGCAGCCTTAGAATAAACTGGGACTGAAAGATTACAGCCCAACTGGCAAGAAATCACAGCAGTTCAAAGAGCACAAAAGAAATCAAGACAACAACTTTTTCTAACTACAAAATAAAAACAGGAAAATGCTGCCAGGAGAGTGGGAAGGGATTCAAAAGCCAGGTGAGGGAATCGGCAGAAAGAAAAAAAATTAAAGCTATACCATCTATTCTCCAAGTTACTTTATCAGAATTACAGAGTCACTGCCACATTTATTTTCTTTATTTCTCCTGCAGCAATGATTTCAGAAATATAAACTGAAATTGTCTCCCTTATGTTCAGTCCTTTCCTACTGCCCAACAAATGTAAGTCACTATCACAACATCACGAGATCAAACTGTCTGGAGACATAAAGGGTAACAAGAAAACATTAAAACACATTACAAATACACTAAAAGCAAGAGGAAGACTAGGACAGAGTTGGCCCGTTACTCAATGAGAGGGGTAAAACAATAACAAAAAATGTGGAAATGGCAGGGGTGCTTAATTACTTCTTTGTTTCAGTTTTCACTAAGAAGGTTGGTGGTAATTTGACATCTAACATAATGAACACTAGTGAAAATGAGGTAGGATCAGAAGGAAAAGAACAAGTTTAAAATGGACTTAGACAAATTAGATGTCTTCAAGTCACCAAGGCCTGATGAAATGCATCCTAGAATAGAATCATAGAATCTTAAGGTTGGAAGGGACCTCAGGAGGTCATCTAGTCCAACCCCCTGCTCAAAGGGTTGTGGGGGATGGATAGCTCAGTGGTTTGAGCATTAGCCTACTAAGCCCAGGGTTGTGAATTCAATCCTTGAGGGGCCATTTAGGGACTGGGATACAAAAAATATCTGTTGGATGATTTAGTTGGGGATTGGTCCTGCTTTGAGCAGGGGGTTGGACTAGATACCTCCTGAGGTCCCTTCCAACCCTGATATTCTACAAAAGCAGGACCAATTCCCCACTAAATCATCTAAGCCAGGGATTTGTCAAGCCTGACCTTAGAAACCTCTAAGGAAGGAGATTCCACCACCTCCCTAGGGAACCCATTCCATTGCTTCACCACCCTCCTAGGGAAAAAGATTTTCCTAATATCCAACCTAATCCTTCCGCACTGCAACTTGAGACCATTACTCCTTGTTCTGTCACCTGGTACCACTGAGAATAGTCTAGATCCATCCTCTTTGGATCCCCCTTTTAGGTAGCTGAAAGCAGCTGTCAAATCCCCCCCCTCCCCCCGCCCTCATTCTTCTCTTCTGCAGACTAAATAATCCCAGTTCCCTCAGCCTCTCCTCATAAGTCATGTTCTCCAGCCCCCTAATCATTTGTGCTGTCTTCTGCTGGACTCTTTCCAATTTTTCCACAACCTTTATAGAATATCAGGGCTGGAAAGGACCTCAGGAGGGCATCTAGTCCAACCCTCTGCTCAAAGAAGGACCAATCCCCAACTAAATCATCCAACATATTTTTGCCCCAGATCCCTAAATGGCCCTCTCAAGAACTGAACTCACACCCTTTCTTGCAGTGTGGGGCCCAAAACTGGACACAATACTCCAGATGAGGCCTCATCAATGCCAAATAGAGGGGAATGATCACGTTCCTCAATCTGGTGACAATGCTCCTACTTATACAGCCCGAAATACCATTAGCCTTCTTGGCAACAAGGACACATTGATGACTCATATCCAGCTTCTCGTCCAATGTCACCCTTAGGAAACTGGATATGAGTGGACGAGAAACTGCTGCCTAGCCACTCGGTTCCTAGTCTGTAGCAGTGCATGGGATCCTTCTGTCCTAAGTGCGGGACTCTGCACTTGCCCTTGTTGAACCACCTCAGATTTCTTTTGGCTCAATCCTCTAATTTGTCTAGGTTTCTCTGTATCCTTATCTTCCAGCTATCTACCACTCTTCCCAGTTTAGTGTCTTCTGCAAACTTGCTCAGGGTGCAATCCACGCCATCCTCCAGATCATTTATGAAAATACTGAACAAAACCAGTCCCAGGGCTGACCCTTGGGGATACCAGCTGCCAACTATACTCAAGAAGCTAACTGAGGGGATATCTGAGCCATTAGCAATTATCTTTGAAAAGTTATGGAAGATGAGAGAGAGTCCAGAAGACTAGAAAAGGGCAAATCTAGTGTCAATGTATAAAAAGGAAAATAAGTACAACTCAGGGAATTACAGAACAGTCAGTTTAACTTCATTATCTGGAAAGATAATGGAGCAAATGATTAAGCAATCAATTTGCAAACACCTAGAAGATAATAAGGTGATAAATAACAGTCTGCATGGATTTGTCAATAACAAATGTCAAACCAACCTGACAGCTTTCTTTGACAGGGGAACAAGTCTTGTGGATACGGGGGAAGCGGTAGATGTTGTATATCTTGACTTTAGTAAAGTTTTTGATGAGGTCTTGCATGATCTTCTCATAAATAAACTAGGGAAATGCAACCTAAATGGAGCTACTATAAGGTGTGTGCAAAACTGGATAGAAAATCATTCCCAGAGAGTAGTTATCAGTGGTTCACAGTCATTCTGGAAGGACTTAATGAGTGGGGTCAGGCAGGGATTAGCTCTGGGTCCAGTTCTGTTCAATATCTTTATCAATGATTTAGATAATGTCATAGAGAGTACAATTATAAGGTCTGTGGACAATATCAAGCTGGGAGGGGTTACAAGTGCTTTGGAGTATAGAATTAAAATTCAAAATGTATGCATAAACTGGTCTGGTCGGAAGTAAACAGGATGAAATTCAATAAGGACAAATGCACAGTACTTCATTTAGGAAGGAACAATCAGTTATACACATACACAATGGGAAGTGACTGCCTAGGAAGGAGCATCGCAGAAAGAGATGTGGGGGTCATATTGGACCAAAAGCTAAATATCAGTCAACAGTGTAACCCTCTTGCAAAAAAAGTGGACATTATTCTGGGATGTATTGGGAAGAGTGTTGTAAGCAAGACACAAGGAGTAATTCTTCCGCTCTACTCTGCACTGATGAGGCCTCAACTGAAGTATTGTGTCTAGTGTGACGGAGTCAGACCAGAAGGATATAGGAGAGTGCTGGAAGGCAGGTATATTAGTCTGAGGATGTGCAGGTCCCTGTTCCCTGGATAGCCAAACAAAGGCTATTCCAGGTCAATCAAGACACCTGGGGCCAATTCAGAACCTTCTAGAAAGGATTAGAAACAGCTAGCCTGATTGGCTTCAGGTGTCCCAATCAGGGACTGGCTGAAACCAGATAAAAACCTCCCAGTTAGTTAGGTGGGCTGTGGGAGTCAGGAGCTGTGGAAGGAAGTTATGCTGTTGGTGAGACTGAGTGGTGGACAACATATCATACTGAAGGAAGGAGGCCCTGAGGTAAGGGTGAAGTGGAGTTTGAAGAAGCGGGGACTGCTGTGGGGAAGTAGCCCAGGGAACTGTATTGTGTTTTGTGCCTAAAAGGTCCGCCATCTTAGCTGATACTATTAGGGTCCCTGGGCTGGAGTCCAGAATAGAGGGTGGGCCTGGGCTCCCCCCTTTTCCATCTTCCATACTGGCCTGTGATGAAGGTAACTCACTAGGTGGTGACTCTTGCCAATTATACTGAGAAAGGGAGGTCACTCTGGGGCCTAGATGAGTTTCTGAGGCCCCTAAATCTGCCAGGAAGCGCAGGACCCACAAGTACAGACTTGGAGCTTTGTCACACTAGTTATTTTTAAGAACAGGTTAGACAAACACCTGTCAGAAATCGTCTAGGTAATACTTAGGGCTTGGCTACACTTGCAGCTGTAGAGTGCTTTGGGTTAAACCTATCTTCGTAGACAGCTTCAGGGAAAGCGCTCCAGTGTGTCCACACTGACAGCTGCAACCATACTGGCGTGGCCACACTTGTGGCACTTGCAGTGGCACTGGTGTATTATGGGCAGCTATCGTAGCATTCAAGTGGCTGAAATGTGCTTTTCAAGCAAGGGTGGTGGGGTGGCACGTGTTGTGTGTATGTGAGGGGGAGAGAGCGAGCGGATTTTTGGAGTGCCGAGAGTGTGTCAGCACGCTATCTTGTAAATGTAGATCCCCTAATCGCCTGCTTTTACCTATCTCATAGAACAGGAAAGACCTTGAAAGGTCATCAAGCCCAGTCCCCTGCCTATACTAGCAGGACCAAGTACTGTCCTCTGACAGATTTTTTTGCCCCAGATCCCTAAATGGCCCCCTCAAGGATTGAACTCACAACCCTAGGTTTAGCAGGCCAATGCTCAAACGACTGAGCTATCCCTCCCTCAAGTGGTTTCACTCACTCACCCACTCATAAAGGTTTGCTTTGCTTGCTTTGCCCCATTGCAGATAAGCTCTGAAAAAGCACTTCTGCATTCCTCCAGCCGAGTTCAAAACAAAGGGAAGAGAGGCCACTTCACTTAAAGAGATTAGGGGGTGTTCCCAGAGGTCACTCAAAGCGGAGTATCGTTAATGCTCATTTACACTGATGCTGGGGCATCTCACCCAATAGGCAACAGCTGTTAATCTTCTGGCAACGAGCAGTACCAGGAGAGATCTAGCCAGGGAGTCAGAGCGCTCTACATGTCCTGCCAGTGTGGATGAGTAGTAAGGTAGAGCGCTCTGGGAGGCTTTATTGCAGTATAAAGTGACAGTGTAACCAAGTCCTTAGTCCTGCCATGAGTGCAGGGAACTGGACTAGATGACCTCTCAAGGTCCCTTCCATTTCTATGAATCTATGATTAACTTGCTGAACAAAGAAAAAAAAAGTCCCTCCAGACCTTGGTTCATGACAAGTAAATAATAACTGAAGTGAAAACTTATTTTCAATTACAGTTTATTTCCTTTAAATTGAGTCAGCATTTGTTAAAATTACACTATTTGGGGATCCTAAGCAAATTTAATAATTAGTATAACCACCAAACTTTTCAGTCCTCTTCTGAAGTTCAGACATACTTATTTTGGGCAAATGTATGTTATGTAATTTCAGTGTTTCGGCTGTTTACAAACTGTTTTGACTATTTGCTCTTCATGGTATGTGACTGGCCATTCAAGTCACGTGGTTTTTTTCTCTGCTCCCTGACTAAATGGCAAACTTTTTGAAACAGGAGAAAAACAAATAAAATACGTTAACTGGATGGCTATGGATGTATTCCGTTCACAACCCAATGGAGCTCAGACCTTAATATTAATAAATAATAATTAGGATTTAAAAATTAATCACAATCGTGCTGTAAAACAATAATAGAATACCATTTATTTAAATATTTGTAGATGTTTTCTACATTTTAAAATACAAAATAAAATCAATTACAATACAGAATACAAAGTAAATATAAAGTGAGCACTGTTGACTTTTGATTACAAATATTTGCACTATATAAAAGGAAAGAAATAGTATTTTTCAATTCACCTAATACAAGTACTGTACTGCAATCTTTTAATCATAAAAGTTGAACTTACAAATATAGACTTATGTACCAAAAAAACCTGCATTCAAAAATAAAACAATGTAAAACTTCAGAGCCTACAAGTCCAATCAGTCCTACTTCTTGTTCAGCCAGTCGCTCAAACAATTTTGTTTACAATTGCAGAAGATAATGCTGTCCGCTTCTTGTTTACAATGTCACCTGAAAGTGAGAACAGGCATTTGCATGGCACTGGTGTAGCTGGCATTGCAAGATTTTTACATGCCAGCAGATGTGCTATTCACATGTCGCTTGATGCTTAAGCACCATTTCAGAGGACAAGCGTCCATGCTGATGGCGGATTCTGTTAGATAATGATCCAAAGCAGTTCATGTTCATTTACATCATCTAAGTCAGAGGCTAGCAACAGAAAGTTGATTTTCTTCTCTGGTGGTTTGGGCCCTGTAGTTTCCGCATTAAAGTGTTGCTCTTTTAAGACATCTGAAAGCATGCTCCACACCTCATCCCTCTTAGATTCTGGAAGGCACTTCACATTCTTACAGCTTGGGTCGACTGCTATAGCTATCTCTAGAAATTTCACATGGGTATCTTTTTTGCATTTTGTCAAATTTGCAGTAAAAGTGTTCTTAAAATGAACAACATGTGCTGGGTTATAATCCGATACTGCTATAACATAAAATATACGGTAGAATGCAGGTAAAACAAAGCAGGAGACATAATTCTTCCCCAAAGAGTTCAGCCACAAATTTAATTAACGCATTATTTTTTTAACGCGTGTCATCAGCATGAAAGCATGTCCTCTGGAACGATGGCCAAAGCATGAAGAGGCATATGAATCCTTAGTGCATCTGGCATGTAAATATCTTGCAATGCCAGCTACAACAGTGACATGTGAACACTGTTCTCACTTTCAGGTGACACTGTAAATAAGAAGCGGGCAACATTATCTCCCATAAATGTAAACAAACTTATTTCTCTTAGCAATTGGCTGAACAAGAATTAGGACGGAGGGAATTTGTAGCTCTAAAGTTTTACGTTGTTTTGTTTTTGAGAGCAGTAATGTAACAAAAAAAATCTACATTTGTAAATTGCACTTTCATGCTAAAGAGATTGCACTACAGTACTTGTCTGGTGCGAACTGAAAAATACTTTTTTTTATTTTTACAATGCAAATATTTTAAATAAAAAATAGTATAAAGTAAGCACTGTACTCTTGGTATTCTATGTTGTAATTGAAATCAATATATCTAAAAATGTAGGAAAGCACCCCAAAATATTTAATAAAATTCAATTGGTATTCTATTGTTTAACAGTGTGATTAATTTTTTTTAATCGCAATCCATTTTTTTTAGTTAATCGTGTGGGTTACTGGAGATTAACTGACAGCCCTAAGAATAAATAATAATAATAATAATAATGATGATGATTACACAGTGAACAAACAGCCAATACTCTTCTTCACACGGGAGTACTCCTTTTTGCACATGATTAAGAATATTTGTATGAACAACAGTTATTCTGCTAACATTCATGCAAACAAAAAAATGCGTGTGCGTGTTCAATCATAGAGTGACTAATCAGAAGCTATTTTGAATTCAGTCTAATTATTTTGGCTTTACAATATTAAACGAGCTGTAAAAAAAATAAATCCAGAAACATCCCCCCACCACAAATATCCAGTAACACCCTCCTTCCCCAAACCATGCACAATCCTTCACCCTGCTTACCATAGGCATTGGGGAATTCTCCAGGACCTGGGCCTGGATAAAATGGGCTTGGCCCTGGCGGCTGAACAGGATACTGCTGTGGAGGCCCAACATAAGGAGGGCCACTAGGACGATACTGGGAGAGAAACATTACAAGGAATTTACAAAAAATTGTCATATGATATGGCATTACATACAGAAGCTGTAATTAACCTCGTTTTAAACAAATCCTAAAAATGAGATTATGAAACCCTTTTAAACACAGATTCAGAATGTTGCCTGTCCTCCCCAAACTCCTGAATATGACATAATGAAATGCATGCTGTGTCATTTGAGGTAAAGATATGCAAGAAATCAGTGCCAAGGCAGACCATAGTTAACTTGATTTCATTCCCCTCATTTCTGTAATGCAGGACTCAGACAAAGCCCAATGTTTAATAGTAATAGCAGTACTAGATGTTTTTGAGGAATTTAGTTTTCCATCATCTCTTTCAGAGGAAGAAAACTATTATTGTAGAATTTTTTCATCTTAAAAATGAAAAGGATACAGTTTATGATTATCCCCTCTCCATCCTCTGCCTCAATAAATAAGTGTAAAGAACAAAAAGGACAGGGGTTATGCTTCTAATTATATCAGCCTTTTCCTCCACCTTTCCTGCACTCCCAAAAGATCACCTTCTTTTAATCCAGGAAAAATAACTGTAGCTCTTCCAAGTTCATATGTGCTTAGGCAATATATTACCTGTGGTATACAGTACTGGGGACCCTGGGACATTGGATACGGCATTGGCAGATGGTTAACCATCATGATGTGTTGGTTGGTTTGATACACTGCAGTTGGTGCTTGCGCACCAGGACGGATAGAAGGGCTGCTGTTCTGGATGGCAGCTCTAGAAGGCTGTATTTGAGGCCTCTGGAAAAACTAGGTGAGGGAAGCAAAAAACAAAAACAAAAAAAAAGTCAAAAGTAATAGCAGAGAAAACCATACTGTAATTTTTTTTTTTAAACAAATCAAACATTTTCAGAAGGTTGCCACCCATTCAGAAAACTGCAGGACAGTGTCCATTAGTTTTTTAACAGTGGCCCTTTACACACAATCCTCAGTTTTACAAGGCACAAAGCGAGAAAGACAGACTGAGAGCAAACAGTTACGTTTTAAATTATAATGGTAAAACTATTAATGTGTGTCTAGTGAATTATATGCAGCAGCTTTCAGACTAAAGGTCCGAGGGAAGGATTCTATGCAAAATGTACTTTGTAGGTTGGGATAGATTGAAAAAAATATCAACTTTCTATGTGATTTGATAAGGCAGTAAAAGATCAAGGAAACTGCCTGAAAAGCAAAATTCAGACTTTTATGCGGGTTGTCGGGTCCTCCCCATACTTATCCTCTTTACCCTCCTGAAAGTTTGAAAGGCCTATATGTCCTGCATTCCCTTTTCAAAAAGGTGGCAACCCCTTTCCAAATAGCACTGAACTTTTCCAGCACACTTGCATAAGGTAACCCACTGCACAAGTGAGCCTACACAGACAGCTTCAGAGAACAAAGCAAGCTGGTGATATGTGGCTCAGGTCTCAACTCTCTAAGACAAGCATCAGCATCCAGGATGTGGAGGCATTCAGGGCACTACAGCCTTAATAATCTTGAAACTAAACAGGTAAGATATACATCATACATTAATACATTCACTAACTTAATAATGAACTATGTGATAAAGAAACACTTATGCCATGCAGAACCAGTAGTTAAAATTACCTGGATGGGTCTGAATCCTCCCTTCAATAACGAAGCAAGAAAGCAACAGGAAACAGAAAGAAAGTCAATGGAACAACTTACAGATCAATATGAAGGGATAGGCTACAACGTTAACCCTAATGTAATAGTTTCAATAATCTTTCTATCCTGTTTTCTATATAACAGGGCAGGAAAGATACTGAACTAGTATCAAGAAATCTTTTCCCGTCAGAATCCCAAGCATGTTTCAAGCAGAAGTTTCTAGAAAGTTTTACACTGAAGAATAAAATATTAGTTAAAAAAATTAAAATTTGCAGCCAACAGAATACTGGAGAAAGACTTTCTGTGCAGCTTGTTCTGAACTTCAAACATTTTTCTCTTCCTCTCTTAGTTATACTGGTAGTCCAGAAATAGCACTAAGCACAAAATAGAAATAAACCTATGCTCAAATCCTAGATTTGGTCTCTAACTCTATATCAAGGCTAGAAGAATAAGAGATGTATGCTTCAAACTGCTGAATAGAAAGTAAGGTAGTCATACATCACTCTACAGTGACTACTGCTGATTTATCATGTGCATTAAAGCAAGCAGTCAGCCCATGGCAAGCTGTATCATGAATACAGGGAAGAAGAGGGGCAGATAATTATTGGGGAATGGAAATCTGGTTTAAGCGAGGCTGGCCTAGCACTGGGAAAGGATGAGCCAATATATATGTTTCACTCTTAAGTCCACTGGAAAAGAGAACAAGGCAGAAGAATCGTATGATGCACCTGTACTTGGAAACAGTGGCAGTGATAACAAAATAGTCACTTTGGTCATTCTTGAAAATTGTGAGACAATGTGCTAGTCTCTGCACTGACTGATTTCTCTCCACAAATGTCAACACTTACTCCCTTTCTCTGAGGACCAGATAAAATGAGAATGAAGATAAAAAGCAAAAAAAATATTACTAAGCCAGTTAACCTGTATGAAGAACTGTAGCATCAGTCACATTCTACAATGTATTTTGAATTAGAAGAAATCTCAATTGTTTGGGCAAAAACTCCCAAACTTCTAGATCAGTGGAAACTAAGTGGTTGTCTTGCCCTGGAGGGCCAAGTGATATAGGAGATGTGGTAAGTTCATGCTCATAGTAGCTATGATTTCTATGATTTCCAGTATCCAGAGATACCAGAAAGAGCATGAAAATAACTCAAAGATCTGATATTCTTGCTGACACAGCATCTCAGATATAGACTTGAAAAGAATCTTGCTAGGACTGCAATTATAAATCTCATTTTTCTTCCCTCTTTGTGTTTTCCGCTTTTAACCTATGCAATCTCTTGAGCTAACAAAGATAAGCAAGAACAGGCTTGTCTGTAGGGTTCAAGGATGAAGGTTGTTTCCCTGTAGTTCTTCCTCTGGTGTTAATTTTCACTGCCTCTTGGCTGGCTTGCTGAGATGTAGTTACATCTAGCCCACCAGTGATCCACAATGGAGCTCCTCGTACAGAATCACTGTCCTTCTCTTTATATATGTATTCAAGGTGGAAATAGATTGGATGGAGACTCAACGCTGGTCTGGTTTCTCACTATGTGCACTAGCCAGAGTTTCTCCATTGTCCAAATTAGTATGACAGCTTGCCAGGCCAGTATCTACAGTCAATATCACGTGTTCACAGCTACCACAAAAAAAAATCAATAGTATTTTCAAATTCAAAAAATAAAGACTGTGGTCCTTCAACATTGGAATTGAAGTATGTGAAACCTGCCTTTCTTCTCCAACAAGGTCACTCTATACTTAGGAGGAAACAAACAAACCTGCTAGCAAATATGCAATATAGGCCACCAAAATAGTGAAGAAATGTATGGAAATGGAAATTACTGATTTGTGTGAAATGGCTTTTTACCATCAATCAGTGTGTCTAAAAGACCATCTGAAGATGTCTGTAAAGTCACAGGAATTCAATTCTAAATAATTGTGCTTCTTGAGAAACAAACTGCTCCTCTTTCTGCTGTCACAAGTGGAATAAAAGTGCACTTAGAACCAAAGCACAGTGCCTTCCAAAACACATGGCATGCTTAGCAAGCTTGAGGCCTTACATTAAACTGCTACATAACTATATATCCATGCAGTTCTGGGAACAAAGGGTATGGTTACACTTACAAGATTATAGCGCTATTGGTTATAGCGGTCCCCTTATACAGGAATATGTATAGCGCTATTGTATGTCCACACTCAGACGCGCCAGTGGTATAGCATGGCCACATTTGGGGCACTTAATGCGGCATTAAGAGCAGCACATTAGGGCAGGTATCCCAGCATTCAGCTGGGTGCAACGTGCTTTTTAAACGAGGGGGGTGAGGGGGGACACGTTGTGTGTATGCGGAGGGAGAGAGAGAGTGATTTTTCCGTTCTTCTGAAAGCCTGTCAGTGAGCCTCCGTTCACAGAAGGCTTTGTTTTCACACAGGCTCCCTCCTTAAACATTTGCACTGCTTATCTGCCAAGTTAAGAGAGAAACTCTAAAGAGGTACTTCCGCATTCCTCCAGCCGAGTTCAAAACAAAGGGAGGAGATTTCAATTGCCTTAAATGGCTCTAGGCATCTCCAGAGATCACTTGTAGCGCAGTGGGTGTCCACATTCTTGCTGTAGCGCTACAGCAGCTGCGCTACAGCCCTTATTCCCCATGCGGAGGTGGATTAACAATAGCGCTATAACTCAGCAGTTATAGCGCTCTACGTGCCTTGCCAGTGTGGACGGGGAGGAGGTTATAGCGCTCGTGGGGGCTTTATAGCGCTATAAAGTGCCAGTGTAACCAAGCCCAAAGTGAACCCGTAGTCAGGATATCACTGGGTTTTAAGACATAATATTGACTATGTCACAACAAAAGTTGCTGACAGTTATGATTTTTGGGAGAAGAAGGGGAGCAAAGGCACAATAATTTCATTACTTCTAAAAAGACACTGGGAAATCAATGAGTTACAATTCTGTAAACTAATGTGAGAGAAAACCGCCCCTAGTTTAGAGAATAGGTTGTCAACCTGGTGGTGCAGGAGAATCAAAACTTTTTTGGAGAAGGAAAGGAGCGGGGGGTGGTGCAAATTTGAGTGAGAGGATTTACAAACCTGAGTGCTGGGTTGCAATGCCATACTAACATGTGACATGCATCCGATGAAGTGGGTATTAGCCCACAAAAACTTATGCTCCAATACGTTTGTTGGTCTATAAGGTACCACAGGACTCTGTCGCTTTTGCAGACCCAGACTAACACGGCTACCCTTCTGATTCTTGACTAACATGTGGGTCAGTGTTAGCGGACCTCCCAAAGAAAGTGAGTCTCTAAGAAGGGTTTTACACGACAACAGGGAGAGTATCCTTCTCGTTATTGTAAAAAGTGGTAGGGGAGAACCAAGTTTAAAAAAAAAAAAAAAAAGTGAATCCAAAATAAGTCTCTAGCAGAATTTATTTCATTGTTTTTAGAATGAAATGAAATGAAAAAAAACTAAGGCCTTAATTCTAGAAAAAAGCAGAATCCACTGAAGCATGAGAGTACATCTAATCTGTATATAGGTTCAGACATTCAAAACAAGCCCTAGCTGGCAAAACATTTTATACCCTACCCTCTCCCCTTCCTCTCCAAAGTTAAGCTAACAGTATCTAATTCTAAACCTACTCCTGGAGGGTGATGTTTTGCAATTCTGTTTTGCTAACAATTTAATGTCATAAGTTTATATGCAAATACACACGGCTGATGTAACGCTAACAATACCTTCCTTGAAAAGAGCAAGGAAATTCAAAATTGAGGTTGAAACTTCACACAGTTCATTCTCCTGTATGCAAGTGTTACCTTGGAGTACATGCATTACAGAGTCAGGATCAGCATTTAGGGTAAGGAGGTCCATGATCGACAAAGAGTCCTGTGGCACCTTAAAGACTAAAAAAAGTATTGAAACATAAGCTTTTGTGGGCTAGTACCTACTTTGTCGGATGCATGCAGCGGAAGTATCCAGAGGCAGGTATAAATAAGTAGGCAAGAACCAGGTTAGAGATAACGAGGTTAGTTCAATCAGGCTGAACCACCTTGTTATCTCTAATCAGGGAGGATGAGGTGCTCTTCTAGCAGCTGATCTGGAGGTGGGAACACCGAGAGAGGAGAAACTGCTTTTGTAGTTAGCTAGCCACTCATAGTCTTTTTTCAATCCTGAGCTGACGGTGTCAAATTTGCAAATGAATTGTAGCTTGGCAGTTTCTCTTTGAAGTCTGGTCTTGAAGTTTTTTTGCTGCAGGAGAGTGACTTTTAAATCTGTCATTGTGATAAAGGAGGTGCTGTTGTCATCATGGACAGGTCTGACTACCAAAAGGAGGCTATCAGACAACTCTCCAATATCAATTTCTACAGGCCACTTTCCTCAGATCCCACTGAGGAATACACTAAGAAACTGCACCATCTACTCAGGCCACTCCCTACACTAACACAGAAACAAATTATCATACCCTTAGAGCCTTGACCGGGGTTATTCTATCTACTACCCAAGATCCACAAACCCGGAAATCCTGGCTATACCATCATCTCAGGCATTGGCACTCTCACTGAAGGACTGTCTGGATACACGGACTCTCTACTCAGATCCTACGCCACCAGCATTCCCAGCTATCTCCGTGACACCACCGACTTCCTGAGAAAACTACAATGCATTGGTGATCTTCCAGAAAACACCATCCTAGCCACCATTGACATAGAGCTACACAAACATCCCACACAGAGATGGAAAACAAGCTGTCAGCAACAGTATCCCTGATGATACCACAGCACAAGTGGTTGCTGAGCTCTGTGACTTTATTCTCACACACAATTATTTCAAATTTGGTGACAATATATACCTCCAGACCAGTGGCACTCCTACAATCACGCTCATGGCCCCACAGTATGCCAACATCTTTATGGCTGACCTGGAACAATGCTTCCTCAGCTCTCGTTCACTCACGCCCCTCCTCTATCTACGCTACATTGATGACATCTTCATCATCTGGACCTATGGGAAAGAAACTCTGGAAGAATTCCACCATGATTTCAACAGCTTCCACCCCACCATCCACCTCAGCCTGGACCAGTCTACACGGGAGGTCCACTTCCTGGACACCACGGTGCAAATTAATGACGGCCACATCAACACCACCCTATACCGAAAACCTACCGACAGCTATGCCTACCTTCATGCCACCAGCTTCCATCCCGGGCACACCACACGATCCATTGTCTACAGCCAAGCACTGAGGTACAATCGCATTTGCTCCAACCCCTCAGACAGAGACCAACACCTACAAGATCTCCACCAAGCTTTCTCAAAACTACAATACCCGCACAAGGAAATAAGGACACAGATCAACAGAGCCAGACGTGTACCCAGAAGCCTGCTGCTGCAAGACAAGCCCAAGAAAGAAAACAGACCACCACTGGCCATCACCTACAGTCCTCAGTTAAAGCCTCTCCAACACATCATCAGTGATCTACAACCCATCCTGGACAACAATCCCTCACTTTCACAGGCCCTGGGAGGCAGACCAGTCCTGGCCTACAGACAATCTGCCAACCTCAAGCATATTCTCACCAGCAACAGCACACTGCACCATAATAACTCTAACTCAGGAACCAATCCATGCAACAAACCTCGATGCCAACTCTGCCCACACATCCACACCAGCAACACCATCACAGGACCAAACCAGATCAGCCACACCATTACTGGTTCATTCACCTGCACATCTACCAATGTAATATACGCCATTATGTGCCAGAAATGTCCTTCTGCTATGTACATCGGCCAAACTGGACAGTCCCTACGAAAAAGGATAAATGGACACAAATCAGATATCAGGAACGGCAATATACAAAAACCTGTAGGAGAACACTTCAACCTTGCTGGACACACTATAGAAGATTTAAAGGTCAGCATTTTGCAGCAAAAAAACTTCAAGTCCAGACTGCAAAGAGAGACTGCAGAGCTGCAATTCATTTGCAAATCTGATACTATCAATCAAGGATTGAACAAAGATTACGAGTGGCTAGCTAACTACAAAAGCAGCTTCTCTTCTCTCGCTATTCACACCTCCAATTCAGCTGCTAGAGGAACATCTCACCCTCCCTGATTAGAGATAACAAGCTGGTTCAGCCTCATTGGACTAACCCTGTTATCTCCCACCTGGTTCTTGCCTACCTATTTATACCTGCCCCTGGATACTTCCACTGCATGCATCCGACGAAGTGGGTGTTGACCCACGAAAGCTTATGCTCTAAAATTTTAGTTAGTCTTTAAGGTGCCACAGGACTCTTTGTCACTTCAAGTTTTTCTATAACTCCTTTTATAACCACAGAACTTCAGAGAAGGTCAAGAAAAGGAAATGGTTGGTCTCACTGCAAGTTACCAATTCTGTCATCGTGCTTATTAGTATACAGTAAATGATAGGTGCAAATACATTCACTTTAATGGTTCTTCCCTCACCATATTCATACAATCCACAGCAAAAAGTGAGCTTAAAACTATGCATAATCAGTAACAAATGATAATTTCTTCCTCACATGTAGTTTGTGTGTGTGAGTGAATGAGTAGGTGCACTAAGTGTCACTATTCTTTAAACTCTCTGTTTTCTGCCCTGTTATAAAAAGCATGTCTTCCTTGTGTGCCTGTATACACTGGGAACAACAAAGAGATCTATAATAGCTTTCTCATTTTACCCACTAACAGACTCCTCTGTTACCATGAGACAGCATCTCTATCACCTGCTATCATCTTTATATTATACTAGCATTGCTCAGGGTTTGTCTCCACTTGAAATGCTACAGCAGCGCCACTGTAGTACTTCAGTGTAAACACACAATACTGAAACAGAAAGGGTTCTCCCATCAGCACAGTCAATTAAGTTCCCGGAGAGGTGGTAGCTAAGTGGATGAAATAATTCATCCATTAAGCTAGAGCTGTCTACACCGGGGGTTAGATCAGCTTAACTATGTTACTCAGGGTACTATGAGTGCAGTAGCTTGGTCAATTTACCTTTTGAGCATAGACCTGGCCTCAGATTGATTAGCATGAATGAAATTAGACCAACGTAATGCCTTCCCATGGAGTAAACCCTCCTTGATTAAGCATCTGATTCTGCTCCACTGAAGTCAATGGAACTTCTTCCATGAACTTCAGTGGCAGCAGTATTAGTCCTCATATGCATGTAACATGTGACAAAGAAGTAAACAAATCCATTAAGATCTTCTCCCTCATAAAAAAAAATTGTATGGGAAAACTGGCTTTTGTAAGGATGAAATAAAACACAATAGAGCTGAAAGACAAAGAGATTTATCAGACACTTTGAGTGGGCCACGATATACTGTTTGTTTATTAGACTGAACTGACCACTTCTGATGTTTCAACTAATTTTGCAGTCAGTGTTCCCCATCACTTTCATATACACCACTCAACTTTTAAAATCTTCCCCTCCCAAAAAAATATAGTTACAACCTTTGAATTAAAACCCAAAGATTTGAAAGACCAGCAGACTAAAAGAATGAGCTACTGATCTTTGCTTTCTCACTAAACAAGTTACATATATGAGCCATATACATGAGAGGTCATACACTATTTCATATTTTCTTCCTTGCTTAGGAACTGAATCTATATTACAGTTAAATGGTTCTATATAAAGCCCAGTTTAGTCATCAGGAATACCACACAGACACCTAGAAATTTAACTTTGTTGTATACACATTACAGCAAACAAATGACAAATATCCTTCAAATGCAACATATCTCAAAGTCCTATAAATTGGCAGTTAATATGCACTGTTAAAAGCCATTAGAATTCAGAGGCTAATATTTCTGAAGGAATTTGGGATTCCATCGAAATCTATGTGTACTGGAAAAGCAACAAAGAGTCTTGTAGCACCTTATAGACTAACAGATTTTAGGGATCATGAGCTTTCGTGGGCTAAGACCCACTTCATCAGATGAATGTTGTGGAAATCTCCAGAGGCAGGTATAAATAGCAGGCAAGAAAGCGAGGTAGATTCAATCAGGGGGGGTGAAGCCTACATCCAGCAGGTGATCTGGAGGTCTGAACACCCAGAGAGGAGAAACTGCTTTTGTAACCGGCGAGCCATTCTCAGTTAATATTGAGTCCAGACCTGATGGTGTCGAATTTGCAGATGAACTGGAGCTCAGCAATTCTCTTTGAAGTCTGGTCTTGAAGTTTTTTTGCTGAAGGATGGCTGTTTTGAGGTCTGCTATTGTATGTCCAGCAGGCTGAAGTGTTCTCCTACAGGCTTTTGTACATTGCCATTCCTAATATCTGATTTGTGTCCATTTATCCTTTTACGTAGAGATCGTCCACTTTGGCCGATGTACATAGCAGAGGGGCATTGTTGGCACATGATGGCGTATATTATATTGGTAGAAGTGCAGGTGAATGAACCAGTGATGGTGTGGCTGGTCTGGTTAGGTCCTGTGATGGTGTTGCTGGTGTAGATGTGTGGGCAGAGTTAGCATCGAGGTTTGTTGCATGGATTGGTTCCTGAGTCAGAGTTGCTATGGTGCAGTGTGGGGTTGCTGGTGAGAATCTGCTTCAAGTTGGCAGGTTGTCTGTGGGCGAGGACTGGCCTGGGCTCACCAATTACAAAAGCAGTTTCTTCTCTCTCGGTGTTCAGACCTCCAGATCACCTGCTGGAAGTGGGCTTCACCCCCCACGATTGAATTTACCTTGCTTTCTTGCCTGCTATTTATACCTGCCTCTGGAGATTTCCACAACATTCATCTGATGAAGTGGGTCTTAGCCCACGAAAGCTCATGATCCCTAAAATCTGTTAGTCTATAAGGTGCTACAAGACTCTTTGTCGCTTTTGCAAATCCAGACTAACACGGCTACCCCTCTGATACTAGACACTGTGTATACTGGGTAACCTTCTGCCCTTTGAAACCGTCTGAAGTTTTGAGCAAGTTTCAGAGATTCCCCCAAATGCAAGAAAATCTGAAAGATACCTGGCAATAGTCTTGCTAATTTTTTTTTTAAGTTAAGCAAATGTTTTTAATGGGATTGTTAATAATAAGTGCAGTGAAATTATTTAGGAGGCAAAGCATCACAGAGTATTATGGTTGCTTGTTAGCTGACGTTATAATAGAAGGTGCTAATGTTTGGAAAGGATCTGGCTCACAACACAAGCTTGTATTTTTAAAGTTAGTAGGTGGATAAGCTCCAACCTCCCCTTTCCCCCAACAGATTAGTTTAGGGTGATAATGAAGGGGCAAAGGTACTGTACCTGGTGATGGGCAGGTCGAGGCCCCGCTGCAAACTGAGGAAAGGCGGGAGAAACAAACACAAAAGGAAAGGCACAAAGAGTCAGAAAGACCACAACAAAAAACAAAATGTCATACTACATGCAAAATAAACCCACAAGAAAAAACCACAAAAAGTCAAAGCTTTGCTGAAGGACAGTGACAGACAGGTACTACAATATAACAAGTTAACACCACTCCAGCGATAGTGGGTTGCCCAAGAGCTGGGAAAAAGACAACCAAAGCTGCTAGTCAAATGAATACAGAAATTCTTAATACAGTCCAGAGAAAAAGATTAAATATTAAGTGTTTAAGACAAGTGGATATCCTTAAAGTGGTTTGACAGACTCAGATTTTTGGAGAGTGGAGGACACCTCAGCTTACAACACTGCAATTAACAGCCACGTAAGCACTTCTAGTGTCCTGCACACTACGGGGAATGAATGAAAATCTCTGCCAGGCAGACAAGACTAGAACAAAAATTTGCCCATATATAGTGCATTTAATCTACAAAGTATTTACAGATATTAGCCATGTAATCCTACCCCACTATGTGGTGGTAAGTATTGTTATCCCAATTTTACAAATTGGGGAACTGAAGCAAATAGATTAACCCATGATTTGTCCAGGAAAAAAAGAGTTTGCCAGTGGCAGAGCCTGGACAGAACTCAGGAGTTCCTGTTTCCCAGTTCTGCGCTCATATCATTAAAACACTTCCCACCCTCTCACATTACAATGGGGGAAAGGATTCAGCATTTAACACACTCAATGAACATTTAGAACATTCTCTGGTAATTAGCTGAGTGTTAAAATATAAATAAAAATGAATGCCAGGCATGAAAAATATAAATAAAAATGAAAGGGTATCTCTTAGAAGAATTCAAGTTAAGCATTTAAGTCCCTAATTCTCAGTTTGTTAACTGAACTCCAGTCTTTCCTTGAATTAGATCTGGTAATCTATTAATAACAGCTCAAATAATTAGAGTACATTAAATTAGATCCCACACTGAGTTTTTATGCACAGCAGCAAAACACTGTGTATGCACTTCTCCCTGTTGCTAGCTGTGCCTGCCAGTAATGTAAGACACAGGGAAGCAAGCAAACCAGTACAGCTCTGCTAATTCATGGTACTTGTGAGGACACTAATACATATTACTTTCTCCTTATATGCTGTCATATGTTCTAAAATGGGAATTTAATAAATAACAATAAGGGCAGAAAAGTGCACCTATCAGTGAAATTTGTACATTTCATATACAAATTACAGGGATAGTTAAACTATTCTAAACAGCTGACAAAGGCTGGTTTCAAGTTACTGAGCTTTTATTTCACCCAGAAATAAAGTAATAAACAGATAAACAAATAAATAAAAATAAGTAAATGAGGTAAGGCTGGTTTACAGCCCCATTTCACTGCTTCTTAACGTTTCTAACACCACCAAATATGACAAAAGCAAAACAAGCATTCCCCACTGATAGAATTGATTTTCCTTTCCCCTTTAGAAAAATTTTTTTAATTGTCTATATTTAATACTTCCAAGCAGCAGTCCATAGATACTATAGTTTATACTACAGTGTTTATATATTCCTCCTACCTTCATCTCATCATTACAGTTGGATGCAGAATAATCAAAATCTTCAGGAAGAAGAAATGCATAGTCTACTTCTACCATAAGAGTGTATAATCTATAGTACCAATTCACAAATCATATACAACTTTATTTCTTTTCCACTCTAAACTGTCCCGTGTGACATTTCCACTAAACCTCAGATTTTAAAACACAAGAAAATGTCAACTCATGAGACTAAAAAATTAAAATTTCAGCTTTAATAGTCTGGCAATGTGTCATATGATATACTAAGGAGACAATTGGTACACACAGCTTCTAACCCCTCCTTTAGGTATACTGGAAGGTGGTGGCTTTAATGATCCTTCACTTGCAGTAGTAAAGGAGACTATGATGATTCCAAGGAGATGATGCACAGATTAAAATTCAAATCAGATTTTTCACAGGAGGAATCCCAAAAGCAAAGTACGGGTTTTGCTTCTTCTGACTCCCATCTGAGAAAACAGGATAGCACGTCCCCTAACAAGGACAAGGCACCAACAGAAACATTTCCTGATGGACTACAGGCTCTATTTTATCCACCAATGAAAGCAGAAAAAGCAATTTGTTTCAAAAACCCTACAAAGAGAGTTGTGGGGTGTAAAAACCAGTGTTGATTAACCTGAGGGCAGAAGTACCTGTCTTATCCCTGTTCCATGGAAAATTCTAACTTTTAATCAGCTCTGAAATAAGAGTTGGAAAGTTACATCTTAAGAATACTTAAGCCAAAATATATTTCATGAATAAAAAGTAATACGTTATTAAAAAAAAAAAACAAACAACCTCAAAGTTAGTGGGAAAGTACCCTAGTCTATTTTGCACTTTTCACCATTGGCTATTGATTTTCATAATTCTTGTTGACAATATTCTTTACTCCTGTTGGTAGCTGTAAGCAACAGAACAAACTGTAGTCACTGCTGGCTCAGAGTAAAAATACTTTGTTTTTCCTTTAGATGGTGAAGGTAGTAGATACAGAGGAAAACAGCCTTCTGTGAAACTCGGATCCAACATTTCTGCCACTCACGTCCTATTGGTCTCATTCACAAACCCATTTGCGCACTACTGGCAACGTCTACATATGTTGATGTAGATTTTGCACAATGCATGAATATACCACTTTTTATGGGTTATTACAATGGCCACTACATTTCCTTCTCCCCGATTGTTTTTCAGCAGTTTCTCTACATTAGACAGATTGCTTTAAAATAAACTAGTGTTTAGGGTTGGGAATGACAACAGGAAATGGAAGTAAAGCAGTAACTATACTTGGGGTGAACAGTATTTAAAACTTTTTCCTCAGCTGGAACTGAACTTTGAAATTCTTGGTATCAAATACAAATTACACTACAAAAACTAAATGGGAAAATATTTGAAGCCACTTGAATTGCAAAGGCAGCTGTCCAGGGAAGACTAGAAAAGCCTAGTCTGTGCAATTGCCAATGGCTCTTTAATGCAGAAATAGAATGGAGTAAGCTTTGGCAGTTCTAGAATGCAGCGTTAGGGTCATTTACTCAGTGCAACCGCTTACCTATCCTCATCAGCTGCGTCAGCTGTGTGATGGATTGGACTACACTAGAGAATCCTAGGATGGCAAAGGAATTATCACGCCATCCTCCTCATCCCCTCTTTGCCCTCCCATCGCCACCAGAAAATAAAATAAAACTCAAATAAATCAAACCCAGAACAAAATGCAAGAGCAGTTCAGGACCAACTAGTCATGCATTTGTTTTGGGGATAGGATTTGTAATGGAATGTTATATGTGCATTTTTTTAGTAATGAAGTGATAATGGTCACTAGCAGAGCAGATGGCAAAAACTGCATATAGGATAGTTTAAAATAAAATAGTTCGTAACCACAGAAAAATAGCTGACAACTGGAGACAAACTCTTCTTCATTATTTTCTCTAATTATGTGGCAAAATCCCTAGTTTTGTGAATTTTCAGCCAAATTTTCTGAAAGTGTCATCCCTTTAAGTGTAAACCCAAGTTCTTCTTGTCTAAATCCTGAAAGATCAGACCCTCCCAAGCCACTCTTTCACCATTTAACCTGGCAGAAACTGCCCTGGCACCTCATGTTTTTAGTAAAGAAGCAATCAGTGCATTTCTGTAGATCAGTCAACAAAATCATGTGGTAAAAAAAAACAACAACAAAAAATTAAACAGTGCCATTGGCACAATTGCCTGCAAGAAGGAGTACAGTTTGTTATATTGCTTACAATGCAGTATTTTATCCAGCCTCTTCCAGCCAGGGACCTGTAAACCGGATTCTGTTCCAAAACCTTCCTCCTCTTCCAGTTGTCTGTGCAATGTATTGGCACTGTTCTGCTGGGCTGTCAAAAAAACTGGTTTAGAGATGCAGCTCTTCAGTCAGGTATTGCTCCAGTTCTAATCATGTAAATTTACTTTTGCTTTTCAACAATTAGAGATAAAGATGATGATCATACTTACAGAGAAAAAATTTACCATCATCAGTATCCCAGATAACTGATTTGAACTGGGGACTAAATGAAATAATTTGGGGGTCTCTGCCCAGTTACAAATGTGCAGCTGTCGATGTCATAAAAACACCATCAAACCTGGAATTAATTGGCTCTCCCAGCACAGAGATCAAGGACTCAGTAGGCCACAGAGACTAACCCTTCTCTGAATTCCTTAGAGGTGAAAGTTCCAGAAGTGGGTTAAGGCACATTGGTGGGGCTGCGGGTGGAAAGGGAGGGAGCTTGCCCTGTATTATACCTGATAAACAGAAGACTGCTCTCTCAAAGACTTTCAGTTGCCACCCTTCAGCAGCATTTCACTCTAAAAAAAAGAAGGGTGCTGGAGCTGTGCAGCAACTTTAGTAGCAACCCAAAATGTTATGACACGGGAGATGTGGATCTGCAAGGGACAGAGGAACTGCTGCTCCCTGGGCTAGCTGAGGCTTCAGGTACAGCGGAGGTGATCTACTCTGCCTCCAAAAGTAGGGATAAGCATTGATGCTGCAGGAGGACCTCCTAGCATCAGATGGAATTGTACTACAAGCACAGATTTCCCAACATGAGGCTGGTTTCAGGGAGTCAGAGGCCTAAAATAGGAGAATAGTATTAAAATATGCATGAAAGGAGGATGATAGAGTCCAGAGTTTGATGAAAAGGCCTTATCACAAAAAGATTCGGAGATTCAGAAACTCTATATAAAGCTGCATGTACATATACACAGTGATATATTAAAGAATTTGAACTGATCCAGGGGCAATGATTCAGAAGTCATGTTCCCCAAGCCACTGCAAACAGAGTGCTACTTTGGAGATTTAATTTAATTTACTGATCTTTGTTCTAACACTTTATCAAATGTTTCTATAAAGAAAAAAAATGAAGCAAAGAGAAAGACACTGACAATGAATCTAAGTTCTAAAATGAGGTGAACCTGAGTGAGAATACACTAAAAATAAATCATCCCATTGGGAAGTAGATGAGAATCCCTCCATCACTTTCCTCTCACATAAGCTACCTTGAAAGAAACTTATCCTAACATGAAAGGGTTTAAAAATGCAATAAAGATTTGCTATTTGGAAATTGATTCCAGAAGTCAATAAAACATTTTTCAGAGAAATGCTACTGTACACACAGAGAGACATAGAAATGAGAGAGAAAGAACAGAAAGTAGAGAAAACAAGGGCTCCCTTACCGGAGAGCGGGTCTGAGGTTGTGTGTTCATTGTTTGAGGAGTTTGGGGGTACACCAATGTGGCTGGAGCTGCATTCTGCCCTGAGGGATAAGGGGCCTGGCAGAGAACAGAGAAAAAATGTTAATATACCAAATAATTTATTCAGAGAGAAGTAAATTAAAGGCACCAAAACACACCATCAGATGAACTGGTGATTGCTGTTAACAGCAGGTAGTTAAAATAGACAGATTCCTCTTCTGTTGAGATGAAATGCCTGTCAATTTATTTATAAGGTGCACACAACACCACATTCATTTTTTGAAAAAATCTCAACAGAGGAGATCATGATTAGGGCTAAGATTGGATATTTGTAGTAAAAGTCAGGGACAGGTCATGGACAGTGAAGAACAATTCACTGAAACCTGTGAGCTGTCCCTGACTTTTACTAAAAATACCCATGATAAAATGGGGAGAGGCTGGGCAGCTGTGGGGTGGTTGAGAGCTCCAGGGCTCCCACCACCTGTGGGGGCTCAGAGCTCCAGGGTCCCTCTGCCCCACATAGTGGTGGGAAGTTTCAGAATCCCCCAGCCCCATGGCAGGGAGCTGCAGGGATCCCCCTTGCCACCACCACAGCGGGGAACTGTGGGGGTCCCTCTGCCCTCCCCCTCACACTCTCCACGACAGCTGGGGCTGCGGGGATCCTCCTGCCTCATCGCAGTGGGCAAAGAGCTATGGGGATCCTCCTGCCGCAGCTGGGGAACTGCAGGGATCCCCCTGTCACTGCCAAGGCTGGGAGCTGCAGGGGTCTCCCTGCCCAACCATGACAACAGAGGAGCTGAATTCACAGAAGTCTTTGGAAGTCACGGATTCCGTGATCTCCGTGACAAAACTGTAGTCTTAATCACGATGAATAGTGCTTCTCAATTAAAAAGCTCTGCATTGTTTGAATCCTCTAGTCCATATGCTGATTTTAATACCATTCTCTATAAATTTCTGAGAAAACTTAGAATAACAATGTGCTGCTGACAAATGCTTCAAAATAAGACAGATGACAAAAAATATGTAGCATGCAACTAGTATAATTTGCTGTCCTTATAAAGTGTTCAGAGCATAGCAAAATGGCCTAAAACTTTTATAGGCATATGGGGGCAGACCCTCTGCTGATATAAAGTTACACCAGCAGAGAATCTGCACAATGGTACTTATTCCAAAAGGAACAGTAACTTGGAGTAGCACAGTTATGACAATTGTGGGTTTTTATGCTAGAAATTTCAGAACATTCTATTTAAAAATCTAAAATTAAAAAAGGTTTATTTTATCATGTAATTTACTCTGCATCCCTCATTCCCTAAAAGATGTATTATATCTGTCCAAGAAGTTATTTGCATAAATAATTTAAGCCATTTAATGATACTGCCCAACTGCCACACTGCCATCTTTAGATAATTATCAGCCTATTATCAAAGCAGTTTTTCTTTTTTTCTGTTTTAAATTCCTTAACTGTGATGCAAATCAGTAAATTAAAAAACGACGTGTTCCTTATAATGCTGATGAAAACACTAAACAAAGAGCACAGATGACCCAAGTCCTCTTGAATCACAGAAACTTTTAGAGCAGTTTTTCACAAGGAGTGTATCGCAACAAAGGGTGAATCACACAAGGCAATCAGGTTTAAGATTAGCAGCCGTGTTAGTCTGTATCCGTAAATAAGACAATGGAGACTTGTGGCACCTTAGAGACTAACCAGTTTAGTCTCTCAGGTGCCACAAGTCTCCATCGTCTTATTTACAAGACAATCAGGGGTCATGAGGCATTAAAAACATTATTACTATTTAAGAAAATCTCACTACCCTATTCCTCAACACTCAAAAAAGATCAAGTAGTCTGTATTAACGTCTCTAAACACACACATCATATAAGCGTATTGCTGTTATTGTTTTTTTATTCTTTTCACATTTACCTTTTCAGTAAATGTAAGAGGGTAGAGAATTTTTTACTGCGAATAAGAGATTGCCAATTTCAAAAGGCTAAGAAACACAGCCTAGAGCATAGATAGCAGTAATGCGAAGTTGCCCTGCATGCCCTGCTAATGTACCTCAGCTTTGATGAACCTTCTCAGGGTCACCAGCAAATAATTTCAGTTGCGATGGTGATTTGTGATACGGCCAGAGGTCACCAAATCATTTCACATAGGCCACCAAACAGCTATCATATGGTAACAACTTTCATTCACTACTTAATCATGGTCTTAGAAATAAGAGAATACCTATCCCAAGCTGCCCAGTCCTTCTAAAGAAATGCTCTTTTTCAATTTCTGTGAGGATTGGGTTGCTTATTTGTATTTCTCTAATATCTCAATTTTTAACATCATAATATTTAGTTGTTCAGTACCACTATCCCACACGGGGCCAACTTCACAGTCTATCACCAGTAACATTATTTCTAAAATGGCCTCTCTGACATGGCATCTGGAGCACTGTACAACACATTCAAGAACACAAAACATGACAATCGGTTTTAAAATCTCCAGGAAGTACAAAAAATATTGACGGTAGGGGTAGTATCACAAGGTACCATTATGGAGGGCATCAAAGGCTGGCTCTGACGCTCTCAAGACGGGGAATGCCATAATGCACAGCAGGGAAGCACTTATTATCACTCTCGAATAAACACTTGGTTTGAGTCTCCCTTGTGAATGGTTCCTCACTGATGACTATCCCTATGCCAAATTGTGACTTTCAATGTACAGCCATTCTGTTAGTTTAAGGCTCACAATGACCCGTCTTCAGTTGAAGATTTCAAAAGGCATGAATCAGACCATAAGTAAGGAATGAAGTACAGACAATTATTGTTTTGTAAAATTTTGAAAATATCTATTGTGTGTGTTTTAATGAACATATTAAAAAACTAGATATACTATCATAGCCCAGAATAAAGTAATCACCTTTAAAGATTATAGGTAAAAATAAGTAACATTTGTGAAGTGCTTAAAAACTTAAGTAGCATTTTTTCCCCATGTGGAATTACTGTGCATTCATTATGCAAACTGCAGCAATTCTAAAGGAACCATTTCTGATCTCTACATTCAACATTCTAAATATCTGAAATTCATGAGCAGGTCTACAAAAGCAATAAAGAAAAGTCTGCTTCAGTCACTACTGTGATGCCTAAGGGATGAGTTTAGGGGCACTAGCCCTCAAGCACTTACTTCTCAGTGCAGCTGAAACATCAGATTTCAATGATCAGACCAAGGCTATGTCAACACTATTTATGTTGCACAGGGATGTGACTATTCTACCTCCCTCCGCCTCCCATCAGCATAGAGCATCTAAACGAGGTGCACTGCAGTGGCGCGGCTGTACCAAGACAGCTGCACTGCTGCAGCACTGTACATATGCATATGCCCTAGGATCAGGCCAAAGTTAATTAAAATGAAAAAAAAAGGTATATAAACAATCTGCTTTAAAATTGGCCTGGTTGTCCCAGGGTTCCAAAAGTAGCATAGGGCACTGATATATAGGGATCCAATGTAAGGTCTCAAACCCAGTTCAAGGCCAGTAGTGCTGTGGAAACATCACACAGCACCGGAAGGATCAGTACTAAAAGTCTTTAAATCTGCTTAGTTTAATTCACAACAAAGTGCTCACAAGCACAATCAGACCAACTAGCATAGTCCCTTACAAAATAAAATGGGTTTAATGGTGTGCAGTCTGTGCCCGATAAACTCATAAAACTGATGATAAACGTTGGGGAATTCTTTAGTAAATTTCCCTATGGTCAAAATGAAGTTTAAGTCACTTTGCTGGCCCTCCAATGCATTCCACATTAAACTCACACTTTAGTCCTTTCCTTCCAAACTCTTAACTCTGTAGCCTCTGCCTACATCTCAGACCTAGTCTTCCTTTTGCAATTCTCACCCTACCTGCCCTGCTCTCTCAGTGTCACCATTCTCTCCCCTTTGTTTTTGAACCATTTCTGAGGCTTCCACTTTTGCTGTCAAGCAATTAAAAAAATTACTCAGGCTAAATCATGATGCAATGATTGATTTTAATTACAACACAGAACACAGTGTTTACTTTATATTTATTACAAATATTTGCACTGTAGAAAACAAAAAAAATAGTACTTTAAGGGCTGTCAATTAATCATGATTAACTCAAAAAAATTGTTTTAATTGCACTGCTGACTAAATCATCCCAGCTGTGGCTTTGTCAAGCCTGATCTTAAAAACCTCTAAGGAAGAAGATTCCACCATCTCCCTAAGGAACCTGTTCTAGTGCTTCATCACCTTTCTAGTGGAAAAAGTTTTTCCTAACATCCAACCAAAACCTCCCCCACTGCAAACTGAGATCATTACTCCTTGTTCTGTCATCTGCTACCACTGAGAACAGTCTAGATCCATCCTCTTTGGAACCTCCTTTCAGGTAGTGAAAATAGCTATCAAATCCCTCCTCATTCTTCTCTTCTGCAGACTAAATAATCCCAGTTCCCTCAGCTTCCCCTTGTAAATCATGTGCTCCTGCCCCCTAATGATTTTTGTTGCCCTCTGTTGGACTCCTTCCAATTTTTCCACATCCTTCTTGTAGCATGGGGCCCAAAACTGGACACAGTACTCCAGATGAGGCCTCACCAATGGCGAACAGAGGGGAATAATCATGTCCCTGGATCTCCTGGCAATGTTCCTACTTATACAGCCCAAAATATCATTAGCGTTCTTGGCAACAAATGCACACTGTTGACTCATATCCAGTGCACTGTGCATACCGGTGCACTGGACAGAACACCCACCACCACCCCCATTCCTGACGGCACACCTCAAGCTTGACCAGCCTGGGTTACGTGGATCTGAGTATGAAAGAGGCTTAGAGCTTGGGCACTAACACTCTTTTCCTTCCTCTGAGTGTCATGAAAGCAGTTTCAGCACTCACAATTGTTCTTTTATTATTTTATTAACGAAGCTTTAAAATTTAGTTACATGGTGTGTTCCCTTCATCTCTGCCCCTACAATCCTGCGGTTTTAGCCTGATCAACTAACCCAGGCAGACTGGTAACAGAAAACTGTCACACTGGTTCCATCTGAGGTGATTAAGTGTGGGGCAGATCAACCACACCTCCAGTTCCTTCTCCACCACAGAGAATCGAAAAGATCCGCAGAGTGTGGAAAGTGAAATAGATAGGTGAACCACAGATCTCAAAAAATCTCCAGTTACAGGTAAGTAACCTTCTTTTCCTTCTTCAAGTTATGGTACCCACTGTATTCCACTGAGGGTGATTAATAAGCAATAATTAATTTGGAGGAGAATGTGAGAAAGAGGACAGAATGGTGGAACGGAGTACAGCCACGCAGAACAAGGCTTCCATTGCAGTGTGGAATGCACTAAGGGGCAGTGTGCAGTGAAGATATCGGATCAGAGACCCTGGTTCTAATGGAGGATTTCAAGCCACCTGACATCTGCTGGGAGAGTAATACAGCAGTGCACAGACAATCCAGGAAGTATTTGGAGAGTATTGGGGACAACTTCCTCATATAAGTGCTGGAAGGCTATGCTCCTCTTGACCTGCTGCTCACAAACAGGGAAGAATTGGTAGGGGAAGTAGAAGTGGGTGGCAACCTAGGCAGCAGTGACCATGAGATGGTTGAGTTCAGGATTCTGACAAAAGGAAGAAAGGAGAGAGGCAAAATGCAGACCCTGGACTTCAGAAAAGCAGACTTTGACTCCCTCAGGGAACTGATGGGCAGGATCCCCTGGGAGAATAACATGAAGGGGAAAGGAATCCAGGAGAGCTAACTGTATTTTAAAGAATCCTTATTGAGGGCGCAGGAACAAACCATCCCTATATGCAGAAAGAATAGCAAATATGGCAGGTGACCAGCTTGGCTTAACAGAGAAATCTGTTAAACTTAAACACAATAAGGAAGCTTACAAGAAGTGGAAATTTGGACAGATGACCGCAGATCAGTATAAAAATATTGCTTGAGCTTGCAAGAGTGTAATTAGGAAGGCCAGGCACAATTGGAGTTGCAGCTAGCAAGGGATATGAAGAGTAACAAGAAGGTTTTCTGAGGGTATATTAGCAATAAGGTGGTCAGGGAAAGTGTGGGACCCTTACTGAAAGGCGGAGGCAACATAGTGACAAATGATGTGGAAAAAGGTGAAGTATTCAATGCTTTTTTTTTTTTTTTTTTTGCTCTTGGTCATCACAGACAAGGTCAGCTCCCAGATTGCTGCTCTAGGCAAAACAGTATGGGGAGGAGATGAGCAGCCCTCAGTGGTGAAAGAGCACGTTAAGGACTATTTAGAAAAGCTGTATGTGCATAAGGCCATTGGTCCAGATCTAATGCATCCAAGGGTGCTGAGGGAGTTGGGTGATGTGATTGCAGAGCCATTGGCCATTATCTTTGAAAATTTGTGGCGATCGGAGGAGGTCCCAGACAATTGGAAAAAGGCAAATCTAGTGCCCATATTTTAAAAAGGGAAGAAAGAGAGCCTAGGGAACTACAGGCTGGTCACCCCCACTTCAGTTCCTGGCAAAATCATGGAGCAGGTCCTCAGGGACTCCATTTTGACATGCTTAGAGGAAGGTGATCAGGAAGTCAACATGGATTCACCAAGGACAAGTCATGCCTAACTAACCTTATTGCCTTCTATGATGAGATAACTGGCTTTGCGGATATGGGGAAAGCAGTGGATGTGATATATCCTGACTTTAATAAAGCTTTTGATATGGTCTCCCGCAGTATTCTTGCCAGCAAGTTAGAGAAGTATGGATTAGACGAATGGCCTAAAAAGTGGCTAGAAAGTGGCCTAGATTGTCGGGTTCAACGGGTCATGATCAATGGCTTGATATCTAGTAGGCAGCCGGTATGAAGCGGAGTGCCCTAGGGTTCATTCGGGGGCTAGTTTTGTTCAACATCATTAGTAATGATCTGGATGATGGGATTAGGTCAATGGTATATTGAGCTGAATTAATAGGAGCATTGCCAGCAGATGGAGGGAAGTAATTATTCCTTTCTATTTGGCACTGGTGAGGCCACACTTGGAGCATTGCATTCAGATTCTCCCCCACACCCCGCCCCCCACTACAGAAAGGATGTGGACAAACTGGAGAGAGTCCAGCGGAGGGCAACGAAATGATTAAGGGGCTGGGGCACATGACTTATGAAGAGAGGCTGAGGGACCTGGGGTTATTTAGTCTGCAGAAAAGAAGAGTGGCAGGGGGATTTGACAGTAGCCTTCAACTACCTGAAGGAGGGTTTCAAAAATGGTGAAGGCTAGGCAGATGACAGAACAAGAAGCAATGCTCTCAAGTTGCAGTGGGGGAGGTCTAGGTTGGATATTAGGAAAAACCATTCTCACTAAGAGTGATGAAGCACTAGAATATGTTCCCTAGGGAGGTGGTGGAATCGCCATCCTTTGAGGTTTCTAATGCCCAGCTTGACAAAGCCCTGGCTGGGATGATTTAGTTGGTGTTGGTCCTGCTTTGAGCAGGCGATTGGACTAGATGACCTCCTGAAGTCTCTTCCAACCCTAATAATCTATGATTCTATATGTACTGAATTCCACATGGCCACCTTACATATGTCTGGAAGTGGTACATCATGAAGAATGTCCATAGTCAATGCTTGGGCTCTTGTGGAATTGGCTCTCACTCCAAGGCATGGAGGCAGTCCCGATAACCAATAGCAGAGTTTAATGAACCTGGAAATCCATTTAGAAATCCTCTGTGTGGCGATCACCTGCTCCTTAATCCTCTCAGATATAGTGATAAACAAACAGTCTAAGGGACTTCCTGATTGGTCTCATCCTCTGTAGGTAGAGAGCCAAAGTCCTGGAAGTGAAGGCATTGCTCTTTTGCTGAGGCATGAGGCTTCAGAAAGAAAGCAAGAATATATATGGGTTGGCTGAGATGAAAACAGGATACTACTTTTGGTAGAAACTTTGGTAGAAACTTGGGGTGCAAATGCAGGGAGACACTGTCCTTACAGCACACGGTGAGCAATGGGGTTGGTCATCATGGCCCCAGTTCACCTGCCCTTTATCCCAAAGCAATAACCACTAGCAATGTGACCTTCATGAAAAGGAGAGACAGAGACCACGAAGCCAGTGGCTTGAAGGGTGGTTTCATTAATGGTAAGTGAATGAGGCTGAGGTCTCATTGCAGGGGCAATAGGTCATATGGATGGAAAAATCACGAGACCTTTTCAAAACCTGGCAATCAAGGGATGTGTACCTATTGTGACAAAGCTCCAAGTTTGTACTTGTGGGTCCTGCGCTTCCTGGCAGATTTAGGGGCCTCAGAAACTCATCTAGGCCCCAGAGTGACCTCCCTTTCTCAGTATAATTGGCAAGAGTCACCACCTAGTGAGTTACCTTCATCACAGACCAGTATGGAAGGTGGAAAAAGGGTGGGGGGAGCCCGGGCCCGCCCTCTACTCCGGGCTCCAGCCCAGGGACCCTAATAGTATCAGCTAAGATGGCTGACCTTTTATCCACAAAACACAATACAGTTCCCTGGGCTACTTCCCCACAGCAGTCCCCACTTCTTCAAATTCCACTTCACCCTTACCTCAGGGCCTCCTTCCTTCTGTATGATATGTTGTCCATCACTCAGTCTCACCAACAGCACAACCTCCTTCCACAGCTCCTGACACCCACAGCCCACCTGACTAACTGGGAGGTTTTTATCTGGATTCAGCCAGTCCCTGATTGGCTTCAGGTGTCCCAATTAGGCTAGCTGTTTCTACTCCTTTCTAGAAGGTTCTTAATTGGCCCCAGGTGTCTTGATTGGTCTGGAGTAGCCTTTGTTTGGCTATCCAGGGAACAAGGACCTGCACATCCTGAGGCTGATATACCTGCCTTCCAGCACTCTCCTATATCCTTCTGGTCTGACTCCGTCACACTATGAAGTGCCCTTTCCGGGGGTGGGGAGGCAGAGGAGTGGAAGGCACTGATAGCAGCTATGTGGACCTTAACAAAACAGAGAGCAAATCCTCACATCTTTAAGGACAGGACGTAGTCCAAAAGAAGGGGAACGTCCACTTCCTCTTTGCAAAGCCCTCTCTGCTGGGCCCAGGGGGCAAAGCATTTCTTTGTGAACTCTTTCCTGCTGCCTAAAACACTCCCATTCTAGAGAAGATGTCCACCCAAATACAATAAAAGCTTCGTTATCCAGCATGTTGGGGAAATGGGAGTCTGGCAAGCCAATAATTCCAGTTAACTAAGAGGGAGAGAGGTTGGATGCAGGAGCGAGCTCAGGGCTGGGGCGCAGAAGAGGGTATGGGGCACAGGCTCTGGCCGGCAGTTCGGGTGCAGGAGGGGTCTGGGCCAGGGAGTTGGCGTGTGGGAGGTGTTTTGAGGTGCCAGATCCGGGCAGTGCTGACTTCGGGCAGCTCTCTGCAAGCAGTGCCATGTCCGGAGACGGATGGCCAGGCGGCTCTGCATGCTGCCTCTGCCTGCAGGTGCTTCCCCCACAGTCCCATTGGCTGCATTCCCCTGCCAATGGGAGCTGTGAAGCCAGCACTTGGGATGGGGTGGGAGCAGCAGAGCCCCTGTGGCCATTCCTCCACCTAGGAGCATTGATCACGGCCAATGGGAACTGCAAGGGCAGTGCCTGTGGGCAGAGGCAGTGCACAGAGCTGCCTAGCTGCACCTCTCCAGACATGTCACTGCTTGCAGGGAGCTGCCCAAGGGGAGCGCCGCCCGGGCTGAGCACCTCAAACCCCTCCTGTACCACAACCCCCTGCCCCGATCCTCCTCCCACACCCAAACTCTTTCCCAGAGCACACACCCCGCATCCCCTCCTGAAATGCTGCTTTATAGAGCTCTCCAGTTTGTGAAGTGCCGGATAACACTTTTCCTGTACCAAGCTCAAAGCTGAAGAGTTAGTGGATCAGGATATCTGATCCCGGTGTTGTGTTGTGTGAGCAGTTCTGGAAAAGCAGGCAGAGAAGTGGGGGACCAGAATGGGGTGATCAGAATGACCATGGCCCTCTCCCACTGCATCTTGTGGAGCAACAATTCTCAACCAGAGGTCCAGGCCTCTGTGGGGGCTGCAAGCAGGTTTCAGGGGGTGTGCCAAAATAAACCAAATAGCAGGGCCAGCATTAGACTCACTGGGGCTCAGGGTAGAAAGCCAAAGCAAAACCCCACCATCCAGGGCTGAAGCCTGACAACTTAGTTTTGTGGGTCCCCTTGTGGTGCGGGGGAGTGGGCAGTTGTTCTGCTTGCTACCCCCTAATACCAACCTTGGCTTTTAATTGACTGGATATGCAGAAAAGAGGAAGCTATTAACCCTGTGCTCTAACTATGGTTCTTCGAGATGTGTGCCCCTATGCCTACTCCACTGCAGGCATGCTTGCATTCCAGTGCTGCTGATCAGAAAACTTTCATAGCAGTGTCCGTTAGGTCCGCACACACATGGTCTCCTCATACCTGACACAAGGCTAGCCAACATGCATGGGGCTAACTGCCCTCAGTTCCTTCTCCACCACAGACTCATTGACAAGAGCTCCAAAGGGTGGGTTATAGAACACTCGGAGGGACACCATTGTTACTGCATAAGGTGAGTAACTTCCTCTTCAAGTAGTGTCCCTCTCAATGCTGCACTGTAGGTGCCTCCCAAGCAGTATCCCCACTGGAGGGCTGGGGCTTGGGAGTTGGGTCAATAACAGATGACAATACTGTGGAGCCGAAGATGGCATTGGTGGTGAAGTCCCCAGTAATTCCATAGAGTTCTGCAAAAGTATGAACTGATGCCCATGTCACTGCTCTACAGATTTCTGAGATAGGGACATTCGTGAGGAAAGAAATGGATGAGAAGATCAATCTCATGGAGTGTGTGTGAATACCATATGGAGGCATCATGTTGTGAATTTGATAATACTGTCCATTGCAGTTCAAGATACACTTTGAGAGTCTCTGGGCTGATATTGCTGGGCCCTTGGATCTCCCTGCAACAGAAAGGAAAAGCTTAGCTTAGGAGACTTCCTCACCCTCTCTGGGTAAAAGACCAGGGGGCTCCCCTGACATCTAGCATGTGTAGTATAATCTCGCTGTTATCATGGTCAGGCTTGGGGTAAAAAGTCAGAAGCGGGGGTCAGTTGATTCATGTGAAATGGGAAGGTCACCTTAGAGGTGAATTTGGGTGTGGCCCAAGTGTGACCTTGTCCAAAAAACAAATACTATATAGGGAGAAATGTGCCATCAGAGTAGCTGTTTCCCCTATTGTCCTAGCTGAGGTGATTGCCACCAGGAAAGCTAGTTTCATTGACAACTATGTAAGTGAACAGGTTGCAATAGGTTCAAAGGGAGGTTTAGTCAGGCTTTTCAGCACCAGGTTTAGATCCCATGTAGGGGTGGGATGCTGGGATTGTGGGAAAAGGTTTCCTCCCCTGAGGAGTTGTTTTGTAGTTGGGTGTGAGAGCACTCAGTATCCTCTACATGTTGGTGGAAGGCTGCTATAGCCACTAGGTGGACCCTGAGTGAACTGAGAGACCGTCCCGATTTTTAAAGAGTCAGTACATACTCTAGGATCTTTGGAAGAGTAGTGGATGTCGAACAAATTTGTTAGGATTTACACCAAGCCTAAAACCTGGCCCACTTTTGCAGGTAAGTACGGCATGTTGTGGATTCTCTACTGTGTAGTGATACCTCTTGTACCTCCTTTGAGCAGGAGCTTTCTATCTGTTGGAACCATGAAGGAGCCAAGCCTTCAGGTAGAGAATCTCCAGATTGGAATGGAGAATGCAGCCTTCGTTCTGAGAGAGGAGGTATGAAGTGGATTGGAGAGAGATTGGTGGGCACACTGAGAGTTGTGACAGGAAAAGGTACCAAGTCTATCTTGGGCAAGTATGACCAATCAGTATGACAAGTGCTCCTTCTCTTTTCATTTTTAATAGAGGAAATGGAGGAAAGGCATAGAAAAGGGCTCTGTCCCAAGAAAGGAGAGCATTTACCAGGCAGTGTTGGCCCATCCCTGCTCTGGAGCAGTAGCATGGACATTTCTTATTCAGGTTAGTAGCGACAAAGTCAGTATCTCCCATCGTCCAAATTGGTCATGAAGTACTGCTGCATTTATCACCCATTCGTGGTCATATGGGAATTTGCAACAGAGACTGTCCTCTATCAAGTTTTTTGTGCCCAGCAGGTGGGCCGCTGACAGTGTAATGTGAGAGATGCATCAGTTTCATAACGTTAGTGCTTCTGTGCAGTGGGAGGCTGACATTGCTCCTTCTTGTCAATTTATATAATGCAAACATGCTTTGTTGTCTGTTAGGACTCTTGTGTGTGTTCCGTTGATCAGTGAGAGGAAATGGGTGCAGGCATTCCTGACTGCCGCCCGGAGGCTGATGTAGAGAGATATCTCCATGGATGACCATTCGCTTTGTGTTGTAAGTTTATTTAGATGAAAGCCCCATTCTAGCAGGGATGCATTAGTGGTAAGAAGTAACAATAGGGAACTTTGTGAAAATGGGAGCCCTTTGCGAACATCTGCTGTTTTTTTTTCCCCCAGTCCAGGGAGCTCTTGATAGGCAGTGACAGAGGTTTCTCTAGTCTGTACACTAAGACTAACCACATCTGGAGACAGTGTGTGTGAAGCCTAGCATGAGATACCACTGCTGTGCTGGTTACCAGATGCCATAAGAGTTGGAGGCAGTCTGGCTGATATTTGGGGGCTTTTTTGTTCTGTCTCTATGAGCATGACCAAGGACAGGAACCTCTGCTGAGGTAAAAATGCTTTGGCCTGTAACAAGTCGATGTGGGCCCCTGTGAGTTCCAGGCACTGTACCGGGGTGAGGGTTGATTTCTGGGCGTTGATATGTAGGTCCAGTTCTGTGAACAAGTCTATTGCAGTTTTGGTAACCAGGAAGCTTCGCTACAGAATTGAGCTCTAAGGAGACAGTTGTCCAGGTAAGGGTAGAGAATGACCCCCTAGAAACAAAGATGAGCATCCACTACTGAAAGAACCTTGGAAAATATCCTCAGAGCTGATGAGAGTCTGAAAGGGAGTACTCTGTATTGGTAGTGGTCTTGTCCTAGAGTAAATCTGAGGAACCATCTGTAGGATGGTTGGATTGAGATATAGAAATAGGCATCTTGAATTTTAAGGGCTAAAAACCAGTCTCCCTATTCCGATGCTAGAATAATCATTGCAAGAGTGATCATCTCAAATTTTTGAGTTTTGACAAACTTGTTGAGTGCTCTGAGGTCTAATATGGGTCTCCAACTGCCCTTCCTCCTGGGTAGTAGAAAACAGCAAGAATAAAAACCTTTGTCTCGTAGATGTTGAGTTACCGGCTCTGTGTGAGAAGGGTCCCTAAAGAGAAGCAGGGAAAGATGTTATGATGGGGGAGGGAGATAAAGTGGATAGAATACCCTTGCGAATGATTTCCAAGCCCCATCAGTTCAATGTTATGCATTCCCAGGTGCTGTGGAACAAGGCAAGATGGTGGCCAAATGGGGGTAGGATAGGTTGGTCAGCTGTACCACGGTTAAGAGCAGTGGTCTGTCAACACCTTAAAAACATCTCCAAATTGATGTTTGAAGGCGGAGGTTTGTGATGTGGGAGGTTGAGTATCTGATTGTTTGCGTCTGGAGAACCTAGATTTTTTTTGCTGAGGTTCATAAAAGTGGTGAGTTGGGTACTGAGTGGTATGTGATTCATGTTGGGGGGTGCGGACTATATTTTCTTTTTTGTCTAGGCGTATAGATCCCTAATGAGCAGACAGTGGCCCTGGAATCTTTATGGGTATGGAGGGACACGCCAGTCTTCTCCGCAAACAGCTTGGTGTCTTCAAAGGGAAGGTTTTCAACAATTATCTGCACCTCTATAGGGAAGCTGGAAAGGTGTGACAATGCTGCATGTCGCATAACTACCATTCTGGAGATGAACCGGGCCAGTGCATCAGGTGCATCATCATGGGCTGGCTGGAGCATTGTTTTGGCTATTAGATGCCCTTCCTGGATAATAGCTCGGAACTGGTAATGCTCTGACTCACTAAAGCAGATCACTAAAGCTGTTGAGTTTTGAATAGTTAACATAGTCATACTTTGCTGTTAAAGCTTGATAATTTGCAATTTGAAATTGCAGTGTGGCAGAGGAGTAGCCTTTCCCCCTGAAGAGGTCCAAGTGCTTCCAATCCCTATCATGGGGGTGGATCTCATTGGGTGCCAATGGCTCTGGGAGTTTACCATGTCCACAACGATGAAGTTTGGGTGAGGGTAAGAGAAAACAGATTCCATCTCCCTAGCTGAGATGTAATATTTTATCAGCCACTTTACACGTAGTCATCTCCAATGCTGTTTGTCACATAGTTTTTGTTTCAGAGTATCAGCCGTGTTAGTCTATCTGTAAAAAGAACAGGAGTACTTGTGGCACGTTAGAGACTAACAAATTTATTACAGCATAAGCTTTCATAGGCTACAGCCCACTTCATCAGAGTCCAGAATGGGGAGGGCTATTCTGGAGGATGAAGAAGAGTGTAAGATGTTAAGGAGTTTGTGGTGAGTGTCCTTGATTTCCTCCAAATGTATCTGTGGTGTTTCTGCAACCCTTTTTGCCAAGTCCTAGAAGAGCTGGAAATCACTAAGGATGGTGGTGGGGGCATGACTGCCTAATCTGGAGAGGAGGAAGATATGTTGGTCCTTGGAGTAACCTAATCCTCAAATCCACCCTCCAGTTCTGCCAAGATCTCCTCTGGAGGTTTCAAGGTTCTGGATACTGTAGCCAAGAACGTCTTGAGGGCTCACGGGTCAGGCTGGAAACCTGAGAAGCGTGGGGGAAATATGTGTAGGGATCCCAGTGTGTTCCCTGGGGCAGCGGAACAGAGCCCAGTGGTGGTGCTCAGGCTGCCCGTACCATGGTGGTGGCACTCCAGACTGAGGATATACCTGAGGAGCCTCTCGATAGCAAGCACCATAGGAAGCAAGAGAAGACTGGTGGGAAATGACCTCCTTTGGTGCGTTGTCTGATTTGCCACTAGAAAGTGAAGGTGCATGACAGGGCGCCGGAGAAGATGCTATCATGAGAATAGGCCCTGAAAAGAGAACAGGATGGGGGATGTGCATGAGGTAGCATGGTGAACTTGATAGTATCGCCATAATAGATGGCAGCCAGGACCTGGTTGTCCATTGTTATTGCACTCCAAGCTGATAAGAAGAATGCTAGACAACCTGAAGGGGGTGCTTAGTTGCATGGCAGCGGACAAAATAGTTGCTGGCTCTCTAGTGGCACTCAGAAATATCACTTCTGAGTGGACTGATTGTGAGATAATAAGACTGTGAAGGCAGGCCCAGAAAGCAGGATCATTGCTGATTCTCGTGCTTACAGGAGGTTTCTATGGCCTATAGTGGAAGTACCGGGGAAACCCGTAACACTGTGTAGGTGGTGGACAGTAGAATTTTTACTTGGGTGCAGCTTTATAGATACCCAGCAATTGAAGTGCAGCTCTGGAATCCTTAAGGAAGTAGTTTTCTGATTAAACAGGTATGACTCACTGAATGGAAGGTCCTCAATGGTATTCTTCACCTCTCTGGGAAAACTGGATGAGTGAAGCCACGATTCCCCTCTTATGACAGTGCCTATGGCCATCGAGGGTGACTTCTTGAGGTGCTTCTTGCAGCACAGAGCCTGGCCTTCCCCAGTACATCTTGGGAAGGACCGGCAGATACTGCATCTCAATGAAATGTTGATGTTTTGATGATGAAATATTTTTAAGGTCAAAGCCCTGGCTGGGATGATTAGTTGGGGACTGGTCCAGCTTTGAGCAGAGGGTTTGACTAGATGACCTCCTGAGGTCCCTTCCAACCCTGATATTCTATGATTCTATGAAATGTGGGGTTCTCCCAGGGCTGGTGCAAGGATATTTCGCGCCCTAGGTGAAACTTCCACCTTGCACCCCAAACTCCATCTGGGGAGCCCTGTGGGCAGCAATTCCCTGCTCTCCCCATCTCGGGGAGCCCTGTGGGCAGCAGATCCCCACCTTCCCCCCACTCCACCCAGCTCCCTGTCCCAACTCACCTTCGCTCCGCCTCCTCCCCTGAGCAGGCCGCTGTACTTCACTTCTCCCGCCTCCCAGGCTTGTGGTGCCAATCAGCTGTTTGAGAAGCAGAGAGGGTGGGGGAGGGAGTGCTCAGAGGAGGAGGCAGACTGCAGGTGAATTGGGGTGGGGAGCGATTCTCCTGCGCCCCTCTCCAGCCCTCCCCAGCCCCGTGCCCCAGCTCACCTCCACTCCACCGCCTCCCCTGAGCGTTCTTTTTGGCACCCCGAACCACTTGGTGCCCTAGACGGCCGCCTAGTCCGCCTAGTGGTTGCACCGGCCCTGGGTTCTCCCAAGCAGAAAATGGAGCATTGGTGCCCATTGCGGTTTGAGAACGAACATGGGCAGGATCTTGAATCCTGGCATCTTCAGCATAATCCAGTATCCACGTGTGGGCATAATGGTGTGGGTGGAACTGGAAAAACAAACTCCCCCAAAGCCCAGTCCTAGAAAAACTACTATCAAAACGAAAACCACATTAAGAAACAGTAGAATAAAAACAAACTGTAAACAATTTCTACAACTTCTTCTTTTAAACGTGCATCAGAGCTGAGAGGACACTATTAGCTCTGCCTTGGATCATGCAGCAGTGAGAAGGAATTAGATGCAAATTAGTCTGCCCCACCCTTTATCACTTCAGACAAAACCACAAGGCAAGGCAAGGCAAGGGTGCACGAGCAGAGCAACGGACACGAATACTTTCAAATTCTCCAGCTCTGGACGCAGGGGCATAAACCCTCAGTGGAATACAATAGGGACCATCTCTCAAAGAAGAACTTTAAAATGTCAAACTACATAAATCATAATGATCCACTGCTTTTCATACAAGTAAACCTACTAAAATTGTTGTGTATTCAACCTTCAGAGGGCTCTTCTTCTGCACCAAGCGTGTAAATAGATAGGCAAGGTAATTATAATCCCCTTCAGTCACAATGGAAGACAGGCAAATTTTGTGCACTGTGACTGAAACCTGGGAATGAGATGGACAAATAAAGAGACCAGTGAGGAAATCACTTCAAAAACCCCAATACTGGGGGGGGTGGGGAAGAGAAGGAAATGCTGATGTGTATAAAGGTTTTGGTTCAAATGCACCAAAATGATGGATTGGAGACCACTGAAGTTCAGCTCCCAAAGCTGCAGTAGGATGGATTGCTGCTGACACATTCCATTTTCTAATCAGAGCAATTTGCCTTCTTCAAAGCCTTCTTTTTTTGTGATTTTACATTTGAAATATGATTACCAGTGAAGTATAGAAAAAATATCTGAATGTTTATGTATTCAGTCACTTGCTAGGGAAAACCCCAAGTGACTATTTTCCGTGCAGATTTTCCACCCCTATGCTGCTGACTTTAGTAAGCAAACAACAACTAAAATAAAAGTTATTTTTAGATCAGTTATTGAGCTGGTTAATAAACACTATGCCTGCTGTGTAATGTGACTCTCCTAGTACTCACTGTGCTGGGAATAAACAGACAAAGTACATACTTAATCATGTCAGACAGGTTCAGAAAAAAGCTGAGTCACCCCCAGATCTTTCACTACTTGCTCATGGCAGCCCAGTGGAAATTTCTGTCAGAGCACAGTCATTAAATAACCTGGCAGAAAGGTGCTGCTCTTTGAACACTGCCATCAGTAGCACAGCTACAGTGGTTCAGGAGGAAGCCTTTATCACTGTTCCTTGATTCCTATGTTAAAGGGAGATAATATGTTTCTAAGATTCTATATTTACTAAAAAGTTACATACAGGGAGAATCACAGAGTATCATGGTTGGAAGGGACCTCAGGTCATATAGCCCAACCTCCTGCTCAAAGCAGGATCAATCCCTAACTAAATCATCCCAGCCAGGGATTTGTCAAGCCTGACCTTAAAAACCTCTAAGGAAGGAGATTCCACCACCTCCCTAGGGAACCCATTCCAGGGCTTCACCACCCTCCTAGTGATTTTTTTCCCCCTCATATCCAACCTAAACCTCCCCCACTGCAACTTGAGACCATTACTCCTTGTTCTGCCATCTGGTACCACTGAGATCAGTCTAGATCCATCCTCTTTGGAGCCCTCTTTCAGGTAGTTGAAAGCAGCTATCAAATCCCCCCTCATTCTTCTCTTCTGTATACTAAACAATCCCAGTTCCCTCAGCCTTTCCTCATAAGCCATGTGCTCCAGGCCCCTAATCATTTTACTTGCCATCTGCTGTACTCTTTCCAATTTTTCCGCAGCCTTCTTGTCGCGTGGGGCCCAAAACTGGACACAGTACTCCAGATGAGGCCTTACCAATGCTGAATAGAGGAGTGATCACATCCCTCGATCGGCTGCCAATGCCCCTACTTATACAGCCCAAAATGCTGTTATCCTTCTTGGCAACAAGGGCACACTGTTGACTAATATCCAGCTTCTCATTCACTATAACCCCCAGGTTATAAAACTAAAAAAATGGGAAATTCTGAGTGAAGACTGTTACAACTCCCCCCTCCCCCCCTGCAAAAAAAAAAACCCTCCAAAATAAAACATGCATAGCGTGTAGGTACACACTCTTATCTCAGGACAGGTATAGACACATATGGACGATGGCTGCTTTTTATCAGGGAGTTCCAGAATACTCACTGAGTCTAAGCAAGGTACAAGATATTCACAGTGTCCTTTATATTGAAGAAACCAAAAAATAATTCACCAACAAATATGCAAATTCTACAAAGAGAGCACTCTGTCTTCCATGGAAAGACAGCCACCTCTGCAGTGTAAGTGCACAGCTGAAACAGAACATAACAATACTACAAGACAAGCTTGTTTGAAAAATCATTCAATTTTTTTAATATGAATCTAAATAAAGGCAACCATGTGAAATTGTAGGAGCCTTTGAAATGTTAGAAAAACAAATAAGCAACTAAAAACTAGCAGAAAACCCTGCCAAACAGCCTCCATCTAATACCTACTACTGGGGGGAGAAGGAGCTTTAAGGGGATTCTCATTCCCTCAAAGTCTGTCATATCTGGAGATGGGTACACTGCATACATGCAACCAGATCCCCAAACGCAGCCTCCCCTGCTACCACTGTACTATTAGCAGAGGAATAGGGGCCTTTATTTCCCACAGTCAGTCTCAGAAGTGTGTGGGGGTGGGGGAGTGGAGGAATGTGTTGGTTCAGCAGTGATCTGCTCCATCCAGTCTAGGCCAGGGGATAAGAACATAAGAAAGGCTGTACTGGGTCAGACCAAAGGTCCATCTAGTCCAATATCCTGTCTACTGACAGTGGCCAATGCCAGGTGCCCCCGAGTGAGTGAACCTAACAGGTAAAGATCAAGTGATCTCTCTCCTGCCATCCATCATCCCCCTCTGACAAATAGAGGTTAGGGACACCGTTCCTTACCCAGCCTGTCTAATAGCCATTAATGGACTTAACCTCCATGAATTTATCCAGTTTTCTTTTAAACTCTGTTCTAGTCCTAGCCTTCACAGCCTCCTCAGGCAAGGAGTTCCACAGGTTGACTGTGCGCTGTGTGAAGAAGAACTTCCTTTTATTTGTTTTAAACCTGCTGTCCACTAATTTCAATGGGTGGCCCCTAGTTCTGCTATTATGGGAACAAGTAAATAACTTTTCCTTATTCACTTCCTCCACACCACTCATAATTTTATAGACCTCTATCATAACCCCCCCTTAGTTTCCTCTTTTCCAAGCTAAAAAGTCCTAGCCTCTTTAATCTCTCCTTATATGGGACCCGTTCCAAACCCCTAATCATTTCAGTTGCCCTTCTCTGAACCTTTTCTAATAACAGTATATCCTTTTTGAGATGAGGAGACCACATTTGTACACACCACGGACCTGTATAAGGACAATAAGATATTCTCCGTCTTATTCTCTATCCCTTTTTTAATGATTCCTAACATCCTGTTTGCTTTTCTGACTGCCGCTGCACACTGCATGGAGATCTTCAGAGAACTATCCATGATGACTCCAAGATCTTCTTCATGATTAGTTGTAGCTAAATTAGCCCCCATCATACTGTATGTATAGTTGGGGTTATTTTTTCCAGTGTGTATTACTTTACATTTATCCACATTAAATTTCATTTGCCATTTTGTTGCCCAATCATTTAGTTTTGTGAGATCTTTCTGAAGTTCTTCACTGTCTGCTTGGGTCTTTACTATTTTGAGCAGTTTAGTATCTCAAACTTAGGATCTCAAACTTCATTGCACCGCAACCCTCTTCTGACAACGAAGTTACTACATGACCCCAGGGGAGGGTGGAGCCAGAGCGCTGCCACCCTGGGTGGGGGAAGAGAGGGCTGCAGCCCGAGTCCCACCACCCCTGGTGGGAGTGGAACTCAGAAGTCAGCTTCAGCAAGCCTAATGCTGGCCCTAGCAACCCCATTAAAATGGGGTCAAGACCTACTCTGGGGTCCCAACCCAGTTTGAGAACCAGGCAGTCTGTAGCAAGGAGAACTCATACAAAGCTGTCCCTTGGGCTGCTGTTCTGGGTAGGACAGGCTGCAGATGGAGAAACAGCTTCAGCCCCTAGCTCCCATCTTTCCAGCATTCCACTCATTTCAATCCTTTTTATTTTTTAAAGTTAAAACTCCAAAACGACAAAGCTTTTCTATTCCAAAACTTCATTTATTTGTTGTATTTGTTTCAACTTTCTGGCATCTTTATCACTCAGCAATAATAAAACAGCATTTCATGCAAGAGTTAAGAGACCTGTATTATGCTTAATAGACAGTCTACAAAAACAGCAAGAAATCCAGTCTGTTGCCAATAATAATTCATACAAGCACAACATAATTCAGTGATCAACCTGTCTCATTGTAAAATATTCAAGAAAAATACTGTGCTTTGCAGTATGCCTCAAACATGAACAAAACCAGAAGCAGAGAGACTATGTAGGGAGTGAACTCCAAAGTTGAGGAAGGTTTACAGACAATGTCCTGGTTCTGCCAGAAGCCCCTGTCCTCTATACCAACGGATTTCCAGCTTGCAGATCTCTGCTGACTGTTGTACCCAGTAAACTAATTGACAGTCATGGGAGATACCAGAGCACTTAGCATTGTGTGCTCTCTGTCAGCATTCTATACTAGCTTCTGTTTCAGAACGGCCTCAACATGAAGCAAGCACTTCAGTAACCTAACGTGAAGGGGACAAAAAATGGAAACTTAGAGCAAGATCTGTATGTATTAGGAAAGATGGTCATCACTAGTGCCCGAGACGCTAAGGTAGCATTTCTTAAATGCAGCCATCCTGGCACACAGCAGCAGTTTCTCCTGTGGCCACAACAGCCTCCTGGACAGAGATGAAACGGGGGAAAAACAGTGACCTCTCCCTGGCTTGGCACTCCAGGGGTGGGCTTCATCCCCACCTCTCCATGCCCCTTCAGCCTTGGGGCTCTGGCAGAGGGATCCATACTTCATTCCCCCCACCCTCAGCTGAAGCGGGGGGTCTCCAGGCTCTGGGCTTCAGTCTCCTGGGGCGGCGGGGCTCCAGTTCTTACTCTTCCCTCCCCTCCTCCAGTTTCAGCAGGGCTTGCCTTATCGGGCACCGTAGTCAAGAGGCAAGGAGCGAGGTGAGCCTAGGGTGAAGGCCATGGAAGGGAGATTAGGGAAATGGGAGGGGAAAGCAGTGTGGCCCTGGGGGAGGCAACAGGAGCCAAGAGCACAAAAATACAACCCGATATTATTTTTATTATTCAGTCTGAAAAAAAAAAAAAAAAAAAACCCAACCCACCAAATCGCTACATAAATAAATTACAATGATTTGGACATGTATATATGGATATTTATTTGTTTTTCCTAAAATTAAGAATGTATTTTAGGAAAATCTGTCAGAACAGTCACCAGCAAGAGTTGGCGGCCACACTCGAGGCCATGAAAAAATTTGTTGCGAGAACCCCTAGTCCAAAGGTACGTCTACACTGAAATTAAAAAATTGCAGCACCCTGTCTCAGAGCCTGGTTCGGCTGATTTGGGCTCACGGGGCTTGGGCTACGGGGCTAAAATTGGACTGAAGATGTTTGAATTTGGGCTCTAATACCCATGCCCCTCACACGGTCTTAGAGCCCAAGTCCGAACATCTCTACAGCAATTTTATAGCCCTGCAGCCTGAGCCTCACAAACCCAAGTCAGCTGATCTGGGCCAGCCAGATGTCTTTTAGTGCAGTGTAGTCATTTACCCTAATAGTAACCCAGTATCTAATTTGCACATACCTTCCAAACTACTTTACACGTGGCTCACGCTCCCTCAACTGAGGGAATGCCAATTCTGCTCTTTGTCGTCCCTTCTCCACTACTATCTACCAACATTGTCTCAGTCTTCTCTACGTTGACCCTCCTTCAATTAATCCACATGCTGCTCCCTATTTCATAGTCCACTCCCTGCACCACCCATAAGAACAGCCATACTGGGTCAGACCAAAAGTCCGTCTAACCCAGTAGCTTGTCTTCTGATAGTATGCAATGCCAGGTGCCTCAGAGGGAATGAACAGAATAGGTAATCATCAAGTGATCCACCCTGTCACCCATTCCCAGTTTCTGGCCAACAGAGGCTAGGGACTGTATCCCTGCCCATCCTTGCTAATAGCCATTGATGGACCTATCCCCCATGAATTTAGCTAGTTCTTTTTTGTTAGTTCTTTTTCTTCAGAACATCCTCTGGCAAAGAGATCCACAGGTTGACTGCGTATTGTGTGAAGAAATACTTCCTTTTGTTTGTTTTAAACCACCTGCCTATTAATTTCATTTGGTGACTCCCTAGATTGAACAAGTTAGAGATAAATCTTTATGTTATTAGCATATTAAATACAAAGCACCCCATGTATTCTCACTATACACACAGGAGGTCCCCTGGGATATAAAAGTAATTTCCCAGAACTACTCTCTAGGACGTCTCAGAATGGAATACAGAGCACCATTCAAAAGCATATCTATTCATCCCTGCTAAGGACCAAAGACATACAAACAAAATCTTGTGGTCAACAATATCAAATTCAGCTGACATATCTAAAAGGATGAGCATAGATACTTGATCTTCACCCTTCAGAGGATATCAAACATTCTGTTTCTCCAAAATTCATTTTACATATGTAGGCACATGATATTTTTTGTTCTGTTGGAATTAAAGCTATGCCATTAATTAAATATGGATCCTTGAAGAACTGTGGGTAATCAATGAAACAGCATTCTCTTGGGCTTATACTGCTGACATCATCACTGAAAATTTATACTAAAAATGTCCTGAAAACTGGGTCACTAAGTCACATTAGTCAGTGCATATAGAAAAACAGACAAGACTGAAAAGAAAATATTGCATTTACCATATTTTAAACATTTAAATTACTTGATAGTTTAAATTTAAAAAAGGAAAGAACAAATGAATTTCCCCTGACAATCTGCACTAGGCTTTATTTGTGCCGAGCTCTGCAAACACACACATGCAGTTGGATTGGCACACATTTTAGCCCCCAAAAATTATTTAAGCAAGTCTTGCACACACAAAAAGCAGCAAAAAGTTACCCCATTCACCCACACTTTATACTTAATATACAACAATTTATTAATCTAAAATTACCAGCACATCTGAAACCTAAAAAATAATTCTGTTTTGGGTTGGTTTTTTTCCCCGCACAGACAGAGCAATTACTATCATGGGCTACACTCTGTACAGGACCATACCTCTCTATTTTTTCGGCCCCCCCATGGAGTTGAGCCGAGCAGGCCCCTCAACAGAATTCAGGCAGGCGGAAGCCAAGCTGTCAGGTGGAGAGGTGCCAGCTTTGGGTGCATCTGGCTGCCCTGGTTCTGTACGAGCAAGTCCAGCTGAAGCAGGAGGACTAGAGGGGTTTCTACTGAAAAGTCCAAGAGCATGCAGAATCAGTGATGAGCTATCATGCTGCCCTTTGCCTTCTCTCTTTCTATCTTTAAGGGGACCTTGTTCACCAGGCATATTGGTGGAAATGCGTATAGGAGTGCTTCTGCCCATGGGAGTAGAAAGGCATCAGATAGCGATCCTCTGTCGAGCTAGGTCTGCTTATAAACCCCGAATCGAGCAGAACTGCCGGCACTTCTTGGTCAGCCTGAATGCAAACAGGTCCACCTGGGGAGTCCCTCATCTCTGGAAGATCATGCTGACCCTCTCCGGATGGAGAGACCACTCGTGGCAAGATGAGAAAGACCTGCTGAGGAGATCTGCTAACGAGTTCCTGACCCCCAGGAGGTGTGAAGCTACCAGATAAATGACATGCTGCACATGAAAGTCCCAAAGCCAGAAGGTCTCCTCGCATAGGACTGATGAGTGAGCTCTGCCTTGCTTGCTGAACATTGTGACGGCATTGTCCATCAGAATGTGAACTTCTGTCCCTTAAGTAGCGGAAGAATGCCTGGCAGGCAAGGAGTATAGCCCTGAGCTCCCTGACATTTATGTGGAGGGAACAATTGCTTTGCGCCAGAGACCTTGCATGCTGAAGTCACAGAGGTGTGCTTCCCAGCCCAGATCTGACACATGGGAAATCAATGTCACCGAAGGAAACAGGATTGAGAAGGCAATTCCTTCCAGCACCAATGTGGGGTCTGTCCAGGGATGACAGAATGTATGATGGGACTCTGATCAGTAGGTCCACTTTGTGCCTGCCAGGAATGTAGGTTGTCACAAGCCAAACCTACATTTGGCGTAGCCTTGCATGCTGGACCACGTACGTACATGCTGCCATGTGCCTAGCACTTGGAGGCAGACTCAAGCAGTGGTTATGGGATGGGCCTTTATGCAAGTGATGAGGTCTGTCATAGCCTGGAGCCGAGACTCTGGCAGGAAGGCTCTAGCTTGGGTACAGTCAAGTACTGTGCCCATAAACTCTATCCATTGCACAGGGCTCAGAGTGTATTTCTGCTAGCCTACTAGCAGACCTAGGTCCTGACAAGTGCTTTGCATGACCTCAAGGCAGCACTGAACCCAGGTTTGTGATGTGCCTCTGATCAGCCAGTAGTCAAGGTATAGACAAATCTACACTTCTCGTCATGATGGGGTGTGACTTACCATGCCAGCGGCTCCTGCTGGCTGTCACTGAGATTAACACTTGTCACCAGTGCATCCTCTTATGCTGGTGCATCGCCATCAGCACTTCTACGCTGGGACCCAATTCACTCAGAGGACTGCGGCATCCTCTGAGTGATGTGGATCAAAGAAATTTGATGAGGTTCAACAAAGACAAGTGCAGAGTCCTGCACTTAGGATGGTAGAATCCCATGCGCTGCTACAGACTAGGGACCGAATGGCTAGGCAGCAGTTCTGCAGAAAAGGACCTACGGGCTACAGTAAATGAGAAGCTGGATATGAGTCAACAGTGTGCCCTTGTTGCCAAGAAGGATAACAGCATTTTGAGCTATATAAATAGGGGCTTTGCCAGCTGATCGAGGGATGTGATCGTTCCCCTCTATTCGACACTGGTGAGGCCTCATCTGGAGTACTGTGTCCAGTTTTGGTGCCTCCACCACAAGAAGGATGTGGAAAAATTGGAAAGAGTCCAGAGGAGGGCAACAAAAATGATTAGGGGCCTGGAGCACATGACTTATGAGGAGAGGCTGAGAGAAGTGAGATTGTTTAGTCTACAGAAGAGAAGACTGAGCGGGGATTTGATAGCTGCTTTCAACTACCTGAAAGGGGGTTCCAAAGAGGATGGATCTAGACTGTTCTCAGTGGTAGCAGATGACAGAACAAGGAGGAATGGTCTAACGTTCTCAGTGGGGAAGGTTGAGGTTGGATATTAGGAAAAACTTTTTCACTAGGAGGGTGGTGAAATACTGGAATGGGTTACCTAGGGAGGTGGTAGAATCTCCTTCCTTAGAGGTTTTTAAGGTCAGGCTTGACAAAGCCCTGGCTGGGATGATTTAGTTGGGGATTGATCCTGCTTTGAGCAGGGGGTTGGACTAGAACCTCCTGAGGTCCCTTCCAAACCTGTTATTTTATGATTCTATGGTCCTCTTCAGTGACACAGCCCTCAGTCCATGTTATGCTCTGGGTTCCCCGCCTTACGGGGGGACAGTATCAGTGTCTGCTGTCCAGCCACTGCTCTCAGTGGCAAGTGGAGGTGGGGGGAACCCGGCCCCGCCCATGGCTCCAGGTTCCAGCCCAGGAACCTGTAGATGGCCACCAGTTGCTCTCCGACTCCTCTATAGATATTCCTGGGCCACTTCACCATGGCCCCAGCACACTCTTTGTCCTTGCCTCTGTGCCTCAGCCTGCAAAACCCTGCAGCCCATCAGGAACTGCCTTTAGATCCACGGGTCTCTGCCTGCAGGGTGCTTGCTGCCTTGTGTGTCCAGGGTGCTTGCTGCCCTCCACCAGCAAGGCAAGCAGTCCACCTCCCTTCTCAAGGTCCAGGGAGTGAATGATGCTCCGCTATTCTGCGGCTCTTTTTATATGGGCCAGCCCAGTTCTGACTGGCTGCTCCTTGCAGCCCCTCTCTGATTGGTTGTCTCCCAAGGGCTCCATTAATCCCTTACAAACCAGTGTGGAGCAGGTGCCCCATCACAGACTATGACCGCCATACACTTTGTGAAGGTCTGTGGAGCAGTCGAAAGATCAAAAGGGCAGCACCGTAAACTGAAATGGCATTGGCATACTGCAAAGCGGAGGAATTGGCCGTGTCTGTGAAAAATAGAATTAGGTCAAGGGCGTCATACTCATCTCCTGGACCCACTGAGGGAATGATGCAGGCTAAGGGAATGATGCAGGCTAAGGGAAACTATGCAGATACCTGTTGAGGAGGCACAAGTCCAAAATGGGTCTCAGACCCCCTTTGGCATTTGGGATTAGGAAATATTAAAAGTAAAAACTCCTCCCTCTCAGCTCCTGAGGAATCTCCTCTACAGCTCCCACCCGCAGGACTGTTTCTACCTCCTGGATGAGGAGTTCTCGTGAGAAGGGTCCCTGAAGAGGGACAGGGTGGGAGAGAGGAGCGAAAGAAAACTGTAAGGTACAATCTGATGTGATGATGTTGAGCACCCAACAGTCCAAGGTGAGAAAGACCTTGTGGATGAGCCGGAAAGGCGGGAATGAGTACAGAAGGCATCCCTTCCACGAGAGGAGAAAGGCATCTATGAGCAAGCCCAGGCTGTGATTCAGGAAGGAGCAGAATTGCTGATGCTTCCTGTTGTGTTCATGACATGAAGCATCTATCTGGGGAGATCCCCACCTTTGGAAAATGCTGATCTTGACGTACAGATGGAGAGACATCTCGTGGCTGTGAAAAGACCCCCTGAGATGACAAGCCAGTTCGTCTTCCGAGCCTAGAAGATACGATGCCTCCAAGTGTATCGAATGGGTGCTCTAGATGTCTCATAGCCTGAGGACTTGCTGACACAGGGGAGAGCAACAAGCAACATCCTGTCTGTTTATATAGAACATTGTTGTGGTATGGTCTGTCAATACTGATACACAATTGCCCTGTAGATGGGTTGGAAACATCAGGAAAGCGAGGCACACTGCACGCAGCTCCCTGACATGGATGTGCAGCGAAAGTTCTGCCTGGGACCATAAACCGTGAGTCCTGAGTGCACCTAGGTTCCCCATCCCATCACTAATGCATCTGTGACTGGTGACAGTGAAGGCTGGGGGCTGGAGAAGGGTGTTTCTGCACATATTGTTTGTGGGTTGAGCCACCCCCAGAGGGACTCACGGACCTGAAGTGTGAGTGTGACCAGTCTGTCTAGGGTGGTCTTGGTTCAGTCTGTAAACCCAGGCTAGTCAAGCCTAAAAGGGGAGGAGCCGCAGTTTGGCATGCTGTACCACATATGTGCAAGCAGCCATGTGCCCAAACAATTTTAGGCAGTTCCGTGGCATAGTGGTGCGGAATCTCTTGAGATCCTCTATGATGGCACTCATGGTGAGGAACTGGGATTTCAGAAGAAAGGCCTTGGCCTGAGTGGCGTCTAGGAGGGCTCCTATGAACCCTATCCTTCGAGTGGGGGATAAGGCAGACTCTGTCACACTTAGAATGAGGCTGAGCCTAAGGAACGTTATCTGCATCACTCTCACATGGTCTTCCACTTGGGCCTGAGATAGGCCCTTGATTAGCCAGGTGCCCAGGTATGGGAATACTTGCACCTGACGCTTCCACAGGAAAGGTGCCATGATGACCATGAACTTGGTGAACACCTGGGAAGGACAGTGCAATGGGGAGGCCTCCTGATTTCTATTGAGAAAGCAGGGCAATCAGCTAGTTATCTTAGGTGCCGGTACATGAACACAAGCTATCTGGGAAACAAACAGAACGAACTGGAAGTTCTGGCACAGTCAAGGAACTATGGTGTGATTGGAATAACAGAGACTTGGTGGGGTAACTCACATGACTGGAGCACTGTCCTGGATGGGTATAAACTGTTCAAGAAGGACAGGCAGGGGAGAAAATGTGGAGAAGTTGCACTGTATGTAAGAGAGCAGTATGATTGCTCAGAGCTCCAGTCTGCAACTGGAGAAAAGCCTGTTGAGAGTCTTTGGGTTAAGTTTAGAGGAAAGAGCAACAAGGGTGACGCCGTGGTAGGTATCTGCTATAGGCCACCAGACCAGGAGGATGAGGTAGACGAGGCTTTCTTCGGACAACTAACAGAAGTTTCCAGATCACAGACCCTGGTTCTAATGAGGGACTTCAATCCCAATGACATCTACTGGGAGAGCAATATAGCAGTGCTCAGACAACCTAGGAAGTTTTTGAACAACTTCCTGATGCAAGTACTGGAGGAACCAATTAGGGGCTGTGTTTCTCTTGACCTGCTGCTCACAAGCAGGGAAGAATTGGTAGTGGAAGTAGAAGTGGGTGGCAACTTGGGCAGCAGTGATCATGAGATGGTTGAGTTCAGGATCCTGCCAAAAGGAAAAAAGGAGAACAGCAGAATACGGACCCTGGACTTCAGACTTTCACTTCCTCAGGGAATTGATGGGCAGGATCCCCTGGGAGGCTAATGTGGGGGGGGGGGGAGTCCAGGAGAGCTGACTGTATTTTAAAGAAGTCTTACTGAGGGTGCAGAAACAAACCATTCCAATGTGCAGAAAGAATAGCAACTAAAGCAGGCGACCAGCTTGGCTTGAAAGACAGTTACCTTCCCTAACTGGTGTTCTTTGAGATGCGTTGCTCATGTCCATTTCATATTAGATGTGTGTGCGCGCCACATTCACCAATGCTGAAAGTTTTTTCCTCAGCACTATCTGTAGGGTACCCACTCTGCTCAGGGTTCCATGGAGTGGCACCTGCATGGCACAACATAAGGGGCGCCGCTGGCCCCAGCACCATCAGTTGCTTCATACCGGAAACTCCGACAGTGGGGAAGGAGGGGAGGTTGTGGAATGGATATGAGCAACACATCCGAAAGAACAGCAGTTTGGAAAAGGTAACTCTTTTCTTCTTCAAATGCTTGCTCATGTCCACTCCATATTAGGTGAGTCCAAAGCAGTACCCCTGGAGGTGTATAGGAGTTCATGGACGTCTCAATTGCAACACAGCTCTGCCAAATCTAGTGTCATCCCTGGCCTGCTGTATAATGGCATAATCAGCAGTGAACGTATGGACAGAGGACAATGTTGGGGCTCTACAGATGTCCGGGATAGAGATGTGCACCAGGAACACTGCTGTGCTCTTGTCAAGTGGGCTCTGACAATCGGTGGAACCCCCACCAGGTCGTAACAGGTCCTTATGCATGAGGTGATCCAATTGGAAATCCTTTGTGATGACACCAGAAGGTCCTTAATTCTATCTGCTCTGGCAATGAAGAGCTGAGCTGATTTACAGAAAGGCTAGATACTTTCTAAAGAAAAAGTTAAAGCCCTTCGAACATCCAGTGCATAAAGATGCCTCTGCATCTTTGCAGTTTGGGATTGTCATGTCATGGGAAAATACCGTCAGTTCTTGGATCGGGGGGTGAAAAGTGGAGAATGCCACTAGATGCACTCTAATGGAAAAGTGTGCCAGACTCTGGCTCCTCAAATGGAGCAGCTAGTCCAGGACAGCCTGTATGGAAGAACACGAGGGAGATGCGCCACGCTCAGACGGCCAGCAGAATAACCTCATCCACTTGGTCAGGTAAGTCAGTAAGATTGAGGGCTGCCCATTCCCCCGGAGGACCTGTTGCACTCCTTCCAATCAGGTCCATACCTCTGGGTTCAACCACACAGCATCCATGCTGAGAGGTGGAGGAACTCAAGGTTGGGGTGTAGGAGCTGACCGTTGTCCTGTGACAGTAGGTCCGGGCGGTTGGGAAGGGGCCAGGGAGGGGCCACTGACAAGCTCATGAGCATGCTGAACCAACGTTGGCAAGGCCACACCGGAGGGATCCTGACAATTTGCACTTGTCTTTCTTGATCTTTACCAGGATCCTGCTGATGAGTGAAATCAGAGGGAACGTGTAAATCGGGATCTCTGACCACAACAGGAGGAAGGCATCGTAGAAAGAGCCCTTGATCAGATCTTCCTGAGATCTAAACAGGTGGCATTTCCAGTTCTGTCTGGTAGAAAAGAGGTCCACTTGGGAAGTTCCTCACCTTTGGAAGATCATGCAGGCTACCTCTGGATGGAGCCACCACTCGTGATGAGAGAACTCCCTGCCAGCGTATTCTTGACACTGGGAAGGTGACAAGCTTCCAGGTCGATTTCATGGCTGATGCAGAAGTCCCACAGAAGGAGTGCCTCTTGACAAAGAGCCAACGAGCGTGCTCCCCCTTGCCTATTGATCTAGAACATGGAGGCTGTGTTGTCCGTCAGGACTCATACCACCTTGCCCGACAAGTGGAGCAGGAAGATTCTGCACACCAGCCAGACTGCTTGGAGCTCTTTGACGTTTATATGCGACTTTGCCTCTTCCGGAGACTACATCCCCTGTGTCTGGACATTGCTGAGGTGCGCACTCCAGATGAGGTCCAAGGCATCCAAAATTCGATGGACTGAGCAGGACTGTCGAACAGAACCCCCTCCAGGGCTATTGGTTCACCACTGCAGCAAGATAAATATCGCCTGGGGAATGGTAATGATCTTTTCCAGGGGGTCCTGGGACTGGGAATAAATTGTTCCCAACCATTGTTGCAGGGGCCACATCCAGAGTCTGGTATGGTGGACCATGTAAGTGCACACTGCCATGTGACCCAGAAGGTGTAGACAGACCCTGGCTGTGGTCAAGGGGAATGCAGAGACTTCCACGAGGTTCGTCAATGCGTGGAACCTTTCCAGCAGCAAGAACACCCGATGAGCTCTATCCTCTGCACTGGCACCAATGTCAACTTTATGTCATTCACTGGTAGGCCCAGACAGTGGCACGTAGCTTGAAGCACCACAACATCCCTTTGGACTTGAGACCTGAAGCTGCCCTTAACGAGCCAGTCATCGAGGTATGGGTAGATCTGGATACCGCAGTGCCTGAGGTAAGCTGCCACCACTGTTGCACTTGGTAAACACTCTCGGTGCTGTCATCAGGCATAACAGGAGGACCACAAACTGGTAGTGGTGGAGCCCCACCATAAACTGGAGTGAGTGTCGACTCCATTAGGAGCACTTTCAAATGGATATTGTGCTCCTTCTTCATCCTAGGTTTAAAGGACTTGCAGATATGGCACTTGTCACTTATATGCCCCTCAACTAAACACTGTAGGCAGCTGGTATATGGATCACTGACAGGCATAAGCTATTTGCAGTGATTGTAGAGCTTAAAGCCTGGAGGCTGGGGCATGCCCTGTCCCCTGGCTGAGTCCCGTTCAGAACTAATGAAGAGTTTGAGAACTACTACTAAGGGTAAGTAAGAAACTACTAACTATATACAACTATATTACAGGCTTTCAAAGTTTGCAAAAACTGAGGCCAAAATGCTAGCTGAAGCAGCAGAAGTTCCAGCACCATCACTGGTGTCAAGAAGAAACTTAGGGTGGGGGGAGCCGACAGTGCCCCTTATACCATGCCATGCAGGCACCACTCCATGGGCCGCCAGAGCCAGTCCCTTACGGATACTGCTGAGGGAAAAACTTCTGGCATCAGTGCATGTGGCAAGCACACACACCCTAATATGGAATGTATGTGAGCAAGCACTTGAAGAAGAACTAGTCCTTTTAAATGAATTAAATGTGAATAATAAAATCACTGCCATTGCCCTTGTTTATTTTGATATTAAATTCCAATGATTTCTCACTTTCTCCGTCTTTTCTTTTCTTTTTTTTTTAATATAACTCAGATTTTGTCAAAATACTGATGTCCGAGTCTTATGCTGTAGCCTCTCCAGTGATTAGAGGGGGAGCCCCCGGCATCAGAACTGGGGGCTTGTACCTATACTGGAGCCTGGAGGAGGGGCAGGCAACTGAGTAAATACTAATGGACGTGATCCTATGATAGTGTGTAATAGCAGAGACGGAGGCTCCAGCTCCAACAGGCGTGGTGTTACCAGAGACAGAGCCCTCTCAGTGCCTCTTAGAAGGTGAGAGCCTGATTCTTCCAGACCAAAAGGCTCTCATGCAAGAGGAACATGGTTGTCACCAGGGAATGCTCTATTATAGCCTGGGAAGACATCAAGGATGGTATAGAGGTGCAAACCATACACCCAGTACGAATGCAGGCCAGTGAGGATGGTTCCAGGAAAAAAAACCCAAGGTATGAATGCAGGAGACTGAACTAGATGGCCTCTCGAGGTCCCTTTCTGTTCTATGATGAAGATGGTCCTTGCAGCGGTGTCCCAAAGAGGAGGTAATGAGAAAGATGTGGGCTTCTTAGTGGAGTTAACGCCTGACAAATCCAGGCTAGAGACAGGACCCAGTTTTTTCATTGTGCAATCCTATAAAACAGCAGTTTGAAATAAAGGCTGCAGTTGGGATTTTCTTTTCCCTTTCAAAAATTTGTGCTGGAAAAAAAAAGTGGACAGAGAGTTTCGGGTTTTCAACAAAGAATGGAATGCAAAATATATTTTCACAAACACGAACTCAAAGGCTGTACTCCTGATTTGTCAGGAGAGCAACGCAGTGCTGAAGGAGTACAATTTGAATCGCCATTTATCAGTGAAATTTCCTAATTATGGCAGCAATTTAACAACTGGGGAAAGGGAAAGAAAAGTTGAGAAACTCGCCACTTAAAAGCTCAGCAAAATATTTATGTGCGACAAGCTACAGTTCAGGAAGCTACTACAAACGCAAGTTATGTTCTGGCATTTAAAACTGCCAAACAAATTAAGCCTTTTGCTGAAAGGAAGTTTTTGAAAGAATGCATGGTTGATATTACTGGCAAACTGTGCCCAGAATACCAAAACAAATGCGAGAACATTAGCTTATCATGAAGAACTGTTACTCACTGTGTATAAGTAATTGATGAACATTTTGCTTCTGACTTGAGAAGAAAGCACAGGGCTTTACGTTATTTTTGTTAGCTCTTGATGACAGTACTGACATGAAGGACACAGCAAAGTTACTGATTTTTGTCAGAGGAATGATGACAAATTTGAAATCACAGAGGAATTTTTATCAACGGAATCAATTAAAGGCACAAGTAAGGGATCTGATTTATACAAGAGGGTGTCTGCCTGCCTTGAACATCTGAAGCTCCCCTCGAGTAACCTGGCAAATGTAACCATAGATGGATCACCATATTTAACTGGGAAAAATGTAGGACTTTTAAAAATAATTCAGGACAAAGTAAAAGATGACAACCCCGATAAAAAGGTGATTTTTCTGCATTGTATTATACATAAGGCCCTCTGCAAAAATGTCCTGGACATCTATCATGCTGTTCTCACAGTAGTAAAAATAGTGAACTACATAAGAGCAAGGAGACTTAATCATCTGTAATTCATTTCCCTTCTTGAAGACACTGACACCAAACATCAGGACTTACTTTAGCATACAATTGTCTGCAGGCTCAGCCTAAGAAAGGCATGCAGCAAGTGTGGGAGCTCAGAGATTAAATTCATACTTCTCTGGAGGGAAAAGAAAATGATTTCCCTGAATTAAAGAATTCAGAGTGGGTATGCGACCTTGCTTTTGGTGTCGCTATCTTGGCACATTTAAATGAACTTAATGTGAAACCGCAAGGAAAGAATATGTTTATATACAAACTGTATTCTAGTGTGACAGATTTCAAATCCAAGTTAGTCTTGTTTTCAAAACAAATTAAGGACAAAGTGTTTGCTCACTTTCCAACACTGAAATACTTGGAAGTGTCGCCAGAGCAGACAGAAAAGTATAGCAAAATTTCAAGTGACTTCATGAAGAATGGTTGATTCTCTGACTTTGAGAAGATAGAGAAGACACTGGAGATCATGCCCATTGTTATTTGACTACAAGAAAGCCCACCAAGAATTACAACTGGAGCTGTTTGATCTACAGTGCAATTCCACCTTGAGGGAAAAGTACAATTCAGAAAAACTGGACGAGTTTATACCTTCCTGAGTGAAACAAAGTTCCCAAATATCCGCAAAGTGGCACAGAAAATCTCTCTTTTCTTTGGCTCCACCTATGTGGGCAAACAAACATTTTCCCTGTTGAATTAAAAAAAAAAAATCTTGCTATAGATCCCAGTTAACTGACCAGCAACTCAGCTCACTATTGCAGATTTCCACAACAAAAATGACACAGACTTTGATGGCACTGTAAAGAAGGGTAACCAATTATATTGTTCACATTAATCAAGGAGGGGGTGGATAGAAGTTAAGTTTGGTTTAATTATTGTAATATATTGTTATGATGGTGTATTTATAAAAGTAAGTAAGGTTTTATGTTTATTTCCACTAAAATGTATCTTTATTAAATAGAGTTTATTTGATTATCTCTGAATTGTTAATTTTATGAGCATTCATGGCCTGCCATATAATTTCCATACCCAGATGCGGCCCCCAGGCCAAAAAGTTTGCTCACCTCTGGTTTAGAGACCTTCTTGCATCTAGAGGGCTTCTCTTCTGGTACCACTTTTGGAGCCAATCCATGTTTTCTTGATTACTCTTCAGAGTGTGAGCTGATGATCAGTACTGGTTCGTTGGTACCAGGCTGTAAGAGGGTGCTGGCTAAGAGAACCAAGCCAGGCCAGTTAGGCCGGACCCAGGGAGAAAAGGTACTAGCTGGGGCTGGCTGGGAGGCCACACCCTAATTACTTGAGGGGATGCACCTGCAGGCCTGAGTAGCCAGTCTGCTATAAAAGCTGGCAGGAAGGAAGCAGGGAGAGACCAGGAGAAGAGGAGACAAAGGGAGAGACAGTAAAGGGAAGAGTGTGGGGCTCTAGAATCCTGCTGGCAAAGAAGCTAGCAGTCTCTCTGAGTGCTGGTCTCTGTAGATGTGTAAATAGTAGGTGGTGGGGATGGACACAAGCAATAAAGGACACGAGTTCTGCATTTAATTGGTCTCCGGGAGTTTTTGTGGAGAGTACTGGCAAGGGCCTGGTTACACAGGCCCACAGAAGTCTCAGCAGGACTCACACCAAGACATGGAGTCTCCTAGAGTCCTAATTCCTGACCTTGGAGGTGACTTTCCCGTTTCCTGGGGTCTCTCTCTGTTGAAGGTCTCATTTGTTTTCTCTTTACTTGCTGAGGTCAAAATTTCCCAGACAGCTGAAGCCAATGTCTGGGGTGGAGGCCTCTGACCCAGCTGATCCCAGAGAGTGCTCCATGAGAAGGAGCTGTAGCCTATCCTCTCTCAGCTTGCAGGGTCTACTTTTGAAGTCGGCACAGACCTTGCACTTCGACAGGATGTGGCACTCTCTGAGGCAGCAAAGCTAGCTTGACTGCCAGCTGCTGAGGGGGAAATATGTGGCAGGTCTAGCAAGTCTCAAAGCTCGGAGTAACTGGCACAACTGAAGGAGAAAAGCATGGACAGAACAGCTGAAGACAGAGTTTGCATGCATAGCACCAGCATGAGTTAGGCTGTTTAAAATGTAAGGATGGAGAGAACCATAAATATCTTTGTCTATTTGTCGCTGGACTGAACATCTTGAAAAATGAATTCCCCAGTTTATCCACAGAAGAGGGACAGCCTGGGCAAAAGCAGTGCAAGCTTCCCCAAAGTTATCACTGTGCCTCAACCTTGACTTCTCTGTCTAGATCACTGAGGCTGCCAAGAAGACTGCTAATTAATGTCATGACCCATTACTGTACATTTCGATATGACTTGCAATGTTCTATTTTTATCAGTGTGAAAGCTGTTATAACGCATCTGACATAAAACCTGCAGGGCTCCTGTACATGAAGATCCCTTATGGCGTAGAGTTCATTGGATTACTAAAGAACCTGGCTTTAACTAAGATGTTTGCCAAACATCTCTGGAGAAGAGTAGAGATCATTTTAAATGCATCACAGTTTACACAGCTTCAAAAGGCATCTTTTAGGAAATGGATGAGAGCAGGAGCGGCTCCAGGCACCAGTGCAGTAAGCATGTGCCTGGGCGGCAAGCCGCAGGGGGCGGCCTCACGGTTGCTTTCAGGGCGGCAGCCAGGTGGCCTTCAGCGGCATGTCAGTCCCACGGATTCGGTGGCATTTCGGCGGCGGGGAAGCCAAAGATGTGGGACTGGTGGACCTCCCACAGAGACGCCGCTGAATCTGTGGGACCAGTGGACCTTCCACAAGTGTGCCGAAGGCCGCCTGACTGCCACTCTTGGGGCGGCAAAAATCATAGAGCTGCCCCTGGATGAGAGACCTCTGAAGTGACCAAATATGGAGAAAAAACTGAAAAATTGTGTAATTTACAGAAAGGAGATAAATAAGGGAGACATCATGCCTAGTTCACCTATGAAAACTTTGCTATCTGACTTTGCCAAGAAAGAAGGAAGTATTTCTACATAAAGTTAAGATCGACACAAACTAGAGAGGATGGCTGAACTTTGGGAGTTGATAAGTACTCACAGGCTGTGAGCCACTGATTGGGAGAACAAGACTGCTTGTAAAAAGAAAAGGTCTAAAGCTATCCATCTTTAGCATTTGATTCCAAGTCTCATAGCACCTGATAGCACAGCTTTTCATAGACCATGACTAGCTCAAATTAACACTAAATACTGTTTTTGTTTATATTTTTATTTTCTTCAATTAAACAAATTTAACTATCATTTGAATTTGACTGTGCTGAAGTGCTGAATAAATGTCCTAGATACAAGACAATTACTGCTGTTGAAAAAGGAATCCAACATCAGACAAAGGATCTTGGGGAGCTGTGAAGTCTGCCCATAAATGTGCCACATATGACGGCATCCTTGCTGGCACAAAAGCCATCAGATTTTAAAGGTGCTGAAGAATGTTTAAATGACATTACAAAAGCTAACTATCCCAACGGTGGCATTTACAGCATCTAGAATGAGACCACAACACTCCTTTCACTTAAGTCAAAGAACCACCAGATGGTAACAGCTTTCAGTTAGTACAGACCTGTTCTGGGTCTAAACCAGTCCCCTATGCGTGGAAGGCTTAAATATCAATCCTGTGAGAATTCAGTTCCCTTGTAGTTATGTTTTCCATAGTATATCTATCTAAAATGTGAATTACTAAAAATGCTTAGTATTTGTCTATAACTGGAACATCTTTGGAACACAGCTTTGTTATATGCCAGTGGCTCTGTGGCTACAGAATATTTAACTATTTTAGAATTACTCATACTACATGGACACAAAACTGTGATCTGCTCTGTACGTAGAATGTTTTTAAAAGGACCTGAATCATTCCATGTTTACAAAAGAAATTAATGATAATTTGTTCCCCAGTTGTCAGTGAATCCCCTGCAAACTGTGATCCCAACCCAAAAAATCCCAAACCTCAAAAATTAGAGCCATCTTTTTTTAAACTAAAATAAGCAAGGACAGATGCTTTTTGGAGGGACATTTCTCAACCTTTTTCCTCTTGTGACTCACCATCCCACATCTCAGAATCCTTTACACCAGTTCCTTTGGAACTTCAAAAAGCCTGCTGGCTCTTGGGTGGGACTGAAAGCTTCTGTCCCTCTTCCCTCCTGGCTGTTGAAGTGAAAGTGAGAGATTTTTGGAGTGCTGAGTGTGTCAGCACACTGTCTTTTAAATGCAGATCCTCCTAATCTTCTGCTTCTCACTCACCCACTCCATAAACATTTGCACTGTTGATTTTCCAAGTCACAGATAAACTCTGAAAATGTACTTCCACATTCCTCCAGCCGAGTTCAAAACAAAGGGAAGAGAGGTCAATTGACTTAAGTAGATTAGGGGCGTTTCCAGAGATCACTTAAAGCAGACTATTGTTACTACTCATTTACACTGGAGCTAAAGTGTATCACCCAGTATGCAACAGCTGTTAATCTTCTAGCAAGGAGGATTACCAGGACCACTATAATCGTGGACATATAGTGCTCTACGTGCAAATCTACAAATTATAGTGCTCTTGACGGTTTTATAGCGCTATAAAGTGCCAGTGTAACCAAGACCTTAAAGTCTGTAACTGAGAAGGGTAGCTGGGAGAGAAGAGGTTTCAACCCCTCCTTAGTCGCTTGATTATTGGGAATCCTTTAGTGCAGGTAAATGCAAATGAGAAGCTGTATGTATGACTCCAGATCATTGCAATGAGATTTCTATATCAGCACGTGCTATGCATTCAAACCTATTAAAAGAGTTAAAAAAAATTCCAGGAACAGAAGTGTGATTTCAAGGCCACGGAATTTTGAAAAGGCAGAGGGCAGCAGAATGCCTTTTGCAGTGGATACTGCGATTGTGAAACTGTTTTTCATTGTTGCAGAGTTCTCCTACTCTTGCATCAGAAGTTAGTTCTGAAGGGCAGTGAAATGCTTAGGGCTGGTTTTAAGTCATGCTAAAGGAAAACACAGGAAGCTGTATAGCTAAAACGAAAAAACAGAGCAATGCTTTAATTGAAAAAAATTGACAAAAAAGGGGGAAATAACTTATCCATTAATAATGCTATACCAGGAATCGGCAACCTTTCAGAAGTGGCGTGCTGAGTCTTCATTTGTTCACTCTAATTTAAAGGTTTCACGTGCTAGTAATACATTTTAACATTTTTAGAAGGTCTCTTTCTAGAAGTCTTTAATATATAACTAAATTATTGTTGTATGTAAAGTAAATAAGATTTTTAAAATGTTTAAGAAGTTTAATTTAAAATTAAATTAAAATACAGAGCCCCCTTCACCCTCCCGGACCATTGGCCAGGACTCGGGCAGTGTGAGCACCACTGAAAATCAGCTCATGTGCCACCTTTGGCGCTCATGCCACAAGTTGCCTACCCTGTGCTATACTAATCAAATTTATTTAAAAGAAAATTAAATAAAACCCAACTAGATTTGTATGATAAGACACACACACTATACCTCTTTTCCCACAAGAGACATCATACATCCCAGTACTCCTTAATCGGTATCCTGGAAGCCTACGTTTGAGGTCCCAAAGTACCATTCCACACCATCACACTGCAACCTTCCATACATACATCTGGAAAAATTTAAAGGGAACCAGGTGCCATTCTGCCCAGGCATTTTGCATCATTCTTAAAGGCCTCCATTTCATTTTAACCACAGACTGATACTTAATACTATGACTTACTAGCATTTTACAGATATCAGCTATTTTCCAATGCCCCTATGAAGGAGCCACACCTTAGGACCATGTGCTTTGTCATATAGACAATCTCGGGTGAGATTCTACAGCCTGCATTGTGCAGGAGGTCAGACTAGATGATCATAATGTTCCCTTCTGACTTTAAAATCTATGAGTCTAAACACACAATTTAATCAATGGAGAATGCCTTTGGCTCAGTATTGCTTAACTCTTAGTTTTATTCCTTGATAGGACTACATTTTTTAGAAAATTCAGTAGATATTTATGGCTATTAGGAAGAAAACTAACATCTCTTATAAGTTAGTAATTCTCCAAACCCCTTCTGACTGATGTTATAGCCACTAGAAAGGCAAACTGTAATAAATATGAGATGCAGAGAGTAGACTTCCTAAACATTCATAGATTCACAGATTCTAAGGCCAGAAGAACCACTGTGATCATCTATTCTGATCTCCTATATAACACAGGCCACAGAACTTTCCTGAATTAATTCCTGTTTGCATCAGAGCAGACCTTTTAGAAATCACCCAATCTTCATTTCAAAATTGTCAGTGATAGAGACTTTACCACAATTCTCAATAAGTTACTCCAATAGTTATTTACCCTCACTGTTAAAAATGCGTACCTTATTTCCAGTCCGAATTTGTCTAGATGCAACTTCCAGTGATTGGATTTTGTTATATCTATGTCCGTTGTTATCATACAAGTGCTTATAAAAAGGATATTATAGGATAAGAAGTAATAAAGAGATAGGTGACAAGAATGACTAGGGACATGGAAAAACTCTCATACGATGAGAGATTTAAAAGATTGGCATTGCTTATCTAAGAGGAAACAGATAAAAGGGGGCATGATAAAAGTCTACAAAACAATTAATGGTATAGAGAAGGTAGATTAGGAATTCACCCAGATTCAGAATACAACAGGGGACATTAAAGAAAACTGAAAGGTGATCAATTCAAAAGTGATATAAAGAAATCGTATTTCAAACAACACACAATTAGCCTGGGGTCTCATTGCCACAAGATAAGATTGAAGCCAATAATCTGGAAGGGATTTAAAATTTATATAAATAAGAATATCTAGCTATAATAAAAGCTTTGGAAAGGATATAAATTCATATTGCAGGGCTTATCCCAACCTCTAACTACTGGAGATTAGGACAAAACTTTCTGGGGGGACATCCCATAACTGCCTTCTACAAGGTTTCTTGAACCTCCTTTGAAGCAGCTAGTGATGGTAATTTTTGGTAACAGGATACTGGACTAGGTTAATCTGATCCAGTAAGGCAACTCATATCTTTGTTAAGCAAGACACCCAATATTAATCTATCTTGGAAGGGACAGATATTCCGAAATGCTTTCTGATTGGTCTGTTTGAAAACGATGTCTTCATTCTAGGAGGAGATGGGGCTTCAACTAAACAAGAAAGGGAAAAGCATCTTCGCACACTGACTCGCCAACCTAGGGAAGAGGGCTTTAAAAATAACAGAAATATTCAAAACATGAGACCTGTTAAAAATGGGGGACATTAACTACCCAGACATCTGTTGGAAAACAGGAAAAGTAAGACAGCAAAGCACAAAATGGACAGCATGTTCTTTGAAAACCAAAATGAGTCAGCAGGGCCTGACAAAATTCACCCTGTGCTAAGGTAAAGGAACTAGCTGAAGCAGCCTCAGAACCATTAGCAGCTATCTTTGAGAACTCATGAAGGACAAGTAAGATCATGAAGGATTGGAAAAGGGCCAACATAATATTTACCTTACATGGGAGAATAGAGAGCACCCAGGGAATTATAGACCACTCAGCCTAGCTTTGATACCTAGAAAGATGCTGTTATAAATTATTAAACAATTAATTTGTAACACCTAGAGGATATAACAGGGTTATAATTAACAGCCAGTGTGGACTTCTCAAGAATAAATAGTATCATAACAACCGAATTTCCTTCTTTGACAGGTTACTAGCATAGCGAATAGGGAGGAAAATGTAGATGTGATCAATCTTGATTTTAGTAAGGCTTTTGACACAGTCCCACTTAACATTCTCATAAGCAATCTAGAGAGATGTGGTCTAGATGAAATCACTGTAAGATGGGTGCAAATCTAGCCTGGACTTAAAGAATAGTTATCAATGGTTCGCCATTAAACTGGGGGAATATATCGACTACAGTCCGGCAGAGATCTGTCCCGGGTTGGTATTATTCAGTGTTTTCTCTAGTATGCTTATAAAATTTGCAGATGACATCAAACTGGCAGGGGTTGCCAGCATTTTGGAGGACAGGATAAGAATTCAAGAATACCTTGACAAACTGAAAAATTGGTTTGAAATCAACAAGGTGAAATTCAGTAAAGACAAGTGCAAAGTACTTGGAAGAAAAAAAAAGCAAATGAACGATTGCAAAATGGGGAATAACTGGATAGGTGGTAATATTGCTGGAAAGGATCTGGGGATTATAATGTATCACAATCTGAACACAAATCAACAATGTGACTTAAAAAGAGCTAATGTAATTCTGGGATGTATAACAGAAATGTTGTATGTAAGAAACGGGAAGTAACTGTCCCACTCTACTCCACAAAGGTGAGGCCATCAGATGGAGTATTGTGTCCAGTTCTGGGCACCATACTTTAGGAAAGATGTGAACAAACTGGAGAGAGTCCTGAGGACAGCAACAAAAATGATAAATAATCCCCAAAATCTGATCAATGAGAAAAAGTTTAAAAAAATTGGACATGTTTAGTCTTGAGAAAAGACAACTCAGGGGGAACCTGCTAAATCTTCAAATATGTCAATGGCTGTTATGAAGAGGATGGTGATCAACTGTTCTCCATGTCAACTGAAGGCAGGTCAAGAAGTAATCAGCTTGCTCAGCAGCAGGGGAGATTTAGGTTAAGTATTAGGACAATCTTATTATGAGGTTAGTTAAGCAGTGGAATGGGCATCTAAGGAAGGTTGGGACATCACCATCACTGGAGGTCTTAATGAACAAGTTAGATCAGGGGTGGGCAAACTACGGACCGTGGGCCACATCTGGTCTGTAAAACCATTTAATCCAGCCCTCAGTTCCCGCCATGGAGCGGGGTCAGGGGTTTGCCCCACTCCTGATGTTCCAGCCGGGGAGTAGGATGAGAGGCTTACCCCGTTCCACACGACTTCCAGGAAGCAGCCAGCATGACCCCCCCTCCAGCTGTTACGTAGTACACAGAGGTGTGGTTGGCAGCTCTGGGAGCTGCAGGGATGGTGCCTGGGGACAGGCCAGCACGCAAAGCCGCCTGGCCTCATCTCGGAGCCGGAGGGGGGAACTGGTTGCAGTAAGCGCTGCCTGGAGCCTGCACCCGAGGCCCCCCGCATCCCAATCCTGTGCCACAGCCCTGACTCCCTCCCACACGCCAAACCCCTCTATCCCAGGCAGAGCCCCCTCTTGTACTCTAAGCCACTCATTCCCAGCCCCACCCCAGAGCCTGCATCCCCAGATGAGCCCTCACACCCCTCCCCCATACCCCCACTGCCTGCCCCAGCCATGATCCCCCTCCTACCCTCCGAACCCTTCGGTACCGGCCTGGAGCCACCTCCTGAACTCCAAACCACTCACCCCAGCTCCACCCGAGGCCTCACCTCCCCCATGTCCCAACTCAGAACCCTCTCCCACACCCTGAACTCCTCATTTCTGGTCCCACCCCAGAGCCCGCACCCACAGGTGGAGCCCTCCCTCCCTCCCTCCCTCACACCCACCCCTGTGTTAGACAAGGACCTGTCAGGGACTGTCTAGGTCAGGGGTTCTCAAACTTGGGGTTGGAACTCCTCAAATTATTATATGGGGGCGGGCACGAGCTGTCAGCCTCCACCCCAGACTCTACTTTGCCTCCAGCATTTATAATGGTGTTAAATATATAAAAAAGTGTGTTTTTAATGTATGGAGACGGGAGGCTGCACTCAGAAGCTTGCTGTGTGAAAGGGTCACCAGTTCAAAAGTCTGAGAACCCCTGGTCTAGGTGTACTTGGTCTTGGCTCAGTGCAGGGGGCTGTACTAGATGACCTCTTGAGGTTCCTTCCAGCCCTACATTTCTGTGATTCTTGGTTCTGCACTGAAAACCAAGGAATAAGAGAAGAAACTAACAGCAAATATAATGTCATCAGCAACAATGTCATGGAAATTTTGTTCTGACAGTGTGGAGTGCATTGTGTGCACTGTCACTGCTGAATCAGTCTATTAGTTGAGTGTGTCCTAAAGAGATATCCTAGCAAAGTAGGTGCCTGAACTGTAGGATTGCAGATACCTGCCTTTTCATAGTTTCTGCAAAGTGAGGCCTCAGTCCTTCTGTCTACTTGGTCCCTCATGCAGTTGTCTTCAATGGGAACAAGAGTTTCTTTGTCTTCCATATGCAGGACAACAGACTTCTGGCATTCATACCAGGGCTTTGTCATCTGAAGTTTGTACAAGAGTACTACTTCCTGTCTGTTGAGGCATCTCCACTAGATGCCTGATCCAATTCCAATGAGATAAAAGACAATTACTCACTTTTGTAACTGTTGTTCTTCGAGACGTGCTGCTTATATCCATTCCAATCAGGTGTGTGCGCACCACGTGCACGATCGTCAGAGAAACTTTTACCCTAGCAACATTTGGAGGGTTGGCCGAGGCACCCCCCGGAGCGGCACCTTTATGGCACCGGATATATGCACCAGTCGACCCAGCACCCTCTCAGTTCGTTCTTGGCGACTACTCGCCAAGGAGGTGGGTTTGGAATGGATATGAGCAACACATCTTGAAGAACAACAGTTACAAAGGTGAGTAGCCTTCTTTTCTTTTTTGAGTGCTTGCTCATATCGATTCCAATCGGGTGACTCCCAAGCCTTACCTAGGCACTGGGGTCGGAGTGAGATGTTGCGGAGTGAAGAACCGCGGAACCAAATGCTGTGTCACCCCTGGACTGCTGAACTATCGCATAGTGCGTGGCAAAGGTATACACTGATGACCAAGTCGCTGCCCTACATATCTCCTGAATCGGCACGTGTGCCAGGAAAGCAGAGGATGAAGCTTGAGCCCATGTGGAGTAGGTAAGGTGTGAGTTGGGACACCAGCCAAGTCATAGCAGGCACGGATGCATCATGTGATCCAGGATGAGACGCACAGAGGAGACCGGGAGGCCCTTCATCCAGTCTGCCACAGCAACAAACAGCTCAGTTGTTTTCTTAAAAGATTTTGTTCACTCAATGTAAAAAGCGAGAGCCCTGCGAACATCTAGGGAGTGCAGCTGTTGTTCCCGCTGAGAAGGGTGCGGCTTCGGGTAGAAAACAAGGAGGAAAATGTCCTGGTTAACATGGAAGGAAGATACCACCTGAGGAAGGAAGGCAGGGTGGGGTCGCAGCTGTACCTTGTCCTTGTGGAACACTGTATACGGTGGGTCTGACCTGAGAGCTCTGAGCTCGTACACACGCCTTACCGAGGCGATAGCTACGAGGAAGGTTGTCTTCTAGGAAAGGTACAATCAGGTTAAGATCCCACGTAGGGATCGGCTGCTGAACTTTGTGGGTAAAGGCGCTCCAACCCCTTGAGGAATCTGTTGACCATGGGATTGGAGAACTTGGGACGCCCAGGTAGAAAGCCAAAATAGCTGCCAGGTGCACTATGATGGATGATACTGCCAAGCCTCGCTGTTTCAAGGACAGGAGGTTGTCCAAGGTAGTAGGTACTACGTCTGTAGTGGGGCAGTGTCACTCTGGGTACAGCAGCAGGAATATCGTTTCCACTTGTCCAAGTACGTGGACCTGGTAGAGGGCTTTCTGCTACCCCAAATGACCTGCTGTACCGAGCAGGAGCAACGTTGGTCAGATCAAGTTAACCATGCAGCATTCAAGCTCTGAGGCGAAGAGATTGCAGGTTGGGGTGAGAGTCATCCTTGGTCCTGAGTGATCTGGTTCTGCCACAACAGGAGTGGAATCGGAGTGTCTACCGACGGCTCTAGGAGAGGGGTATACCAGTGCTGTCTGGGCCATGCTAGGGCAACCAGAATCAAATGCGCTCTGTCCCTGCATAGCTTGAGCAGGACCCTGTAGACTAGCAGGAATGGAGGGAAGGCTTAGCACAGGTGGCCTTTCCATGGTATTAAGAAGGCATCCGACAGGGAATCCAAGGAGCAACCTTGAAGAGAGCAGAACACCTGTCACTTCCGATTCTTGCGCGAGTCGAATAGGTCTATCTGGGGAAACCCCCACTTCAGAAAGACAGAACGGATGACATCCAGGTAGACTGACCACTTATGAGCCTGGAAGGATCTGCTGAGGCAGTCTACTAAGGTGTTCTGGACTCCTGGGAGAAACTACGCCACTAGATGGATCGAGTGGATTATGCAGAATTCCCATAGGCAAATGGCTTTCTGACAGAGGGGAAACGACCAGGCTCCCCATTGCTTGTTGATGTAAAACATGGCTGTTGCATTGCAGTCCTCACAGGCAACACAACAGCCCTGAAGGTGCTCTCAGAACGCTTGACACGCCAGGCGCACTGCTCTCAGCTCCCATACACTGATGTGCAGGGATAACTCTTCTGCCAACCATAGACCCTGTGTACGGAGGTCCCCAAGATGGGCATCCCATCCCAGAAATAAACGCGTCCGTGTTTAGGGACAAGGAGGGCTGCAGAGAGTGAAACAGTACCCCTTCGCACACTGACTTGGGGTCCAGCCACCAGGCTAGAGAGGTTAAGATCCCTGGTGGGATAGTAAGCACGGTGTTCAAGCTGTCCCAACCTGGGTGGTATACTGTTGAGAGCCAGGCTTGGAGTGAGCAGAGCCATAGCCTGGCATGCCTGGTCACGTAAGTGCAAGAAGCCATGTGTCCCAGGAGGCACAGGCACGTTTTCACGGTCGAGGTCAGGAAGCTTTGCAGGCTGCGGACACTGTTCGTCAGAGATTGGAAGCGTGCTTCCAGCAGAAGTACTCAGGTGAGGCCTCAGTCTAGGATTGCTCTGATGAATTCTATCCTCTGGGTTGGTACCAGATTGGACTTTGCAACATTGAGCAGAAGGCCCAGCTGACTGAACATGAGATTGCACTTGATCCCTGGAGCGACCTCGAATAAGCCAGTCGTCAAGGTATGGGAACACTTGGATCCGTTGTCGACAAAGGAAGACAGCCACAATGGCCATACACTTGGTAAACAATATGGGAGCTGTGGACAGGCCGAAGGGAAGGACGGTGAATTGGAAGTGTGGTTGTTTGACCACAAAGTGAAGAAAGCGTCTGTGCGCTGGATAGATCGCAAATGTGGAAATACGCATCCTTCATGTCAAGGGCGGTGTATCAGTCTCCAGAATCCAGGGAAGGAATAATGGTCCCCAGTGAAGCCATTTGGAACTTCAACTTTACCATGAATTTGTTGAGTCCGCGTAGGTCCAGGATGGGCCAAAGCCCGCCCTTGGCCTTGAGGATTAGGAAGTAGCGAGAGTAAAAACCCTTGCCCCTTAGCTCCCATGGAACCTCCTCTATCGCCCCCATAGGTAGGAGCATTTGAACCTCCTGCAGAAGGAGTTACTCGTGAGAAGGATCCCTGAAGAGGGACAGGGAAGGAGGATGGGGGAAGTAAATTGAAGGGAATATCCCCTTTCCACCGTGCATAGGACCCAAAGGTTATATGAGACCACCCACGGAGCAAATGGGAGAGATGATTCCAGAAAGGCGGGGAAGGATCTTGAAGAGAGACTGGTGCTCCAGCCTCGAGCGCATCTTCAAAAGTTTTGTTTGGGCCCTGCGATGGCTTGGGAGGGTCCTGGTTCTGGCAGGTCTGGCGGACAGTTTGTTTCCTTCTACCATCTCAGCCGCGTCTTCTATAAAAGTCCTGTCTCGGCCAAGGGGGAGTATAGGGTCTCTGAGGCTGCAGTCTGAAGGGTCTCTGCTGCGTGACTGGGGTATGCATTCCCAGCGAATGCATGACGGCCCTTGAGTCTTTCAAACTCTGCAGTCCTGAGTCTGTCTTTTCAGAAAACAGGCACTGGCCATCAAAAAGCAGGTCCTGGAGGGTCTGCTGAAGCTCTGCTGGTAAACCAGAGACCTGCAGCCATGAGATGCAGAGGATGGCTACGCCCGAGGCCAGGGTCCTAGCTGCCGAGTCTGCTGCATCTAGTGATGCTTGTAGGGAGGTTCTGACAACCTTTTTCCCCTCCTCTACTAAAGCCCCAAATTCCTCCCTGGACTCTTGGTGAATCAACTCCTTGAATTTCTGCATAAAGTTCCAGGAGTCATAGTCATAGCGGCTCAGGAGGGCCTGCTGGTTTGCCACCGTGGTTTGCCACCGTGGTTTGCAAGCCTCCAGCTGAGTAAACCTTGCAACCGAACAAGTCCAGATATCTAGCATCCTTAGATTTAGGCGCCGGGGCCTGCTGCCATGCCTTTCCTTTTCATTGACCGAAGCCATGACAAGGGAGCACAGCTGGGGGTGCATATATAAATACTCGTACCCCTTGGAGGGGACGAAGTACTTTCTTTCCAGACCCTTGGCTGTAGGCGGAATGGAGGCTGGCGATTGCCAGATTGTTTTGGCATTGGACTGTATAGTCCTGATGATGGGCTACTCTGGACAGCGCCTCTGCTGACAGAATGTCCACCACTGGGTCATCTATCTCCACCACCTCCTCTACCTGGAGGTTCATATTACGTGCCACTCTGCAGAGCAGTGCCTAGTGGGCATGGAGATCAACTGGAGGAGGGGCCGAAACAGTAGTCGCCACCACTGCCTCATCAGGCGAGAACAAGGAGGATACCCCAGGGACTAGGAGACCCTGGGGAAGGTCTTGTTGTGGAGGGTCTTGCTGCCCAAGGTCCACCATGCTAGGGGTGTGGGCCTGTACTGGGGCTGGAGCAATCATCTCCGAATCCCGCATGGGAGAACAACTCATAGTGGCCTCTGGTACTCGGAGCTCTGAAGGAGCGGCATAAGAAGCCCGTGAGGGAACCCCCTGGGCCTGATGGTACGCCCAGGGGGTTCAGAGAGACCACTACGGAGGTCCCTGGTTCGGGTCCTGGCCCTCATCCTGCCAGTGGCCTGTACCACCCACACCATGGTCCTGGGTGTGGTAGCCACTCTCTGAGCGTGATGACCCAGAGGCAGAGAGAGAAGGCCAAGGCGGCACTGTGCATGTCTGCGCCAAGTCTCTGGGTGCCGTATGGTGTCATGGTGCCAGAGACCAGTGGAGTGATCCGCAATGGTACCGTGATCCCGATCGGTGCTGGCAGTCGTATTGGTACTGGGAGCTAGATCTGGATCTCGATGACAATCTTTGGCGAGATCGGCGCCAGGACCAGCTCCGAGTAGAGCGGCACTCCGACCAGTACCGGGAGCGGCGCCAGAAGTCCAATCGGTACTGACCGTACTGCGAGCCGGATCTCCGCGAGATGACAGGTGCCGAGAAGAAAATTGATGCCAAGACTGTGAGCGATGTTGCGAGTGGGATGGGTGCCGGGACTGGGACTGGTGCTGTCTTGCTTCACTCAGCAACAGCGGGCATACTAAGGACGGCTTTCCCTTTGACGGCACCGCCCGCACTGGAGGTGCAGAGGGACCAGCTCTGTAAGCGCGATCAAGTCCTGCGCCATTGAGAAAGTTTCCAGCATGGAAGACAGCCTCAGCTCGACCACAGTGTGCGCCCAGGAGCTTAAGTGCACCAGGCTCAATGGCCCTTGTGGCGCCGGAGTCAACGGTGATGGAGCAGTTGCTTGTCCTGGACGCTCCGGCAATGGACAGGGCTCTGATGGTGATGCAGGGAGCACTGGCGGCTGTTGAGAAGAAGCAGTCGACACCTGCTTGGGCTGCTTGTTCTGGCCAGGAGATAGAGACCGGCGCCACGGTGGCAGTGGTGTTGGACAGATCTGGCGCCACTGGGGCACTCCGCACTGAAGATGTCGACGCCAACTCCCACGGCGCAGAGGATGGGACCAGACTAAGTGCCACCTTGATAAGGAGCTGCTTCAATCTAAAGTCCCACTCCTTCTTGGTCCTAGGCTTGAAAGCTTTACAAATGCAGCACTTGTCCGCCTCATGGGATTGCCCCAGACACTTCAGGAAGGAGTCATGAGGGTCTCCCATAGACAATGGCTTACGGCAGGCTGAGCAGGGTTTGAAACCTGGGCACCTAGGCATGGGCCTGGGTACCGGAAGGGGGGAAAGGGGAGAATCCCTTTCCATCACACTAGCTAAATCTAAGCTAAATATAACTATTAACAACTAATTACAAACTATTAACAGGTACTACAGCGAATGCTAGGGAGCGTGGAGATGAGCTATGCCATGCTTCACAGGTCCAACGACCGTCACAGGTGGTAAGAAGGAACTGAGGGGGCACTGGGTTGGCTGGGGCATATATGTGGCGCCGTGAAGATGCCACTCCAGGGGATGCCTCAGCCGACCCTAGTGTTGCTAGGGTAAAAGTTTCTCCAACGATCGTGCACACAGCACGTGCACACCTAATTGGAATTGATATGAGCAAGCACTCAAAGAAGAATCTCCACTACAACTGAGTTGAGTTAGAAAATTTCACTCTTAACATTTGCATGGAAAATATTTCCCTATCAGAAACTATGATGATTTTCTGCTTAGGAATTTCTAGGGTTTGCTCCAGCTCAAGAAGCTTAGAAGATCCTTTTGAATCCGGTGTAACAGTATTCCATCATGAATAGTCAGTTTAGGCTGCTGCAGTCAGATTTTTTTTTCCCAAACTGAACTATGACAACTCTCCCTCTTCCAGAAAAAGAAGGTGGCATTGACAAAGAAAGAATCTGAGATCCACCTATGCGTCCTCTAGAATTTTTGCTTGTAACCTTTGCAGGTGTGCCTACTGGAGGAGACTCAAATGAACCAGCTGAGCAGAGAGCAACCATCTTTACACTTTGACTTTTGGATTTTTTGAGGCTGCTTTTGGCAGTAACGATATAGATGCTGAGGCAGTAGAGCTATGGGGAGACATTTACTAAGTCACTCACAAAGAATAGGAGCGGGAGACCTGCCTACTCTCCTATCACTAAATGCATTCAGTGTAGTAGCGTTGGGAGCTTATCCATTTGCAGGGATTCTGGCTATCAAAGCAAAGTAGGGAAGAAAGAGAAGATCCCTATTAATCTCAAACCCCCTTTCTTGCCTGCTGCAGAGGAGGAACTGATTTTACCTTGTTTGCTGAAGTTCTCTCTCAACAGTGAAGGAGCTGCTGCTTCTCTTCCATGCTGGCTTGCTCTCTAAAGTGCAACTGTTGCCACAAATGCAGCTGATTTCTCTTGTAACACTGTTTTCGGATAGGAGCCAAGAAGCCTGCTGCAACTACTGCCTGGCTCTATGAGGGGTTCTCAGCTGCTCCCAAAATTTCTGTATCTTCCAGCTTCAGTAGGGCCATGCCTCAGTGGGTGCCCCATAAAGCAGAAGAGGCTATTGGTGCTTTGATGGGGAGCCATCGGTGTGAGCCACTTCCATGTTCAATCTTCCTGCTGGAGGCAAGTCAGGCAAAGGAATATGTACTCTGCCCAGTGAAGAAACCAACAAAGGAACACAAGGGAGAAAAGAGAGTAAAAGCAGTCAAGACAAAAGCAGGGGAATCAAAAGGGTGTAGAAATGAAGAAAGATCTCATTACAGAATAGTTTCACCGCTGGAGAACTTAATGGAAGCTCCCACAGGGGCTTGACACTATAGAGAGCAGTTGATGGATAGACCTCCTGCTAGCCAGGCTTGCCCAGATACAAAGCTCTAGCTGCCTCCATCTGGTCAGCAGAGAAGACTCTACTCACAAGAAGAGGGTCAGCAGATGTGTCCCACTACAGCAGAAAAACTCTGTTTAAAGGCAATTTGCATAAACAATGAAAACCAGTGAAAACAACTATTATTCTCCTTTTCATTTTTTACTATTTGTCTACAGAGTTCAAGATTTCATTTCAACAAGATTTCTAGCCTCTGGTTGTCCAATGTACTGGTGGAAGAACCACCAGAACCACCTGGAGAAACAAATGGATGGATGCTTCCATCACCTTACGCTTTTCTTCCTTTATGCCACCAATGCACAGGACAGCTACAATTATGCACACGAACTGCTCCCTCCTACCACCCACAAGTATCCCCAAGATGGTGGGGAGGATATAAGGCCATGCCACTCCTATTGATCATCACATTTAAAAAATACTGTAGTCTATGCAGTGGTGGCACAATCTGGGCCTAATTTCGAAGCCCCTAAGAGTCATTGGAACAGCAAACTAGCATTCTCCACAGCTGCCTAAAGCAAGGATTCTGGCACAGACCTCATCTGCTTTGCAAACATTGATTCAATTGGAAAATGTTAATGAAAAAAGCTTGGCTAACATTTTAAAACTTTGTGTGGGTCACTCTCCTTCCTCTCCTCCGCCAGTGTCATTCAGGGATTGGCTTTCCCTTTGTCCATAAATTCACAATTAATGAGTTTGCTTCTATGTAAGAAAAGTCAAATAAGATATTGGGGTGTCTCCCACTTCCTTCACCTTTGGAATTTGTTTCTTTTTCTAGTGTGAGACTCCACCTTCAAGCCAGAGAACATATAAGTAGCAGCAGTGAGATTAAAGTACAAGGTAATGCCCTGGGACAGCATCCACAAGGTCTGCAAGATACTATAGCTTCCAGTTTCCAGGCCTCTAAGAGGATAAAGTCAGACATAACCATGGGTCTTCAGATTTCTTGCAAGGTGTTTTACCTAGGGTGACCAGATGTCCCGATTTTATAGGGACAGGCCCAATTTTTGGGTCTTTTTCTTACATAGGCTCCTATTACCCTCCCACCCCCATCTCGATTTTTCACACTCGCTGTCTGGTCACCCTAGTTTTACCCAATGTATCATATACATAGTGCTTCATCTGTAATCTGCTAATATGCTATATTGATAATGGCTGGAATGTTTCACACATATCCTCATTTGCTTTTACACATCAAAACAGTCTGAAAAGGGGATCACACTTTTCTGCTTCTCCAACATTAGAGAAGTTGACTGGAAATTTCATCAGCGTTTGCCAAGATATTTAGTTGCTTTTTCCTAGCCTTAGAGTAAGCTTGAAGCTCTCATTATCTCTTATCCTGTCTTCTGGACATTGTCCTTCCCAAATTCCACAACTGGTCTTCTTGCTTTCTCCTGTAAACTGATGCATCTTGTTCAGAACTCTACTGCCCATCTTAACCTCCTGGGTATCTCACAGCTTTACATTTTTCCATCTGCTCAACTCATTGTCAACTGAAATCCAAATTAAGTTTAGGGGTTATCTGCACGAACTTAGTGTGCAATAAACCAGGCTGTGAATCTACAGCACACTAGCCTACCACACACAAAGTTTCTGTGTAGAAAAATCCTAATAGTCTAGTTCTCATTTTGTCTTCTCTCCACACCACTGACTCTCCTCTATTTCCAATCTTTCATAACTTCATGCAGCATCCCTTCTCAATCTCCTTTTTCTCATTCTCTCGCTTTTTTTTTAATAGAGCATGCTCCTCCTTTCACTCCAATACCACACTAATCTTTCAAAACATCTAAAAACTAATTTTTTCTCAACAATTTGCTAATCAAACTTTATTTGTTTATCCTTACTGTTATTTCCATTTTGTTCTTCTTCTGTACTTCTTTTTTTTTTTGTAGTCATTTTGCCTTGTATGATTGGCACTGATTTTTGTAACTTTATTTCACTATTTTTAATATTAATTGTAAGTGCTTTGCCCATCAGCATTGTGTAAAAAATGTAACATGGAAAAACACTGTAATAGTATGTCAGGCACTTCTGTAATGGTTAAAACAAAAGTGGACCATAACCCAGAACAGTTTGTGAGAAAATGGAGATATTCCTCAACACTATCACCAATATTTTCTTCAGTTTTTTAAGATGACACCAGTATAATATTTTCACTTTATGAGCAAGAACACACTAACGATTAACAACCAATTAGCGTGGTACACAGAAGTCACTATAAGATTGGAGTTGCTTTAAAATGACACGCTCCCCATTAATCAGTTTTATAGTGGTCACAGAAAGCAGATAACAAATCTGAATTGAGCTCCTTGACATGAGGGAAAAATACTAAAAAAAAAGAAAAAATCAAGAGCAGGCAAATTTCTGACCAGTTCTTACCTGTGAAAGTCCAGGGGATGATGCATGTCCTGGTGGTGTTGCAGCAAGATTTGGGTGTCCTTTATTTATTTCATGTGCAGAGTAAGGGGATGGAGCAGGAGGTCCTGGTTGTCTTGCCACCTGTGTTACCTGTAAGGAGATAAACTATTAGTAAAACTTAATATTAGTAATTCAGTCTTTATATACCATACTGTTCTTTGGGAGTAAGAAACTGCCAGATATGAAGGAGGCCATAATCAGCAGCATTTTTAAAATGTGATCCAATTCAAACATTATTTAACTACTTATGCGAAACTGGTGCTCACAAAGGTATGGAAACTAATATCACAACTTGATTCAGTTGGGCGGGGGTTTCACTGCAATATTCTTGATATTTTAGTCATGTGACCTTACTATGAGACTGTCAATCATCATAAATTATACCAAACAATGTTGTGATTTTTTATGCAAAAAACTGCTCACTGGAATTTGCAACAGGGGCTGGCTATCAGTCAAAATAAGTGACACACAATGGTAACAAGAGAAGAAATTCCCCATTTATTCTTAAAAAGGGGATGAAGACTGCACAGAAAAGTTGACGTTGACTGATGGACTTGCCATCAATAAAAGAAAATTAAAAATTCAAGCATTTCTTTTGGAAAACTAGGTCCTTCTTCAGTCTCTCAAAAAAGCCAAACATACTATGCAGATCTAAATAAAACACTTTCCATGGCTCATATACTTGTTTCTATTCTACCATATTTATGATGCAATCCAAGGTGCTTAAAATGCAGTTTCCAGGTCAGTAAAACAAGAGATGGAAATTCAAAGAGGAATCATAACCGCAAGAGATATCCCCCAGCAATTCAGTGCAATGAAATCTTTGCTAATTTGTTTTATTCTCACAGTGCAAAAATCTAGCACTTTTCTCAATGAACAGTATTCACACCAACACCTCTCTTTGTTTAAAAACAGCCATTTAAATCTCAAGAATTTCAAAACACCACAAAAATTAATAGAAAGGGATATTGCCAACATATATCTATATGTGTGTATATCACAGAAAAATCAGCCAGAAATAAAGGATATTAGAAAGAAAGCAGAAGGAAATTTCAGGCTTCTAATCTACCAACCACCAGTATCTTCAGCTTATTTGAAAACCAAGAAAGCTAGGTAAGGGCACGAGACACACGGTTTATGACTAAGGGCTTGTCCAAACTCCTTTCTTACATTCTAAGTAGTGATGCATTCAGTTACATCACCTGAGATACACTCAAATAGCTTAAGCGTATCAATGAAAATGACAATGGGCAACATATGAAGGCTTCAATATAGTTCAACATCATTCAGTGCAGGAAGATTTAAAGCACCTTTGTGCTGATCAAAGAAAGGGGTGAGTAAAAAGAGTCTGCTACTCCTCCCCGTAACTGGTTTTGACCTATCCCCAGAGAGGAATCATCTTATTCCTGGCTGATACAGACTAGCAGGGATGCACACATACAGATCCAGTCAACTTAATTGAAACCAGTTCGTAGAGGATATTGTGAAACTTTCGTAATCTTCCCCTAGGAAAACTAAAATCCTTTAGGGTCCTTCTAGTTATCAAGGCTTCTCAAGGCAACAGTAGATTTTTTTATTCTATGATGAGAGAGCAGCTACAAAGGACATCAGAATCCAGTGGGAAAAAACAACAAAATGATACACAGAGTACAAGGAAATTATTCACTTATAACCAGACCATTCAGAAGAATATGTGCATGCTAGTCATAGAATAGAATCAGAGAATCTCAGGGTTGGAAGGGACCTCAGGTGGTCATTTAATCCAACTCCCTGCTCAAAGCAGGACCAATTCCAACTAAATCATCCCAGCTAGAAAAAGTGGTTGACTTTCTGTTGAAAATAAAAAGGTTACTAAACACTAACTGGTTCTTAAAGTACTGTCAGCATAGCTCCACACTCAAATGTGCATACACTTTCAGCACCAAAAGTAAAACCCTCTACAATGCTCTAACCATTGAGGCAGCACGCTCCCTCACAACAGCAAATGTTCAGATCCGTTTACTCAGAATCCATGTAGGAGATGCTGAAGAAGTAAGGATGGAGAATGAAAACGTGCATCTATACTGACGTTCTTCACAAGAAACCACAGATATTAGCAAGTTACATCGTTTGAGTATTGTCAGAACTGAACCCATTCTGAGATTAAACAGCAGTAACAATGTGCAAAGAATGCAGGTGTGAAGTCAACTAATTAAAGGATCATTCACCTAAACTGAGCATTAAATCTGGAAGCTACATCAAGACACTAATGCTGTGTAGATTCAAGAATTGCATTTCAGGCAGCAGCTTTACGTAATTCAATTACGTAGTTCTGAGACGTTTTAGAAATGGCTATGGACTTGTTGGGATATGGTTTGAGACCCTTGGGTACTGAAATAAATGTAAAGTCATAGCAGATTTGTACATTAAGCCTAATCCATTAGGGCAGGGATCTCCAAACTTTGTGAGATGAGGGCCATATTAGATTTTTGAGGGGGTTTCGCAGGCCAAAGCAACTGTGAAAAGAAATAAATATATGCAAATATATGCAAAATACACAAATCGTAAAAAACCAACACTACTGTGTCAGTGTCGCATTAAATTCTAAATCAGGTATAAAACCAGCTGTATAATTAATGCAGGTCCTGTGAAATCACACAAAACATTTGTCAATACATTAAAAATCTTTTTAAATTTTATTTCCATCTTCTTTACTCCATTTATTGGAGAAGTAATTAAGCATCTGGCTTGTATTTTTACTTTAAGGCAGGGTCCGTGTTTCCCTGGCTGCAGCAGTGACTCTCCCCTAAGTTGGCTCCCCTTTTGGGGGGACACTGGCTCCCAGGGGCACTCATCACTCTGCACAGCTCAGCGGAGCTGCTCCCAGCAGCCCCTCCCCCTGCCTGCTCAGCTGCAGCAGCCTTTGCCTGCTCGATTCTCCCATGTTGGTTGGGGGGCCGGACAAATCGAAGCTGTGGGCTGGATCCGGCCCTCAGGCCGTAGTTTGGAGACCCCTACATTAGGGCAATATCTGGGTAGAGTCAGCCACCACCCTTGGACTTCTCACCATAACCCACACAAAAATCCAGTCCCAAGTGTGACGGAGTAGGGAGTATTAACTTGGAAATCCTGCATGGGAGTTTTACTAGTTTACTTTCTCCATTAATACTAGATGGTGGTGGGATATAAGGGTGTCACTTCACTGAGGGATGATGATTGATGGTCAGCACATAACCTGAGCCCAGGAGGGGGTTGGGACCAGATGACACCTACTGCCCAGGAAACTGGACAAAGGCTAGAGAAGGAGCCTGGAGGTGTGGCTGGGTGAGACTGCTGAAGGGAGTTTCAGTTTGGAGCTCGCTGGGGAGACTGGGGATGGCCCAGAACCTGGGGCTGGGATCCCCACACTCCAAGATGGACCTGACTGAGGGGTCCTGTTTTCTGTACCTACATGCTATGTTTCAGACTGTGTTCCTGTCATCTAATAAACCTGTCTCATTGGCTGGCTGAGTGTCACAGTGAATCGCAGGAAGCTGGGGAGGGAGTGCAGAGCCCTGACTCCCCCACACTCCATGACAACTGGTGGCAGTAGTGGGATGTACTGCACTCCATGGATGGCGCTTCCTGCAGTAAGTGACTGGGGAGCAGTAAAACGAAGAGGGATTAACGCGAACCTGGCATGCTGAAGGCTCAGAGAGGAGCAGTTTCAGGAGGCAAAGGAGCTATGCTTAACCCTTGGGAGTGTGTGACCAGCAAGGAGGACTGTTGCAGTAAAGAGGTCCCCCTGGGGACTGCAATGAGCGGTTCCAGGGGCAGAGGAGTCTGTGGCTTGACCCCAGGAGAAAGGAGGACTGTTGCAGGAATGGGATCCCTCTGGTTAGCAAATTAAGGGGTGGAGGAGTCTGCGGCTTGACCCTTGAAGAGAAGTGGTGACCAGGAGAAGGGCTGGCATAGTAGGGGTTCTTCCTGGAAATTGTGGGGAGCTGAGAGCACACAGACCTGTGAGTCCACAACAACATGGGAACAATGGGGAGATGTATAACCATCTTCTTAAGAGATGTGCATAAAGAGAGGGCTGTGCATTGGAAAGCTCACTAAAGCACAGCTGACTGCCCAGCTGGAGGGGGAGGATTGTTCGGAGGAGCTGATCCCTGCCCTGGAGGGAAGCAGCCTGACAGATGTAGTGTCTGCGCCAGTGTCTGTCCCGGCTGGGAGTGGTTAGACTGCTGCCGAGAGCACTTGGCGGTCCCTCCTACCTATGGCTACAGGAGGGGCTGGAAGGACCCCAGCGAACACCAAAGGCAGTGTGACCCCCCACAGCCAGCAGGGGATCCTCACAGCAGAGCTCCCCATCGCTGGAGCTGAGGCAGCTGGAATGGGACACGGAGGTAAAACTGAAAGAGCTGGAGGACAGGAAGAGAGCGGCAGCATGAACTGGAGTTAGCAAGGCTGAGGAGCAGAGAGCCCCCTGCTACAGTGAGTGAGGAGAGACCCAGGATTGCATGGAGCTTTGATAAGTGTATCTTCTCCCAGTTTAAGGAACGGGAGGAGCTAGATGAATTCCTGACTGCCTTTCAGAAGGCCTGTGAGCTACACAGAGTTGACCCTGCAGACAGGTTCTTGTTTCTCACCCCCTTAATGGACCCCAAAGCCTTCGGGATTGTGGCAAATTGCTGGCACTATTATGCTGGGTCCCCCGCTTTCTCTTCTTAGGGGGCAGGGTTCAGGGAGCCATTTCTTGCCCCCTGAACAGGGCATTAACTGCCGCACTAGTATCCTAGAGGAGGGGAGTGGAGAGGGAGGGACCCGGGCCCGCCCTCTACTCCGGGTCCCAGCCCAGGGGCCCTAAGGATAGCAGTAAACCACTTGAACTAGCTATTCCTTCCCCTGGGCTACCTCTCTCTCGTACCTTCAGCTTGTGGGGCTTCCTGTCCTCTCTCTGCACAAGCCAGGTGTCACTTTACCTAGGGTCTGGGCCTTCTTTGTTCCAAACTCTCCTCTGCTTTCCTCCAAACAAATACTCTCTGCTCCAACTCCTCCAAACTGCTCTCTGCTCCAACTCCTTCCCCTGTCTGCCTGAAGCGGGGGGTTTTAGTGAGTCTCTAACAGGACCTTGATTGACTGCAGGTGCTCCAATTAACTTGCTGCCTGCTTCCCTAGTCTACAGGGAGACACGCCCAAAGTAGCCTTGAGTTAATATATCTCCCCTCAAGCACTCTACCACAGCTCCCTGACCTTCCTCTATCACAGGACATACAACTGAATGGAAGGGGTGGAGGCAGGGGACTATGAACTATTCAAAAAGATCCCGCTATGCAAGTTTGGGATGACTCCTGAGATGTACCGGGTTTCTTTAGGTATGTTAGCAACAAAAAGAAAATCAAGGAAAGTGTGGGCTCCTTGCTGAATCAGGGAGGCAACCAAGTGAAAGATGATGCAGAAAAAGCAAATGTACTCAATGCTTTTTTTGACTCTGTCTTCATGAACAAGGTCAGCTCCCAGATTACTGCTCTGGGCAGCACAGCATGGGGAGGAGGTGGGCAGCCCTCTGTGGAGAAAGAAGTGGTTCAGGACTATTTAGAAAAGGTGGACGAGCACAAGTCCATGGGCCGGATGCGCTGCATCCAAGGGTGCTAAACGAGTTGGCTGATGTAATTGCAGAGGCATTGGCCATTATCTTTGAAAACTCCTGGCGATCAGGGGAGGTCCTGGATAACTGGGAAAAAGCTAGTGGAGTGCCAATCTTTAAAAAAGGGAAGAAGGAAGATCTGGGCAACTACAGGCCAGTCAGCTTCATCTCAGTCCCTGGAAAAATCATGGAAGAGGCCTGAAAACAATCAATTCTGAAGCACTTTAAGGAGAGGAAAGTGATCTAGAACAGTAAACATGCATTCACCAAGGACAAAGCATGCCTGACTAACCTAACTCCCTTCTATGAGGAGGTAACTGGCTCTGTGGATGAGGGGAAAGCAGTGAATGTGCTATTCCTTGCCTTTAGCAAAGCTTTTGATATGGTCTCTCACAGTATTCTTGCCAGCAAGTTAAAGAAGTATGGGCTGGATGAATGGACTATAAAGTGGACAGAAAGCTGCCTGGATCGTCGGGCTCAACAAGTAGCGATCAATGGCTCCATGTGTAGTTGGCAGCCGGTATCAAGTGCAGTGCCCCAAAGGCTGGTCCTGGGGCCGGTTTTGTTCAATATCTTCATTAATGATCTGGAGGATGGCATGGACTGCACCCTCAGCAAATTTACAGATGACTCTAAACTGGGAGGAGTGGTAGATATGCTGGAGGGTAGGGATAGAATACAGAGGGACCTAGACAAATTAGAGGATTGGGCCAGAAGATGAGATTCAGCAAGGACAAGTGCACAGTCCTGCACTTAGGATGGAAGAATCCCATGCACTGCCACACTCTAGGGACTGAATAGCTAGGCAGCAGTTCTGCAGAAAAGAACCTAGGGGTTACAGTGAATAAGAAGCTGGATATGAGTCAACAATGTGCCCTTGTCGCCAAGAAGGCTAACAGCATTTTGGATTGTATAAGTAGGGGCATTTCCAGCAGATCAAGGGACATGATCATTCCCCTCTATCTGATATTGGTGAGGCCTCAGCTGGAGTAGTGTGTCCAGTTTTGGACCCCACAACACTAGAAGAAAGAGTTGGATAAATTGGAGGGAATCCAGCAGAGGGCAACAAAAATGATTAGGGGCCTGGAGCACGTGACTTATGAGAAGAGGCTGAGGGAACTGGGATTGTTTAGTCTGCAGAAGAGAAGAATGAGGGGGGATTTGATAGCTGCTTTCAACTGCTTGAAAGGGGGTTCCAAAGAGGACAGATCTAGACTGTTCTCAGTGGTACCAGATGACAGAACAAGGAGTAATGGTCACAAGCTGCAGAGGGGGAAGTTATTAGGAAAAACTTTTTCATTAGGACGGTGATGGAGCACTGGAATGAGTTACCTAGGTAGGTGGTTGAATCTCCTTCCTTGGAGGTGAGGCTGCCCTGACCGGCTCCTGAGCTCCTGGCTGGGGAGGCTCCCCGCCTTCCCCCCTCCTCCGGAGCCTTAGTGCGCCGCGCAGGCAGCGCTCGGGGCAGGGGCGGCTGTGAGCTCTTGTGCTGCTGTGTGTCTGGTTCCACGTGGATCCAGACATGCTGGTCTGAACAGCACGGTAAGGGGGCAGGGGCCAGGGCTGGTTTTGAGGGATTAGATAAGGGGCAGAGAATCCTGGGGGGGCAGTTAGGGGACAGGGGGCAGTTGGAAGGGGCAGAGGTTTGGGGAGGTGGGCAGTCAGGGTACAAGGAACGGGAGGGGTTGGGTAGGGGATGGAATCCAGGCGGGGTGGTTAGTGGCGAGGGGGGTCTCTGGAGGGGGTAGTCAGGGCACAAGGAGCAAAAGAGGTTTGGATGGGTCAGGGATTCTAAGGGGATCAGTCCGTTGGCAGAAGTGGGTGGGGGTTGGATATGGGGTGGAGCCAGGCTGTTTGGGGAGGCACAGCCTTCCCTACCTGGCCCTTCACACAACTTTGCGACCCCGATGTGGCCCTCAGGCCAAAAAGTTTGCCCACCCCGGTCTAGGACTACTGCCAGTCATCATCTAGCCCCTTTTCCCTGGGGAAGACTGCAGTGTAAAAGCCACTCATCATAGGTAAGGGGGATTTGGACCTGCTGCCTTTCCCTGCAGCCCAGTACTTTTCAGGCCTTCCAATCAGGCCACAGTCTGGGAGGTCACCAGGCCTGAGCTCCCCAGCTCAGCACACCCCTTCCCTCAGTACCTCCTTCAGACAGGTTGGTCCATCTCCTTTTAGCACTGGAGGGAGACTGTTCTAGTTTCTGGCCCACAGCCCTCTTATAAGGGCCAGCTGGGCTCTGATTGAGGCCTGGCTCCAGCTGTGGCTGCTTCCCCAATTAGCGTTTTTGCTTCTTTCCCCATCCGCAGCCCTCTGGAGGCCTGTCTTTAACCCCCTGTTTACTGGAGTGGGGCAGCCGCTGCACTACACAGTCAAACAAGTCCAGCCTCTTGGCACCTTTATTTTTCGGTATGCTACTAACCTGGCCCTGCCTGTCCCTTTAATTGTCAGCGGACACAACCAGGGACCCCGTTGGAGCCCAGGTATACAGGTATTTAAATCCCTTTGCTGGGACATAGTACTTCTTTTTCTGCCTTCTTGGAAGCAGACAGAATTGAAGAGGAGGTCTGTTACAAAGACTTAGAAATTTTTAGGACCCCTGGGTTGACGGGCAATGTGACCCGGGCCACGGTCGAGGTGGGTATGACATTAAAGAGGTCATAGGACTCCTCCACTAGCTCCTTGACCTCCAAGTTCAGGTTAGCAGCCAACCTTTTGAGCAGGGCCTGGTGCTCATTGAAGTCATTGGGGAGGTTGCTTCTTTCTGAGGGTCTGACCGCCGTTTGGCCGCAGATGAAGAAGACAACTACACCGCAGGGGGAGTGGCAGCTTCTTCTTGCTTGTCTAGGGACGGCTCCTTGGGCGTCAGGGCCCACTATGTCTCCACTGTGTTGGATTTGGCCCCGACTCTGGTGCCACTGTGCTGGGGGCAATTTGTCCAATGCAGCCTGGAAGGAACAGTGGGATAACAGGTACATCCCAGGGGTTCCAGTCCTGCCACTGAGAGGGCCACTGCTCCTACCTCCACACCATCGCTGAAAGATCCATCCTCCTGTTCTTTCCTTAAACACCTGGCCTGGTCTTAGTTGACCTTGGACAGTTTGGTACCAGTCTCACAGGGCCATGGAGATTCACCTTTTATAGGTGAGGGGCTGAACTACCCTTTTGACTCAGATCATTGCCCTTCCGGTGACCAGAACAGAGCTCCAGATGCCTGAATCTGCTGACTGACTCTTGTGGGCAACCGGTAAGGAGCTGCAGACTGGTGCCACAACCAGAAATGATCCCGTACTGGGGGTGATTGATGCCTGGGAGACTGCCTAGGCAATGGTGATCTGTGCTGTGAAGAGCTCTGGTGGGAGGCCTGATGGTACCCTGGGTACAGGGATCAGCATTGTGACTCGAGTGTCCCCTGCTTTTAGGTGGAGATCTTGGCATCAGGAACCTGGATCTTCTAACCAGGGACTGAGGCCGCGGTGCCGGGGTCCTAGCCCATCGTGATGGCAATCGACACATGCAGTCCAGTGACCAAGAACGCTCTGCTGCTTTAGAGAGTGGTCCGAAAACTGGCTTGCGCTTAGATGTCGGAGATGTTGGAGCTTTGGCTGGGTCCATCACCTGGCTTAGCATTTGCAGTGCCAGCCAACCTATTTGATCTTTGGCCATCAGACCCACTTTGGGCACAGATGGCCCTCTGAGGGGCCGGGACCCTGTGCCGTTCTCAGGAGTCAGAGGTAGATCCTTGGCTGGGCTAGTGAGTCTGAGCACATTAGTATCCCTGAGTAGCTTCAGAGCAAGAACGTAGCCCATCACAGGTCCTTTGCCCAAAGTCCTCTTATCCTGTGTTGCCAGCGGACCCTTCGACTTCAGCTGCTTCTTAGGCTCTGTCAAGGGGAAATGGCGCTGGGCAGATTCTGATGCTGGCAGTGTGCTGCACGCCAATGCCAAAGTGCTAGGCATGGAGCCCGATCAAGAAGGCTCCAAGGCAGGACAAAGCGCAGCCTCCATGAGGAGGCCCCTCAAACAGATATCCCGCTCCTTCTAAGTTTGAGGGCGAAAGTTTTTGCATATCCTGCACTTGTCGTTTCTGTGGAATGCCACCAAACACTTCAAACAGCTATCATGGGGGATCACTAATGGATATCGGCTGGCTGCATGATGAGCATTAAAGCCTGGGGAACGGGGCATGCTCTACTCTGAGATGAAGTCCCAGCCAGGACTCTTAACTCCTAAACTACTACCCTAACACTTAATGGTCTAAATAAGTACCTATCAACTAAATACAAAGGAAACCGAACAGTGGACTGTAAGAACCACTACTGCTCTTGCAATGCAAGAAACGGTGCTCCGACAAACCGTTACGGTTAGTAAGAAGGAACCGAAAGGTTGTAGGCTCGGCAGCACCCAAATACCGATACATATGCGCAGTGCTCAAGGGTCACAGCAGCTGACCCTATGGATATCACTAACGCAAAAGTCTCCAACGACTGTACACATGGGCGCACACACACCTAGAACAGAATCGATATGAACAAGCACTAGACGAACAATCCACTTCATTTCACAAGGAAAAAAGCGGGAGAGACAAATTTTCATTCACAACAAAAGGTTTGGAATTCCTGAGTGTGTTCATAAACTTACTCCTTAACAGAAGAGCTGTTAAACAGAGCTTTTAGAGCAGAACTATCCAAGTCCCCTGTCTGATGGCAAATGACCAACACTATGAGGAACCTTTGGATGATTGGGAGACAGTTATTGCTACTGACTCTGGAAATGGAAAGGAATCTTCATCTCATAACAGTATTCGTACATTCCAAAAACCCTCGGTGTTTGCTAGGACAAAAAGAAAGACAGTACTAACAGAAACAATGGAGAATGGAGATTATCAAATTATTCCTGCACAAGAGTGTGGAACTAAACACTAATGCTACATTAAAACCACCAAATTTTAACCATTTAACAACCCTCTAAACAAAAACCTGGTTAAACTAGAAAAGACCCGTATAGGACAAAAGACTAGCGGACAACACGATTGTAAGGAAAATGAGAGCTCCAACCTCATGGCTGAAGAGATCTGAAGGGGCTTGATACTGTATTCCCAATACAGCTTTGGGTGGAAAGGATCAGTCATGATACATGCAGTCCCAGCAACTACCGCTTTATATACATTTTTACTTCAGTGTTGAGTGTCCATATGCATTTAAAAGTGGGGGAACCTTTGCTGATAACACCTCAAGTAGAAAGGAAAGTTAGTATATCCATAGTATTATTAATAGCATTTTATCTTTATTACATCATTCCTGGTGTCCAAGATCAAATTAACTCAATACTGCAGAGATATTTTAAGTTCTCAGCCTCTAAAGTATAAACTTTCAAGTTAAAAACAAGGGAGAATACTAGCCCTGATCTCTCCTTCCAGGCAAGCATCTCAATGACATGGCCCACTCCTAATTCAGAGATAAAGTAACTGACACAAAAGAGTGTCTCAACTCTGTGTCAATATATAGACCGCAGATTCCTAATCCTTCAGTTGGGATTATAGCTGCTCATTCCCAAACTGTCAGTCTAACACCGCTATGGTATTATTATTTCAAAACCTAAATTCCACACAAAGCAATGGTATAACTTCTAAAGCACAGTAATGAAAAAGGCAGATAGTCATGCCTAAGAATTTCAAGACTGAAAAGAAACATTAGAGCATATAGAATATGTAATGGATATTATGTTTACTACATACAAACTCAAAATATGTGGAGTTAATATTCATGGGACAAACTAGAGAGTCCCATGCAGACACCTCTGATCACCTCATGTGCCCCCTGCATGATAATCCAACATCTCTGAGACTTAGTCTAACATTCCAAACTTCTAGCTAATCAGCTTCAAACAGAAGTTAAAAAATCAACTTGGATGAGAAACATTTCTTTTTCCTCCAAAAACTGTGAAATTTACAACTCATAATTATATCTTCCTGAGGCCCAAGAAAGAAAATATTCAGTCTTGAATAGAGATGGGTTTATGGTTTAATATCTCATGACTAGGTAGAGCTAGAAACTGGAGCTTTATACTACTAGAAAAGGGATGTTCCCAGATTTCCCTATTTCTAATCTTAGCCCTGGTCTACATTATGAGGTTAGGCCGAATTTTACATTCAATGCGTCCAGACAACCAACCCCGTTCTGTCGACTTAAAGGGCTTTTTAAAGTCAACTTCTGTACTCCTACCCGGTGAGGGGATTAGTGCTAAAATCGATCTCGCTGGGTCGAATCTGGGGTAGTGTAGATGCAATTTGACAGTATTGGCCTGCGGGAGCTCTCCCAGAGTGCTCCACTGTGACCACTCTGGGCAGCACTTTCAACTCAGATGCACTAGCCAGTGTGACAAAGTTCTGAGCCTGTGTTGGTGGGTCCCACACTTCTGAGCAGATCAAATGGCCTCAGAAACTTGATAAGGCCCCAATGTGACTTCCCTTTCTCAATGTCGTGGCAAGAGTCACAGCCTACAGAGTTACTTTCATCACCTGCCAGTATGGGAGATGGAAAAGGGAAATACAACAGTCTCTGTTGTTCCGTAAACGTCAGTGGGTGCAGTTTGGCCTCCTGACTGGACCGTGTCCTCTTTAACCTCTCAAAGGAATCTCTGTAGATTATGGGTGTGGGGAAAGGGGGGGAATCCAGGCCCACCCTCTACTCCGGGTTCTAGCCTAGGGACCCTAATGGTAGCAGCTGTTGGCGGCTTTCCCTTCACCACTGACACTGCTTTGTTTCCCTGGGCCGCTTCCCCGTGGTTCCCTTGTCCTAGCTTTACCCTTAGCTCAGGCTACAACAATGCTTCCTCTCCTCCAGTTCTTTTCACCTTGGCTCTCTGAAGAGAACTGGAAGAGTGCTTTTAAGCAGTATGAGTGAGACTTTGATTGGTTCCAGCTCTCTCCATTAGCCTAACGGCCTTAACTAACCCATTGTCAGTTAATTGGGATCAGGTGCCGGCATTAGCCTAACTACCTTAACTGGTTAATTGGCATCAGGTGTCTTGATTGGCCTGGAATAGCATTTGTTTGGCTACCCAGGGAACGGGGACCTGCTCATCCTGAGGCTGACATACCTGCCTTCCACCACTCTCTTATATCCCTCTGGTCTCACTCTGTCACACCAGGTACACAGGAAAAGCCCCGGGAATTTCTGAATTTCATTTCCTGTTTGGTCTGTGTGGCAAGCTCAGCAGCACAGGTGACCATGCAGTAACGAATGGCAAATGAGCTGCAGCATGGACCAAAGGGGAGACACTAGATTTGATCACTGTATGGGAGAAGAATCTGTGCAGACAGAACGTCATTCAAAAAAGAAGACGTCAATATATATGCCAAAATTGCCCAGGGCATGATGGACAGACGCTACAACAGGAACACCCAGCAGTGCTGCGTGAAAATTAAGGAGCTCAGGCAAGCCTACCAAAAAACTGAGGTGGTAAACAGTTGCTTCGGGTCAAAGCCCCATACATCCCGCTACTATGATGAGCTGCATGCAACTCTAGGGGAGGACCCTACCACTACTCCACCACTGTCTGTGGACATCTGCAAGGGGGGAGTCTCATGAAACTGGGAGGAGGATTTTGTGGATGAGGAAAAAAAGAGGAGGAGGAGAATGCACAGTAGGCAAGCGGAGAATCCGTTCACCCTGGCAGCCAGGAACTTTTCATCACCCTGGAGCCAAAACCCTCCCCAAGGTGGTTTCCCAGATCCTAAAGCCAGAGAAGGCAGCTCTGGTGAGTGCACCTTTGTAAATACACTACTGTGTTTAAAAGCAGTTGTGTTTAATGTTTCATTTACCCTGAAGACTTGGGATGTATACGCGACGTGACAAAGCTCCAAGTCTGTACTTGTGGGTCCTGCGCTTCCTGGCGGATTTAGGGGCCTCAGAAACTCATCTAGGCCCCAGAGTGACCCTCCTTTCTCAGTATAATTGGCAAGAGTCACCACCTAGTGAGTTACCTTCATCACAGGCCAGTATGGAAGATGGAAAAGGGGGGAGCCCGGCTCCGCCCTCTACTCCGGACTCCAGCCCAGGGACCCTAATAGTATCAGCTAAGATGGATGACCTTTTAGCAACAGAACACAATACAATTCCCTGGGCTACTTCCTCACAGCAGTCCCCGCTTCTTCAGACTCCACTTCACCCCTACCTCAGGGCCTCCTTCCTTCTGGATGATATGTTGTCCAACACTCAGTCTCACCAACAGCATAACTTCCTTCCACAGCTCCTGACACCCACAGCCCACCTGACTAACTGGGAGGTTTTTATCTGGTTTCAGCCAGTCCTTGATTGGCTTCAGGTGTCCCAATTAGGCTAGCTGTTTCTACTCCTTTCTAGAAGGTTCTTAATTGGCCCCAGGTGTCTTGATTGGCCTGGAGTAGCCTTTGTTTGGCTATCCAGGGAACAGGGACCTGCACATCCTGAGACTAATATACCTGCCTTCCAGCACTCTCCTATATCCTTCTGGTCTGACTCCGTCACAGTGGCCAGTACGGCTACTAGAAAAGTCTGTTAACATATCGGTGGATGCAACAGGAATCCTCCAGGGAAATCTCCATGAAGCTCTCCTGGAGGTACTCTGAAAGCCTTTGCAGAAGGTTTCTGGGGAGGGCTGCCTTATTCTGTCTTCCATGGTAGGACACTTTACCACGCCAAGCCAGTAGCAAGTAGTCTGGAATCATTGCAGCACAAAGCATGGCAACGTATGGTCCTGGGTTTTGGTCGCATTCAAGCAACATTGGTGCTTTATCTCTTTGTGTTAGCCTCAGGAGAGTGGTATCATTCCTGGTCACCTGGTTGAAATAGGGGAATTTGTTTAAGGGAACAGCCAGAGGAGCCTGTTCATACTGAGCTGTTTGCGTTTGGCTAAAAGGAATTATCCCTGATAAAAGTCTGGGGGAAGGATGAAACGATCATCCCAAAGAATTGGGTGGCGGGAGGGTTTGTGCTGCACATCCTTCTGAAAATCATAACCTTTCCTTTTAAATGGCCAACCCAACACACATTGCTTGCTATGGGAAAGGAGGGTGTCGCAGTTCGAAAGCGGCAGAAGAAGCCCACATGTCATGAAGGCAGAAGAAGCCAACCTTGCGTACCTTTTGGCTTACTATGGCTGCCTGAAAACCAAATTCTTTTGCCCAGCTGTGGGTCAACACTCACACCATTCCAGCAGGAACTCAATATAAAAGGCAAAATACGACCTTGTAACTAAAGCACATGTGCTGTCTGCTGTGAATTGCTTCATTCATTGTGAAAGAGACTGCCTTTTGTTCTCTGAAATATATCTTTTAAAATTCTGCTCTACCTTTTTCCCTCCTGCAAGTGAAAATGTTTCTACGCTCCCCCTAGTATCTCCATCCCAGAGGTTATCAAAGATTAGAAGGCCAAAAAACCACACTCACAATTATAGGTTTTCTGAGCTCATGCAGTCCTCCTGCACTGATAGAGAGCAGTTGAATTCGTGGAGGCAAATAGTGACAGAGTCCAGGAAAGAATTAAGTGATCGCGATGAGAGGAGGCAGGAAGCGATGCTCAGGCTACTGGGGGAGCAAACAGAAAGGCAGCAAAGGCACAGACCGTCACTCCAACCCCTGTATACCGCCTGTCCTCCTCCCTAAAGTTTCATATGCTCCTCACCTAGATACCCAAGAACATGCTGGGGAACCAGCGGGGAGACCCCAGGCACTCAGCCACTCCACTCCAGAGGACTGCCCAATCAACAGAAGGTTGGCATTCAATAAGTTTTGATTAGTACTGTGGCTACAATAAGCAACGTGGCCTTGTCCTTCCCTCCTCTCCCACCCCACCCAGGCTACCTTGTGAGTTAGCTCCATTTTTGTAATTAATTAATAAAAAATTCACGGTTTTAAAACAATAGTGACTTTACTTCCTCTGCAAGCTGTGATCGAAGCGGGGAGGGTGGCTGGCTTACAGGGAATTAGAGTCAACAAAGGGGGCAGGTTTGCATCAAGGAGAAACACACACAATTGTCACACCGTAGCCTGGCCAGTCATGAAACTGATTTTCAAAGCTTCTCTGATGCGCAGCACACCCAAATGTATTTCTCTAATCTCATTGTGCAAAACTGGCTGCCAGGTAATTTGCCTAAACCTCCCACCCCACCATAAACATCTCCCCCTTACTCTCACACATATTATGGAGCACACAACAAACAGCAATAACAACGGGAATGTTGGTTTTGCTGAAGTCTAACCTAGTCAGCAAACAGCGCCGGCGAGCTCTGCACTTGCTCAGCCTATATTGAACTGCTCCTTACTACTGTCCAGGGTGCCTGTGTATGGCTTCATTAGCCATGGGAGTAAGGGGAAGGCTGGGTCTCCAAGGCATGTCAACATCCCCAACAGTAATTTTCTGATGTGGGAAGTAAGTCCCTTCCTGCAGCTATTCAAACAGCCCAGAGTTCCTGAAGATGCAAGTGTCATGCACCTTTCCTGGCCATCCCACCCTGCTGTCGCTGAAACATCCTTTGTGATCCACCAGTACTTGCAGCACCATTGAGAAGTACCCCTTTCAGTTTATGTACTGGCTGCCAAGGTGGTCCGGTGCCAAGTTAGGGATTTGCGTTCCATCTATCGCCCCACCACAGTTAGGGAATCCCACTGCAGCAAAGCCATTCACTATGACCTGCACATTTCCCAGAGTCACTACTCTTGATAGCAGAAGGTTAGTGACTGCACTAGCTACTTGGATCACAGAAGCCCCAAAGTGGATTTGCCAGCTCCAAATTGATTCCCGATTGACTGGTAGCAGTCAGGCTTTGCAAGCTTCCTCTAGGCTATCACTACTCACTTCTCAACTATGAGGGCTTGTAGCAGGGTGCTGGTGCAGAGGCACCTAATCAGCCCCTGCTCAGCCAGCCCCAGTCAGGGGAGATAGATTGGGGCTGGGGAAAGCCCGATGCCTGACCTGTGGATTAGCTACACCTGCTGGCCTGAGGGCTATAAAGGCTGGAAGGAGCCAGAAGGAAGGGGGGAATGGCCAGAGCAAAGTCAGTCTCCAGGCTGAGGGCTACTGCCTTTGTGAGGAGCCAAACAAGCCTCTAAATTGTATATAGTTTAACACTGGTGGTGGGCACTGGACTGTAAGCTAATAAAGACACAGGTGTTGCACAGTGAAAGCCTCCCCGAGCTTTATTTGGGTGGCCAGTGGGATGCAGGAAGAGGGAGCCCAGCAGACCCTGTTACAGGGCTGCTCTCATCTTTGTATTCTTGCACTTCAGGGCAGGGGAAAGCAACTCACAAAGCTCCAAGAAAGTGGCCTTACGCATGTGAAAATTTTGCAGCCACTGAAAGTCATTCCATACCCGAAACACTATGTGGTCTCACCAGTCTGTGCTTGTTTGCCAAGTCCAGAATCAGCATTCCCTGTATGAACCTGCCCCATTTCCCCCATGATGTCCCAAATGCCACATCCCGTGCTTTGAAGGAAGTCTGTGTCCATGTCCTCATCACTATCGTCATCATGCTGGCGTCACCTCCTCGACAGGTTCTGCACATAATGCAGGATAATGCACAAGGTGTTTCAATGCTCATAACATCAGTGGTGATCTGAGTGGGCTCCTTGCTTGCAGTGCTATGGCATCTGAACGGCTGATCCAGCAAAAAAGGTGCAAAACGCTTGTCTGCCATCACTTTCATGGAGGGAGGGGAGATGACAACATGTACCCAAAACCACCCGTCACAATGCCCCATCACGTACTGAGAGCTTGACCCAGAATTCCAATGGGCAGCGGAGACTACAGGAACTGTGGGATAGCTACTCACAAGTGCACCGCTCTGTGAGTCAATCCTAATCTATTGAGAATGCACTCCATCGACTTAATGTGCTTAGTGGGGACACACACAATCGACTGTATAAAAACGCCTCCTAAAAATCGACTTTTATAAAATCAACCTATTTTCGTAGTATAGGCAGACCCTGAGATTATCCCAAGATATCAGCATTTAAAGGTTTTTAAACATTTCCTCATTATCAAAAGTGATCATCAACAATCATTTTTAGAGATGTTTCACATGCTTAACAGTGAAATCCTTGCTGATTGTAAATGCAAAAAAGCAGCTTACAAGAAGTGGAAGATTGGACAAATGACCAGGGAGGAATATATAAATATTGCTCAGGCATGCAGGAGTGAAATCAGGAAGACTAAAATCACACTTGGAGTTCCAGCTAGCAAGGGATGTTAAGTGTAACAAGAAGGGTTTCTTCAGGTATGTTAGCAACAAGAAGAAAGTCAAGGAAAGTGTGGACCCCTTACTGAAAGAGGGAGGTAATCTAGTGACAGAGGATATGGAAAAAACAAATGTACTCAATGCTTTTTTTGCCTCTGTCTTCACGAACAAGGTCAGCTCCCAGGCTACTGCTCTGGGCAGCACAGCATGGGGAGGAGGTGACCAGCCCTCTGTGGAGAAAGAAGTGGTTCAGGACTATTTAGAAAAGTTGGACGAGCACAAGTCCATGGAGCTGGATGCGCTGCATCCACGGGTGCTCAAGGAGTTGGCTGATGTGATTGCAGAGCCATTGGCCATTATCTTTGAAAACTCCTGGCGATCAGGGGAGGTCCCAAATGACTGGAAAAAGGCTAATGTAGTGCCCATCTTTAAAAAAGGGAAGGAGGAGGATCCAGGGAACTACAGGCCAGTTAGTCTCACCTCAGTCCCTGGAAAAATCATGGAGCAGGTCCTCAAGGAATCAATTCTGAAGCACTAGAGAAGAGGAAAGTGATCAGGAACAGTCAGCATGGATTCACCAAGGGCAAATCATGCCTGACTAACCTAATTGCCTTCTATGATGAGATAACTCGCTCTGTGGATGAGGGGAAAGCAGTGGATGTGCTATTCCTTGACTTTCACAAAGCTTTTGATACAGTCTCCCAGAGTATTCTTGCCAGCAAGTTAAAGTAGTATGGGCTGGATGAATGGACCATAAGGTGGATAGAAAGCTGCCTGGATCGTCGGGCTCAACGGGTCGTGATCAATGGCTCCATGTCTAGTTGGCAGTTGGTATCAAGCGGAGTGCCCCAAGGGTTGGTCCTGGGGCCGGTTTTATTCAATATCTTTATCAATGATCTGGAGGATGGCGTGGACTGCACCCTCACAAGTTTGCAGATAAGACTAAACTGGGAAGCGTAATAGATACGCTGGAGAGTAGCGATAGGATACACAGGGACCTCAACAAATTAGAGGTTTGGCCAAAAGAAAGAGTCTCTTGACATGCCATTTTTTTTACTACTCGTGTGCATGAACTTTTAAGCAACAGACTGGTCAGCGTTGTGCCATAACCTTTTGGGCCAGTATCTGTTGCAACAGATGTATGGTGGGAGGCAGCCAAAGGACCACTGTGTACAGGTTATCTGAGTCCTTCCACTATTGTAGCTACTCCCTGATTCTCAGGGAAATGTGGAATGACAGAAGGTAGAGCCATTGATCCCACTTGTGTTAAAAAAACCTTTCACTTCCACTGTGTTGAGGTCTCTCGGGTGGAATAAACTCTGAGAAAGCGTCAGAGTTCTTTTCCATGATTATCCTGAATCCTACATGGAAGAGGCAACAAATTATTTTAGATTCTGCATCTTGAGGAGAAGACACCTTCATCTGACAGTCATTCAAATAAGCAGAAGCACCTTTACTGCAGCACTTCCAAAAGACATTTCCATAAGTAATTTATGCTATCATGCTAAACATGAGTTTCTAATATCTACAAGATTTTCTTCCTTTTTTCTACAATGTTTCAAAGAGAAATTAAAAGTATTTTTTGAAATTAAATAAATTATTCTGTAATACTCTCTTGGAAAACTGAAGCATTTATTTTTCTTTGCATTTTTTTTCTCAATGAGGGCTGCATACCAGGTTTCAGTGTAATGAAGATCATAATGAATAATGGCATTCTGGCTCTTACTATTTGAAAAATAAAAGTCACAAATTGAAAAATGTTATCATGTATGCAAAAATAAACATTGCTAGATTTCCAATCTGAATTCCCTTGATAATTAGAATTGAAAACATTTAAGATCTGCTAAAAATAGCTGACAAATATTAAGGCTCTTTTAGAAGTATTTATTTCCCCTAATGGCTTTCCAGGAGATATTTAACAAAGAATCATAAAACATCAGCGTTGGAAGGGACCTCAGGAGATTTAGTCCAACCCCCTGCTCAAAGCAGCACCAACCCCAACTAAATCATCCCAGCCAGGGCTTTGTCAAGACTAACCTTAAAAACCTCTAAGGAAGGAGATTCCACCATCTTCCTAGGTAACCCATTCCAGGGCTTCACCTCCCTCCTAGTGAAAACGTTTTTCCTAATATCCAAGCTAAACCTCCCCCACTGCAACTTGAGGCCACTATTCCTTGTTCTGTCATCTGCTACCACTGAGATCATTCTAGATCCATTCTCTTTGGAGCCCTCTTTCAGGTAGTTGAAAGCAGCTATCAAATCTCCCCAGTCTTCTCTTCTGCAGAAGAAACAATCCCAGTTCCTTCAGCCTCTCCTCATAAGTCACGTGCTCCAGCCCCCTAATCATTTCTGTTGCTCTCTGCTGGACTCCCTCCAATTTTTCCACATTCTTCTTGTACTGTGGGGGGTCAAAACTGGACACAACACTCCAGACGAAGCCTCACCAGTGCTGAATAGAGGGGAATGATCACGTCCCTTGATCTGCTTGCAATGCTCCTACTTATAAAGCCCAAATTGCCATTACCCCTCTTGGCAACAAGGGCACACTGTTGACTCATAACCAGCTTTTCATCTGTTGTAAACCCTAGGTCCTTTTCTGAAGAATCGCTGCCTAGCCACTCAGTCCATAGTCTGTAGCAGTGCATGGGATTCTTCGTCCTAAGTGTAGGACTCTGCACTTGTCCTTGTTGAACCTCATCAGATTTCTTTTGGCCCAGTCCTCTAATTTGTCTAGGTCCCTCTGTATCCTGTCCCTACCCCCCAGTGTATCTATCACTCCTCCCAGTTTAGTGTCATCCGCAAACTTGCTGAGGGTGCAGTCCACGCCATCCTCCAGATCACTAATGAAGATCTTGAACAAAACTGGCCCTAAGACTAAACCTTGGGGCACTCCGCTTGATACCTACTGGCTGCCAACTAGACATGGAGCCATTAATTGCTACCCATTGAGCCCGATGATCATGAGGAACAACTATCCTTCATAACTTTTTGTTATGAAATAGGAACAATCAGTGTCTAAGTCGAACTGTGCAGTAACTAATATGTTCCATCAAGTTATTCTTTGAAGAGAAAGGGAGCGGGCAGACTAAGAATATGACTCATAACATTTTTACGTAGCAAAGCATGCTTATGAAGTCCAACTGTAAAATTCTGTTAGTAGAACTGCAAATGTTTAGGAAAGAAGAGACTAGCCCAATAGGTCCTGCTCTCCATTTATGTGCAAAGAAAATGGTGTTTTGTATCCTATGCTGATGAGCAACAATTTTAGGGAGGTAAGGAAGTGATTTTTTTGCTATCACCAATAATAGTGCATAACAATTTCTACATGCTTCATGCATAAGGAAAATGTGTCTCCTTCAAAAAAAAAAAAAACAAAAAAAAAAAACAGAAAACTGAAGGTTTAGGATTTTGCAGACATGTTCTTACATACTTACAGTGCTGTACACAGCTGAGACTGTCGGAGTGAAGATCCGGTCCTCAAGGGGCTGCTGCACAGGACCTCTGGGAATTCTACAGTACATCAAGTTAAGGAAAACAAAACGGAAAAAAGGATTGTGTTCTATAATGGTGGGAGCAGGATACAAATTGAATGCATTTTATTTGTTAAAACATTCAAAACCACCTCTCTAATGTAAGCATATATACAAACATCTCCAAAGGCACTCACATTCAACCAAGCAGATACAATCCTCAGATTTCCTAAAGTGAGTAAGTATTATCCCTCAATAATTGATTTCCTGGACAAATATGACAAGAGAAACAGAAAGCATATCTAGTTATTTAACAAGCCACAACATGTTAGTCTCAATCTCAGTACCTACTCCCCTCCCCTAACCCACCCCTACATCTGCTCTTTAAAGAATATGAAAAGGAACACCACATTCAGTGAGACAAACTCTGCTAATCAGCACCGAATGCTCTGACAAAGGTCTGGCCTGTTTTGCTAACCATGTGGAAAATATAACTGTTTCCTTGTTTGTTTTGTTTTTTTAAAATCATTAAATCCTTCCCCTCATCTATCACCCACCAAAATCACTTCTAAAGGGGATTGCCAGTATAATCCAATTTTTAATATGTTGGCATTATGATTTAAAGGAAAACTGGAATCATCTTCCTCTTCTCAGCAACTCTACATTGCAAACCAGGAAAACAGACCTTTTAAAGATAATTAACCTAAAACAATTATATTTATTTGGAAATGACATTTGTATAAGAATACAAAAAGATTTTCAAAAAACATTACTTTTAGCAACTCTTTAAGGTTCTAATTTTGAAAATGTAACACATGCTTAATTCTACATACAAGAATAGTCTCATTACCTACAAGGGTTTGCAGGATCAGGGCCTAAATCAGTAATACCAGACATTTTTAAAATCATATTTACTTTTCAGAATGATCAGTTCTATTTTGTTCCCAGTTAGATTCACATTCTGTTTCTCATGTCAGAAGTTCTCAAACAGGGGAAGTGCAGAATATGTTTGGGGGAGAGGGGGAGGGTTGCGGTGATGGGGGGAGGGGAAGGGGGAGGAAAAGTACTGACATATTTTACCCGCAGCAATGAATAACTACAAAAGCTGATTCCTCCAGACTACCAAGTCTTCAGATGGCGCTGTACACTTGACTCTACATGGCTCTGTGCATTTTGATGGATTTCTGTTAAACTTGCATAGTATTATACAAAGCCGTTGCAATCTATATGTTAATCTGTTTGCTATGATGGGGTGTGCACATTTAATTGTAAGCATCAACCACAATCAGTTTTGCTTTTGCTCTTACAACGGATCATTAGCTGTTTGAATCAATGCCTTACTGTTCATAATATTTAGTGAGAGTTGCATTCAGATTTTTTTTATCGGTATATGTATTTTTGTGGTGGGAGGGTGTAACCTACTACAAACACAAAGAAGGGGGCGTGATCAAATAAGTTTGAGAACCACTGTCTTAACAGTGTTGAGGATGCAAATACTACAGGAGATCGCCTAAATTCAAATTGAAATATATTTTCACTGATTTTTTTAAAATACCATGAAAAACACACACTTCGGATTTGTTCAAAGAAAATAAATATACAAAAGCTAAATTTTGAGCCTAAACTATCTAATCATGGGTCTAAAACTACAATCTTCAACATCCTTTAACTCTAAAGACTGGATCAGGCCCTGTAACCCTTTACTTACAAAGAGTATTTCTGAGCCTCCTGTTGACAGTGGCCACTCTGATATCAGCAATACAGAAAAACTTATAAACACAAAGAATATAAACCAATTCCATGCCTTTAATACTTGAACAATCGAAAGACCAAATACATTAGTGTTTAAAATCTAAATAAAATGTTTGATTTTTAAATGCTGAAGTTCTCCCTAGAACAGTTCTACCATTGTTAGAGCAGCATCGAAACCTTTTAAACTGTGTTTTCATGAAATTGTCATGAAGAATGTCACTTTCACAGCAAGGAAGCTCAAAATTGAATTCTTAATCATAAACATAAAGTACATTCAAAAATACAATTCCGCTTACCAGAATTTGAATTTTTGCTAATTTGAACATTTAAACAAGAATTTTAAAGATAATCAACAATAATATTTATTACAAAGATCACCTTTCATAATTTTAATCCTCCCAACACCTCTCCATTATAGGTAATATCATAATATTATAGCTAGGCAGAGGTAAACGTACCTATATACAGAATGAGCAACAAGGTTGAAAATAGAAAACTGGAATCCTTGACTTCCAAGACTGTGCTCAGCCCACATCTTAATATTTTTTTAAATAAAGATATAAAGGATTCTCTAATTAGCAATGTTTCTTCTTTTCTCAACTTTCACAACTGCCAGTTTGAACATAAGGAACATAGTGTTATTACCTTAGCTAGGTTGAATCAGGTGAATTTGGCATTTATCTATTTGTTTTATACAGTGAACACTTTCCACACGAAGCCACACCATAAACATCCTCTGCTTTTGCTCAATAGATTAAAAAAACTGTTCCGTTTTCTAAAAGATATGCTCTAGGAATTATTTTGGGGAAGTTATCTGGCCTATGTTATACAGGAGGTTAGACTAGATCAGGGGTCTCCAAACTTTATGAGATGAGAGCCATATTAGGTTTTTGAAGAGGCTTGGCGGGCTGAAGCAACAGTGGGGGGGAAATTAATATATGCAAATATATGCAAAATCATTAAACAACACTATACTGTGTCAGTATTGCATTAAATTCTAAATCAGGTACAAAAGTACCTGTATAATCAATGCAGGTACTGTGAAATCATACAAAATGTTTGTCAATACATTAAAAATCATTTCACATTATTTTTCTATTTTATTTCTAAACTCACAAAATTGTAGCATACAAATACACATATTCAAAAATAAAGAAATACTATTTTAGGATTAGTGAGAAGTATGGTACACACTCAAAATGGCGGCTCGTCCCGCTTCTCTACCTCCCCATTCCCGTCAGCGAGTTCCTAAGAGGGAGAGGGCGCCCCTCCCTTCCTGCTGCACAGAGACCACAACAGAGTGGGGCGGGGTAAGAGAGAAAGGAGGACACCCCCTCCGGGAAGGCCCTGCATTGAGCAGAAGCCAAGTACATGCCACCCTCCTCCCAGTCCGGCAGAGAGAAATCCCGGATATAAGAGATTTATTTTTAAGCCGCAAACTATTTTAACTGAAAAATCCGGACATGTCTGGCAGAATGGTAACCCTTTCCTTGTCCCGCGGCTGCTGCGACCCCCCTCCCTAGTTTGCCAATCAAAAAAGAGGATGGGGAGTGCCTTAGCCCCACCCACTCCCTCCTGAAACTGCCCCCTCCTGAAACCCCATCCTAACTGCCCCCAGAACCCCACCCCCTACCTAAGCCTCCCTGCTCCTTGCCCCAACTGCCCCCTCCTGAGACTCCCCACCCTAACTGCCCCCAGAACCCCACCCCCCACCTAAGCCTCCCTGCTCCTTTCTCCCTGACTGCCCCCTCCTGAGACCCCCCACCCTAACTGCCTGCAGGACCTCACCCCCTACCTAAGCCTCCCTGCTCCTTGCCCCCTGACTACCCGCCCCCAGAATCCCCAATCCATCTAACTCCACCACTCCCTGTCCCTTGACTGCCTCCTCCAGAAATTCTCTGCCCCTTCTCTAACCCCTGCCCGCTCTTACCATGCAGCTCAAAACAGCATGTGGGACTCTGCCCTGAGCCCCACATGCTGCCACACTCCCCAACTCCACATGCTCAGCAGAGCCCGGCCAGCAGCTCTGAGAATGCAGAGGAGAGGGGACATGCTGCTACAGCTGCGGGGGAGAGAGGGAGAGCCCAACACCACACTCTGCATGGGGGGAGGGGGAAATCCCAGACATTTTTAGACTTTTACAGATTCCCCCCCACACGCTATTTTTATCCAAAAGCTGGATGTCCGGGAGAATCTTGACGAATGGTAACCCTACCTCCCCTTCGCTCCTCCAGCTGCTGTGACACCCCCACCCTGTCGCAGGGACACTCACCTCTTTACTCCTCCACTGCCGGCAACTCGCACTGTGGGGCAGCAGCTTCCCCACATGCCTGCTCAGCGTGTCCCTCCCTCCTTTGCTCCTCCCCCTGCTGCTAGGACCATCTCCCTTTGCTCCTCCAGCCCCTGCCAAATCCCCCGCTTTGCTCTTTCAGCCGCCGGCAGTTACTAGGCAGCGGAGTCTTCTCCACGTGCCTGCTCAGCTGGGGAGCCGGATAAATCAAGCTCGCAAGCCGGATGCAGTGTGCGGGCCGTAGTTTGGAAACCCCTGGACTAGATGATCACAGTGGTCCCTTCTGGCCTTGCAATCTATCACAGTGGTCCCTTCTGGCCTTGCAATCTATGAATTTTTATTACCTGCCACAAATCAGATATCAAGAATTGTAACATTTAAAAACCAGTAGGAGAGCACTTCAATCTCCATGGACACTCAATAACAGACTTAAAAGTCGCAATTCTTCAACAACAGAAACACATCAAAAACAGACTTCAAGGAGAAACTGCAGAACTGGAAATAATTTGCAAATTTGACACCATCAAATTAGGTCTGAATAAAGATTGGGAGTGGCTGGGCCACTAAAAAAAATAATTTTCCCTCTGTTGATACTCACACCTTCCTGTCAACTGTTGGAAATGGGCCACATCCACCCTAACTGAATTGGCCTCATTAGCACTGAACCCCCACTCAATAATTCAACTCCCATCTTTTCATGTGCTGTGTATTTATAACTGCCTACTGTATTTTCCATTTCATGCATCTGATGAAGTGGGTTATAGCCCACAAAAGCTTATGCCCAAATAAATGCATAAGTCTCTTAGGTGCCTTGTTGTTTTTGCTGATACAGACTAACACAGCTACCCTTCTGAAACCCTTAAGTCTGGCCTACACCTAAAACTTAGCTTCCTTGACATAGCTACCTTGCACAGAGCTGTGAAATATTTTACACCCCAAGTTCCGTAATTAGGTTGAACTAACTCGTAGAGTACGTACAGCTAGGTTGACAGAGAGATTCTTCCATCAATCTATGGCCTCTTGGAGAGAGAGGTATATTATCTAAATCAACAGAACAGCTCTTTCCATCAGTGTAGAAAGTTTCTATGACGCTAGCATTGTAGCTTTGTTGCTGTAGTGTAAACATACCCTCAGCTATTTTATTTATGTCTGCAAAGTACCATGTACTCCAATGATGCAGTGTAGATAATAACTTAAGATGACATTTGTCCTTCACCTAAAACTGAGTTATTTGTAATCTAAAGTTTTAAGCAAACCATATTCAACAGCACCTATTCTCCCATTGCAGGATAAAAAGTAATTCCAGTCGAAGTTAGTGGGAGTTCTCTGTATCCCCAGGGCTGGATAACAGTATCCAATGTGTACAGGTTGACTTATTGAATAGCCTGCAGCACTCTGTGGTGATGACAGCAGTGAAGCTTGGTTCTCATACACTGAGAACTCTGCTACAGCTGCGGAAAGCAATAGCATTTGGCCTTTCAGAAGGATAACTTCAAGTTTCCTGCTGATCATGTGAGCACCACAGAACCTTGTTGATTCAAAGGAAGCTTTCGTTTCAGTCTGTGGGTAATCATTTTTGTAAAGAAGCTAACAAGGAAATGTGAAAGACTACCGTTGCCATTCCATCCTCCTTCCATCCCTTTCTGAAACCTGTTCAAGATATAGTACAGTAACCCAAGACATGGAATAGTTTTATTATCTAATTGAGCAAAAGCAGTGGAAGTTTATTCTGTGGCTATGGCTTATGGCTGGTCTTGTGCAAAGTGTTTACTGCATAAGACAAAGGGAAAAATATCAAATTTACCTGATTCAACCTAGTTAAGATAATAAAATTATGCCTTTATGTTCAAACTGGAAGTTGTAAAAGTAGAGAAAACACTGAGAAGAAATATTGCTTATTGGAAGAGTATCAACAGCTATGCCAACACAAGCTCTGTAGCGTAGACATACCCTAAATGACTTGCTCAAGAAGTCTGTGACAAAAGAGGGAATTGAACCCAAGTCTCCTGTAATCCAGTTGAGAGCCCTAATTTTTAATTACCGGATGGGGAACTCTAACCTAGGAAACAGTGATCCTGAAAAAGAATTGCAGTGTATGGTGGATAAGCAGCTGATCATGAGCTCCCAGTGTGAGGCTGTGGCCAAAGTGGGATGCATAAATGAAGAAGGAGTACACAGGTTATTATACCTGTTTTAGCACTGGTGCAACCACTGCTGGAATACTGTGTCCAGTTCTGGAGTCCAAAATTTAAGGATGTTGATAAATTCAAGAGGATCCAGAGAAGAGCCACAAAAAATGAATAATATAGCAATAGTTATAGTATAGTTTGAGACTCAAAGATCTCAATCTATTTAGCTTAACAAAGAGAAGGTTAAATGAATGACTTGATTATTGTCTGCAAGTGTCTGCATAGGGAACAAATATTTAATGATGGGCTCTTCAGCCTAGCAAGGAAAGGTATAATATGATTTAGTGGCTGAATGTCCATCTGCTGTCCAGACTAAGGCATACATCTTTAATGGTGAGAGTACTTAACTACTGGAAAAATTTACCAAGGGTTCTAGTGGATTCTCTATCATAGACAATTTTGAACTCAAAACAGCCATACTGGGTCAGACCAAAGGTCCATCTAACCCAGTATCCTATCTTCTGATAGTGGCCAATGTCAGGTGCCCCAGAAGGAATGAACAGAATAGGCAATCATCAAGTGATCCATCCTGTCACTCATTCCCAGCTTCTGGCAAACAGAGGCTAGGGACACCATTCCTGCCAATCTGGCTAATAGCCATTGATGGACCTATCCTCCATGAATTTATCGAGTTCTTTTTTGAACCCTGTTATAATCTTGAAATCTTGGCCTTCACGACATCCTCTGGCAAGGAGTTCTACAGGTTGACTGTGCATTGAATGAAAAATACTTCCTTTTCTTTCTTTTAAACCTGCTGCCTATTAATTTTATTTGGTAACCCCTTAGCTTTTGTGTTATGAGATGGAGTAAATAATTTATTTTCTCCACATCAGTCATCTTATAGACCTCTTTCATATCCCGCCTTAGTCGCCTCTTTTTGAAGCTGAAAAATCAGAGTTTTATTAATTTCTCCTCATATGGAAGCTGTTCCATACCCTGATCGTTTTTGTTTCTCTTTTCAGAACCTTTTCCAATTCCAATATATATATTTTTTGAGATGGGGTGACCACATCTGCATGCAGTATTCAAGCTGTGGGCATACCATCGATTTAAATAGATTTTAATATGATATTTTCTGTCTTATTATCTATCCCTTTCTTAATGATTCCCAACATTCTGTTCACTTTTTTAACTGCTGCTGCAAATTGAGTGGATGTTTTCAGAGAACTATCCACAATGACTCCAAGATCTCTTTCTTGAGTGATAACAGCTAATTTAGACCTCATCATCTTATATAGTTGGGATTATGTTTTCCAGTGGGCATTACTTTGCATTGATCAACACTGAATTTCAACTGCCCTTTTGTTGCCCAGTCACCCAGTTTTGTGAGATCCTTTTATAGCTCTTTGCAGTCTGCTTTGGACTTAACTATCTTGACTAGTTTTTTATCATCTTCAAATTTTGCCACCTCACAATTTACCCCTTTTTCCAGATTATTTATCAATATGTTGAATACAACTGGTCCCAGCTCAGACCCCTGGGAGGACACTACTGTTTACCTCTCTCCATTCTGCTTTTTGTGAAAATAAAACTTATTGCTTTACCAATCTTTTATAGTAACTATTGTTACAGAGTATTCAAAACAGGTGGAAGAGCAGTTTAAAAATATCTGTATAATCATTACTTCACTCCTTTCCCACAGCCCAACTCTAGGCAAATAATGAAGGCAGAATTTCCTTAAAGAATTTCCCTCTCTACAGAGTCTAGGTTCTTGCAAAAATGCACAATAGAAACATGCCAAGATTTTGTACATTTTTTTAGACTGTGTTATGTTATCTAAAACTGAAAACGTATAGCAATTTATTATAGTATCACTGTAAGCTCCTTCGCGCCCCCACTCGGAGGGAGACCCCTTGGGCCAGTCCGAACTGGCAGGGTCCAGGCTCTGCCAGGGAGCCCCGTAAGCAGTACAATCTCCAAGGGACCGGCTATAGCCTGGGCAGAACTCAGGCAATCAGCAACCAAGCAGTCTTTAGATAGGCTGCAGCCTGGGCTTTCAGGTGCGCAGGCAGCCAGCAAACAGTCTATTGAATGGCCCAGCAAGGGAGCTTGTCTTCAGAGCCAGTGTTCCCTTGCTCAGGGTAGGGGTCGGCTGACTTGGGGAGTGGATACCTTTGCTATCCAGTCGCCGTCTCCTTCCTCCGGGTACACGGTGGCGGGTACTCCTGGCCAGTTAGCACAAGCGTCGGGGGCTGGAGCACAGCTCGGGCTGGAGTCTCCTCCAGGCAGCAGCAGGTCAGGCGGAGTGTCCTCCTCCTTCTCTGCATCCCCCCGTTCTGGGCTGCAGGTCCGGCCTTTTATAATTCCGGCCCCACCCCTGTACTTCCGGCAAGGGGGTGGCCTTGGCTCCACTCTCGATGGGGCAGGTAGTGCTCCCTCCTGCTCCCACCCAGAGGGAGACCACTCAGGGTCACTACAATCACATAATGAGAATTTCTATGGTTCCTCTGTGGCACTAAAACCTTTCAAGAATGGACCACAGGAAACCATCTATGGTATTTTTTTTCAAAATGGATGCATTTTCCCCATAATGGTTCCTGTCACCCAAGCTTATTTTCATCCCCAGCAACTGCTTTTTAATCTAGTATGAATCACTTGTCTTTTTCTTCACTTACTGCTTGGCGAAACAAGTAACAATCTTTTCATTAAAAAAGATCATGACTATCAAAAGAGCAGTACAAGGGCAAAAGGACATATATTTGAAGCACTCCAGAATAAGGACTTTTATTTTCTTGCAAAAATATAGCAAGTCTCCCACCAATACCTTTAGGATTATGTAAACTCCATACATGATCCCACTTGCATTGTATTAAATGAATCAAAGGTTAAATTCAGCAAAATTACAGAAACAATCAAGAAACCAGATATTTCAGACTAACCAAAACAAATCCAAACATTCAGCTTAATCCTTTTTAGCTTTTTGGTTTCAAGAATTTAAAAATTATGTAAAGATGTAAAAATGGTACATACACTATAAAGCAGCATACATCACTATTGTAGTTTCTTCTGTATTTCAGATACTCAGTAAAATCATACAAAATCCTAATTGCAGATGCTTAGTTTAGCAGGGCTTGGAACCTGCATTACTGACACTCCAGGGACCTTCAGAAAATAATGCTAAAACAATAACTCAAACCTGAGTTATTTATAATACTAAGGAAGAGAAACCTGAAATAGTCAAAGCTATTAAATACATAGCAGGTACTGAAACTCCATGATGATCCACCCTTCCGCGAGGCTTTTTGTTAACAACATTCATTCTTACCTGGCACTGGACTTTAATCTCCACTGAGCTCATCCACAAAAGGATTAATTTGATTCATTAATACAGAATTTGTTTTTTAAACCATGAATGCAGTCCATAGTTTTTCTCCTTTGGTTTGCCGTTAGCATAAGGCTTCATTCACACCACCCTGCTATTTGTTCTTAAAGCCTGAGTCTATCTTGCCCTTACAAGAAAAGCTTCTGCATCATTGCAGAGCACAAAGATATTCTTAAAGCGATAGCTACAATGGGAGTCCTTAATCAATACCAGCAATACCTATTTGCTGACAGACATCAATTTAAGAGTTCAACTGGTTAGTTAATGCTTCTTCCAAACTCTGTTTAAGACGTAAAGCTTTATCTCTGTTCAAAAATGGCAGGCATAAAAGATTCAGTAGCATATAAAGCAGTTTCCAAGACAGACTGTCAATGCCAAATTTCAAGGAAGCTGGTAGAAGAACGCAAAGATTCTTTTCTGTATTACAGTACATGTTTCCATGCTTATCAGCTCTGGTGGAACAGCAGCTAACTACTCTATCTTCCACTTTTTCACTGTCTGTAACCACCAAAAAAGGGAAGGGAGTTAACCGTACATTCCTGTTGGGAAAGCCCAAGTAGGATAAAATCAAATAGACTACCACCTGATAAAAGTTAGAATTAAATAAAGCTTTTAAATGGGCAGACTCACCTAAAATACACTATACTTAATATAGATCGGGATGGGCAAACTTTTTGGCCCGAGGGCCACATCAGGGTGGGGAAATTGCTTGCAGGGCCATGACTGTAGAGCTGGGGCAGGGGACTAGGGTGCTGAAGGGAGTGTGGGGTATGGGACGGGGTGAAGTGTGCAAGAAGGTGTTCAGGGCAAGTGGTTGGGGCATGGGAGAGGTGTAAGGTGTAGGAGTGGCGTGCAGAAAGTGAATAAGGAAAAGTTATTTACTTGTTCCCATAATAGCAGGACTAGGGGCCACCCATTGAAATTAGTGGGCAGCAGGTTTAAAATAAATAAAAGGAAGTTCTTCTTCACACAATGCACAGTCAACCTGTGGAACTCCTTGCCTGAGGAGGCTGTGAAGGCTAGGACTAGAACAGGGTTTAAAAGAGAACTGGATAAATTCATGGAGGTTAAGTCCATAAATGGCTATTAGCCAGGCTGGGTAAGGAATGGTGTCCTTAGCCTCTGTTTGTCAGAGGGGGGTGACGGATGGCAGGAGAGAGATCACTTGATCTTTACCTGTTCAGTTCATTCACTCCAGGGCACCTGGCATTGGCCGCTGTCGGTAGACAGGATACTGAGCTAGATGGACCTTTGGTCTGACCCAGTCCGGCCTCTCTTATGTTCTTAAGGAGGGGGCTCAGGGAAGGGGATTGGGGTGCACAGTATGAAAAGGGGGCTGAGGGCACTAGTGCAGAGAGGGGCGCAAGGTGCGGCAGGGGGCTCAGGGCAGGAGGTTGGGGTGCGGGAGGAGGCTCAGGGTAGGGGGTTGGGGTGCAGGAGGAGCACAGGGTGCTCTAGGGGGCTGGG
>ML677380.1:17520319-17565997 GCA_007922305.1 Dermatemys mawii
GAGGAGCACAGGGTGCTCTAGGGGGCTGGGGGACAGGGAGTGGCAGGGGGCTCAGGGCAGGAGGTTGGGGTGCAGGAGAGGCGTGGGGTACAGCAGGGGGCTCAGGGCAGCAGGCTGAGGTGCAGGAGGGGCACAGGATGTAGCAGGAGACTCAGGGCAGGGGACTGGGGTGCAGCAGGGGGCAGGAGGGATTCGGGCTGTGGGCTCCGGCCTGGCGCTACTTACTTGGAGCGGCTCCAGGCTGGCAGCAGGGCCAGGGTAGGCTCCCTACCTGCCTGCTCTGGCCTTGGCCACAGCCCCGCGCTGCTCCGGGAAGCAGCCAGCACCCCGGCCCTGCTGGCCCTAGGGGAGGGGGAGCAGAGGGCTCCGAGCATCCGTGGTTCCCTCCCCCAAAGCTCCTATTGGCCGTGGCTCCCCATTCCCAGCCAATGGGAGCTTCAGGGGAGGTATCCACAGGCAAGAACAGCACGCGGAGCTCTCTGCTCCCCCTCTCCCAGGGGCCGCAGAGACATACTGCCAACCGCTTCTCTACTGAGCGGGCCACAGTACCACGGCGGTGCAAATCTGTGGGCTGGATCCAGCCTGTGGGCCGTAGTTTGCCCACCCCAACATAGATATTTTATATGGAGGGTTTGGAAAAACCCATTGTTTCTTGTTGGAAGAAGAACAAAATCTCAACCTTAACTTTTCAACCACATCACATATGCAATACTAGTTTACCTCTCAGCTTGTACATTACAAAAAAACTGATTACTCCCCACAAATGCAATAACTTGCAACACCACAAACCCGCACTATTTAGTAAGTTTTTCATGAATCAAATCGCCCTTCAAAATAAATTCCTGTTCTGACAGGCTACTTTTCAGAAGCCAAGAAAGGGAAACCTGATATGACAAACTACAATCTTTTTTTTTAAAAAAAAAAAACAACCATGTGACATGTCACATATGAGAGGCTAGGAAATAAATTGATCAAAATGAAATCATATGCTCTCCATATTTTGAAATATTTATATTGATTATACAAATAATACCCTACATTCAAAGAACATTAGGCTTGTAAAGTCAAGCACTACAAAGTTAGAAAATGCCAGAATTAGGGTTGCCTGTACAACCTTAATTCAGTCCCCTTGTACATATGCATTTTGAGAGAGTCTTTAATTACTTAATATTATACAGACTGCACTACAAGCATAGAGGTAAGCAGTGTTTATTGTAACAGAGGTAAGAGAATCAATATCGCAAAATCAAAATGTGACAGTCACTGACTTTGCAAAAGGATCTATTAAAGAAGAGGCTTAATTTAATTCATAAAGAACTGGGGAGAAGCTAACAATCTGAAATGTATACACTCATTCGCCAATCTATTGTCCACCCCTGCCCACAGCATAAACATAATCACTCAATGAAGACACTAGGAATATTAAGAGAGGGGATGTAGAAGTTACAAATAATAGGCTACAAATTAATAAAAAGCCTTGATGAAGGATAATGTCACTCCCAGGAAATTAGTAATATGCCTGTGGTGCACACTGCATGCCTATAAATACCCTAAAAGAAACAAGTACATATTCTGCATAAAATAGTAGGTTTATTTTAGTTATCCCAGATGCACAGTTTTCTGGTGCACTGTGCTTCGATATCAAAATAAAGCTATGAATCAGAGGTCTGAGCATATTATAAGTCATTTTTAAAGATCTCCATTTTCTTTTGTTCTATATTTTATGTTAAATCTTACTGAGTTCATTAGAAAGAAGAGATCTTCAACAATTCTCAAACTTAAAGTGAATACATATGTTTAAAAGGTACAGGTCACAGTTTTTAAGGTTAGATACCTGTTTCTGTAATTAGGCACCTAAATAAAAATGTCCTGATTTTCAATGATGAGCACGCACAAATCTTGGTAAAAATCAAGGTGAGATGCATGTGCTCAATGAAAATCTGGCCTCTTTTATTATATTATGAACCTAACTTTAAATACTCATATTTGAAAAATTCTGCTTTTATATGAAACAAGTTAAAATACAATTTATTCCTGAAGGGACACTATCACATCAAATTTTCTAAGTGTCTGACATCTGTGTGTGTCTATTTAGATGCTTATATGCCTCCCCACCCCAATCATCACCACAACTCCACACCTCACAATCCTTAAATTACATAATAATGGTTAGATTAAATGACTTGCCCACACAGGAAAGTGTCTGAGCTGGCAACGGATTTCCTGAGTCTCTGTCCAGCTCCCCAGCTCCTAGGCCAGGAGTGGTCAACCTGTGGCTCCAGAGCAACATGAGGCTCTTCAAAAATTAATATGCAGCTCCTTGCATAGGCACCCGACTCTGGGGCTGGAGCTACAGGCGCCAACTTTCCAGTGTGCCGGGGGTACTCACTGCGTAACACCTGGCTCTGCCAGAGGCCCTTCCCCAACTCCACCCCTTCCTGCTCCCTCCCCTGTACCTGCCATGCCCTCATTTCCCTTCTCCCCCAGAGTCTCCTGCATGCCACAAAACAGCCAATCAGGAAGTGCGAGGAGGGAGGAGGCGGCACTGGTTGGCTATTTTATTCTCCCTCTCTCCCTGCCTCTCTGTCAGCAGATCAGCTGATTGGCCAGTAGCGAGGGAGTGATGGAGAGGAGGAGGAGGAGGAGGAGGAGGGGCAGGGGCAGGGGCAGGAACCTACCACTCTGCAGGAAGAAGCAGGTGAGCCAGGCAGGACCAAGCTTCTGCCTCCTGCCCCTTGCCCCCGCAGGGGAGGGCAGAGAAGAGCGGGCCGGGCTGGGCAGGATTTTTAATGGCACGCTGCAGGCTTGCCAACCCCTGATCTAGTAGAACATTTTGAATGTGAAAAGAAAAAATATCCAACCAATTCTTCTCCCCAATATAAATGGATTTTTATTTGTGGCCTGGCTTACTACCTATTCTATTATCAGAGGGGGAGCCATGTTAGTCTGGATCTGCAAAAGCGACAAAGCACCTTACAGACTAACAGATTTTAGGGATCATGAGCTTTCATGGGCTAAGACCCATTTCATCAGATGAATGTTGTGGAAATCTCCAGAGGCAGGTATAAATATGCAGGCAAGAAAGCAAGGTAAATTCAATCAGCGGGGGTGAAGCTCACTTCACTGCATCTACATCAGGAAATAAAAGTTGATGTGATTTATATGAATTTTCAAGTTGGATATTGGCAGAGTCTCTTGCAGGAAACTCACATATAGCCCATCTAATTCTGCTGGAGTTTTTCTCTGTGTTTTTGTGCGAGTTCACATACAATAAGTAAATTTTATCCACAAAAAAAATGGATTTTAGCATGAGCTTTAGGAGATTTAACCAAATATCTGTATTTTCATACACTCTCCTAACTGCAGCTGCAGCATCTCCAGAACACAGTTTTTCAAAAGAGAAAATGATTAAGACATACTTGAGGTCTGTACTGAGTCACAAAATATTAGCAAGGCTTGCCACAAACTCCATGAGGGAACAACTAGTCAGCACCTTCATATATCAGTTTGATTGAAAGAGAATCAGAAATATAACTCATGGACAGACAGGCACACTGTGTACACTGCCATGGAGAATTTTTCATCACTTCATTTGTTTAAATACAGTAACTCCTTGCTTAACGCTGTAGTTCTGTGCCTGAAAAATGCAACTTTAAGCAAAACGATGTTAAGCAAATCCAATTTCCCCATAAAATTCATATAAATGGAGGGGTTAGAGTCCAGGGAATTTTTTTTCACCATTTATATATATATAGATAGATAGATATATACCTGGTACCATTGGAACCAAATGGCAGTTGTCCCAGGTTAATCAAGACACCTGGGGCCAATTAAGAACCTTCTAGAAAGCAGTAGAAATAGCCAGCCTGATTGGGACACCTGAAGCCAATCCAGGGTCTGGCTGAAGCCAGTTAAAAACCTCCCAGTTACTCAGGTGGGTGTGGATGTCAGGAGCTGTGGGAGGAAGTTATGCTGTTGGTGAAACTGAATGGTAGACACCATATCATATGCAAGGAAGGAGGCCCTGAGGTAAGGGTGAAGTGGAGTTTGAAGAAGCGGGGACTGCTGTGGGGAAGTAGCCCAGGGAATTGTATTGTGTTCTGTTGCCAAAAGGTCAGTCATCATAGCTGATACTATTAGGGTCCCTGGGCCGGAACCCGGAGTAGAGGGTGGGCCCAGGCTCCCCCTTTTCTGCCTCCCCTAATTAATCACTGAGATTGGGAGACAACAGAGACTGCAAGAAAGGATAGCTTCTCTTCACTGACTTATGATGAAAATTGCTCAGTAGGCTATGACCTTGTCTCTAGAGAGAGAAGGGCTACGTGGAGGGTCACAGCAAGCCTCTGAGGCTAGTGAAATCTGCCAGGAAACGCAGGATCCACGCAGATAAGGACAGAGCTCTGTCACAATACATATATACACACAGAGAGAATAAGTTTTAAACAAACAATACTGTACGCAGCAATGACTGTGAAGCTTGGTTGAGGTGGTGGAGTCAGAGGGGGATATTTCCCAGGAAATGCCTTACTGCTAAATGATGAACTAGCACTCATTGAGCCCTAAAGGGTTAACACTTTGTTAATGTAGCCTCACAATTTACAAGGCAGCAAAAATGGAGAGAGGGGAGACAGCATGGCAGAGAGAGACAGATAGTGTGTGCGTGTGTGGGAGGGAGGGAGATGCATTGCTCCTTTAACTCTGCTGACCCCACTGTAAGTACACTGCCTTTTTAAGTAGATCAGCAAATTGAGACAACAGCTGGTGCCAGCAAGCTCTCTCAGTCCTGAGCCATGTCATGCCCCCGCCCACTCTGTGGAGTAGGGGAAAAGGAGCAGGGGAGAGGGAGACACCTCCTGACAACCTGCATAGCAAACAGGAGGTTCTGGGGAGCAGCTCCAAGACAAAGGGCAGGAGCAGCACATAGCAGTGGGGGGAGGGACAGCTGAATTGCTTGGAAATTGCTAGCCCGGTGGGTGATGCCACACAGGGAAGTTAGGGGAGCAGCAACCTGATGAGTGGGCTGCTGATCCACCTTGGTTCCAAGCCTCCACCAGCTAGCTCCAACAGGCTGCTCTTTCTGCAAGCAGTGAACAAAACAGACAGCTGCCAAACAACATTATAAGGGAGCACTGCACAACTTTAAAAGAGCATGTTCTCTAACTGATCAGCAATCTAACAATGATGTAAACAGTTATTTGGCATTTCCGAAATAGGACATCTGTTCAAAGATGTTAAGTGTTGACGAAACCTCACTTGCATGGAGTAATAGACTTACACCTGAGAGAGGCCTGGACAGCCTCTATAAACATGCAAGTTGACTCACGGGCAAGGAGCTGCTATCTGGACAGCAAGCTCGACTGACAGGCTAACTAAAGAGAGGTTAGAGGAGAATTGTGTTCTCAAAACAAAATATTTTTTCTTTTTTCTCTATAACCAAACTGAAAACATATCAAGTTCAATGTATGAGAAGTGTAATCTAGGTAGGTTAAGCAAACTTCTTGCATTAATTCCATTTTCTCTTTTTAATCTCTCATTTTTAATAAGATTATGGATTATGATTAATTTTACCCACATGTCCTTGGAGCAGAGAGAATTCCCTAAACTTTAAAGAAAGATGCTGAAGGGTAAAGTGTTTCTGGAACCTATACCCCACCCCCTTCGTTTCACTCAAAGGGCCTCAGGGAAAGACATCATATGCCAGTTAGCTATTGCATTAACCTGCAACTAGCAAACACAAGGAAAGAGGTAATAGGGCCACACAGAAAATTAAAGGAAGCAGAGGTGTTTGTCACAAGACCATTTTCCACTTTGATCCATGTCAAAACACTCAATTATACTATAACAAACTCCTCTCTAGGAAGGCTCCAGAACACTTTACTGCTGTGCAAGATGAGGCTTTCTTCCGGCAACTAACAGAAGTTACTAGACCAGAGACACTGGTTCGCATGTGGGATTTCAATCACCCTGATATCTATTTGGAGAGCAATATGACACTGGACAGACAATCCAGGAAAAATTATGGAAAGTGTAGAGGACAATTTCCTGGTGCAAGTGCTGGAGGAACCAACTAGGGGCAGAGCTCTTCTTGACCTGCTGCTCACAAACCGGGAAGAATTAGTAGGGGAAGCAAAAGTGGATGGGAACCTGGGAGGCAGTGACCATGAGATAGTCAAGTTCAGGATCCTAGCAAGGGATGTTAAGTGTAACAAGAGAGGTTTCTTCAGGTATGTGAGCAACAAGAAGAAAGTCAAGGAAAGTGTGGGCCCCTGGCTGAATGAGAGAGGCAATCTAGTGATAGAGAATGTGGAAAAAATAAATGAACTTAATGCTTTTTTTGACTCCGTCTTCACGAACAAGGTCAGCTCCCAGACTACTGCACTGGGCAGCACAGCATAAGGAGGAGGTGACCAGCCCTCTGTGGAGAAAGACGTGGTTCAGGACTATTTAGAAAAGGTGGACGAGCACAAGTCTATGGGGCCGGATGTGCTGCATTAATGGGTGCTCAAGGAGTTGGTGGATGTGATTGCAGGGCCATTGGCCATTATCTTTGAAAATTCATGACAATCAGGGGAGGTCCCAGATGACTGGAAAAAGGCTAATGTAGTGCCCATCTTTAAAAAAGGGAAGGAGGAGGATCCAGGGAACTACAGGCCAGTCAGTCTCACCTCAGTCCCTGGAAAAATCATGGAGCAGGTCCTCAAGGAATCAATTCTGAAGCTCTTAGAGGAGAGGAAGGTGATCAGGAACAGTCAGCATGGATTCACCAAGGGCAAGTCATGCCTGACTGACCTAATTGCCTTCTATGATGAGATAACTGGCTCTGTGGATGAGGGGAAAGCAGTGGATGTGTTATTTTTTGACTTAAGCAAAGCTTTTGATACGTTCTCCCACAGTATTCTTGCTGGCAAGTTAAAGAAGTATGGGCTGGAGGAATGGACCATAAGGCGGATAGAAAACTGGCTAGATTGTCAGGCTCAATGGGTCGTGATCAATGGCTCCATGTCTAGTTGGCAGCCGGTATCAAGCGGAGTGCCCCAAGGGTCGGTCCTGGGGCTGGTGGTGTTCAATATTAATGCTCTTTATTAATAAATCTGGAGGATGGTGTGGACTCCACCCTCAGCAAGTTTGCAGATGACACTAAACTGGAAGGAGTGGTAGATATGCTGGAGGGTAGGACAGGATACAGAGGGACCTAGACACATTAGAGGATTGGGCCAAAAGAAATCTGTTGAGGTTCAACAAGGACAAGCGCAGAGTCCTGCACTTAGAACGGAAGAATCCCATGCACTGCTACAGATTAGGGACAGAGTGGCTAAGCAACAGTTCTGCAGAAAAGGACCTAGGGGTTACAGTGGACGAGAAACTAGATACGAGTCAGTGTGCCCTTGTTGCCAAGAAGACTAACGGCATTTTAGGCTGTATAAGTAGGAACACTGCCTGAAGATTGAGGAACATGATCATTTCCCTCTATTCGGCATTGGTGAGACCTCATCTGGAGTACTGTGTCTAGTTTTGGGCCCCACACTACAAGAAGGATGTGGAAAAACTGGAAAGGGTCCAGCAGAGGGCAACAAAAATGATTAAGGGGCTGGAGCACATGACTTATGAGGAAAGGTTGAGGAAACTGGGATTATTTAGTCTGCAAAAGAGAAGACTGAGGGGGGATTTGATAGCTGCTTTCAACTACCTGAAAGGGGGTTCCAAAGAGGATGAAGCTAGACTGTTCTCAGTGGTACCAGATGACAGAACAAGGAGTGATGGTCTCAAGTTGCAGTGGGGGAGGTTTAGGTTGGATATTAGGAAAAACGTTTTCTACTAGAAAGGGTGAAGCACTGGAATGGGTTCCCTAGGGAGGTGGTGGAATCTCCTTCCTTAGAGGTTTTTAAGGTCAGGCTTGACAAAGTCCTGGCTGGAATGATTTAGTGAGGGACTGGTGCTGCTTTGAGCAGGAAGTTGGACTAGATACCTCCTGAGGTCTCTTCGAACCCTGATATTCTCTGATTCTAAGATGCTTCCTGATATGCCCTGAGAGTGGATAATTCAATTGTCTTTTAGAAGAGGCTTGGCTCTACTCTACACCATGCCCTGCACAAGGCATTTCTCTGGGTAGTGATCCAACTGTTTGTATTCATGTAAGCTGGCTGTAGCTAGTACCTGTCTTACTGTGACAAGGACACCTATGTTGCTGTTGAAATAAATAACCTCCTTTTACCTAAAACAATGTACATTCACAATTGTTACCTTACAACCCTTTTGTGTTCTCCTTTTCTGCTAATCACTTTCCTTGCTTCATTTTCACTTATTAGCAAGTTATATGAAACCATGTGTGTATAGTCACTCAATTTTACAAATGTATGTATTCTTAAAAATAAGCTGTTAGCTCTCACAGGGCAAGACATTGGAAATACAGTCATCCCAAAGATCAATTGCAAAAATATCTTAAAAAGATGTTCGCCCAGCAACACTGGATTATTGAGAATGAGTGAGAAAACTGGCCTAATGAAACACTAAAGATAAGTGGATCAGAGTGTGTGTGTCTCTCTCTCGCGTGCGCACGCGCACACACACACCCCCTCAACGAAGCATATATATGAAAAAGATTCATGTGGAAATACACAATAGGGACTAGATTTATGGGGAACAATGTACCTATCACCATCTTGCATGGCAGAAATGTAAAACAAGTGCAGACTTTTTTTTTTGCAGACTTAATTCAAACAACTTTTCAATGGTAACTGAAGCACTGTATTTTGATTTTTATAAAGCTAGGTCTGTGAAAACCATGTTCCAGGAAACTCTTGCGCCAGTTTATTCCATGGTCATGATTCTTAAAGATAGAAACATCTGAGTCATATTTCTCAGTCTTAATCTATTTGTAGACTCACAGCCAAAGCAGACAACATGCTCTCAAAGGTTTTATTAATAAATGGTGCTACTTGATAGACATGGAATTGAAGAATCTTCACTATACTAAGCACTGACACAAAGTAATTCTAACATGTAAGCAAACATTTCTCAGGTCAGCTGAAGGTCAGCCAAACTCAACTCAACTGCACTATACAAAATGAACTTTAAAAAAAAAAAAGTGTAAATCTACACTATAATGTTTCTCTTGACGATTTAACTTGCCTGCTATACTGACCTAATAACTCCACCTCCACAAGAGGTGTAGTCCTTAGGTGATGTACTTAGGTCAACAGTATCCATGTAGACACAGTGTTTCTTACACCACTTGTTCCTTCTTTTGACAGCTGGAGCTCTGCCACCTCAGGGCGACAGGGCTCTGGCTTTCAGTCCCCCACAATGTCCACTTAAGTCAGTGCCAGGGCTCCTGGTAAGAATGCACATCACCAACAGAAAACATGAAGAGACAATTTAATTATTGTGGTGGCTATAGGTCAACCCCAAAAATTAATTCGACTTGAGTTGAGACATGATTTCTGAAAATAAAGTTTCAGATCCCAGAAAAGGCTCTGTTTTTCTGATCAAAAGTATGTGATAACCCCCACACACAGGTCAAAAAACAGAAATGTTGTCATTACCATAGAAGCTCATAGTTTACTACCCTTTCTCTTGATACATCAAATGCCTTGCTAAGCACATGCAACACTTATAGCTGAATTCTGTTCAGTCAGTGTTTGGTCTAAGACTTCTATGGTAGGGATTCATGAACCACAGGTTGAACTTCCAAAGAAGTCTGCATCTCCATTCAATTTTTTTTCAAGGGTCCACAAGTGAAAGAAATGTTGAAAACCACTGTTATAAAATATTGATCTTTTCTAGATATTAGCTAAAGTTTTCTGCATTCTGATTATACAGATGGGTGTTGCCAGACCTCCATCTCCATATATTCCAAACCAATTTAATCACCAGATATCTAGCATCATGTGCTCAGTATGCTAAAAGAGATTATCCCAAAACAAACCAAGTATGTCACTATATCAAAATATGTTTGCCTCAAAATGTGTTTTGAAGAGAAACTCTCAAAGATTCAGATCAGAGGTTTGCAAATTTTTTAAATCCTACAGAGATAAAGGGTTTTTTTTCAAATGAGAGAATGCTTTCAAGTTCTACAAACCCCACTTTCAAGCTCAGTGTAACCAGGAACCCCTTCACAGGCACTTCAAATAATTAAAATGCACAGGAGTCCACACTCAGTTTAGCTATTCATTTTTCACATGCACTCACTAAATGGATTAATGGAAAATGTAAATTTACTCCTGAGAGAATTCTGCGCCGATGAGGGGGCACAGAATTCATATGGCCGGCATAGTTCTGTGCCCCCTGCACAGAAAAAAAAACACAAAAGAAATCTGTGGGAGGAGACACATCTCTTCCCCGGCAGTCCATGCGGGACGTCTGTTCCAGCATGCCTGGAGCAGCTTCAGAGACGCAAATAACTGTGGGGGGAGGGAGGCTTGGCCGTGCATGCCTGCAAGAAAGACAGGGCTGGCCAACAAGTAAGAGAGACTCTGTCTCTCTCTTGATACTGAGGTTTGTGGGGCACGGAGGAGAGCAAGTCTTGTTGTTATGCAGGATGAAGTCTTTGTCCCTGAGGCAGAAGGGTAGCAGCCTAGTAAAATGTAACTTGTGGAGAACTGAAAACACATTTAATTAAATATTAGTATCGTGCTACTGAAAATTGTTTGTTTTTAAGTTAAAGCAAAAACACCACCACATTTTGTTAATGTTGCTAGATAATTGATTTCATTCTCTGAGGAAGAAATGTAGTAGCCTGTCTGCATAACAACATTGTTAATTATTCTATTGTTAGTTAACTGTTCCCATTCTCAGTCCCCCCCAGAAGCATAAAAACCTATAGAAGTTTTAAGGACCCTACACTGACAGAGTGATGTAAAGCCTTATAAATTATAGTAAGAGAATCAGATATATGTGCTTTCTCACTTTTTTCCTTTGTCAAAGTGGCACAATGGCGTTAGATATTTACTTACCCATGTAAAAAAAAAAAAAAAAAAAAAAAAAGGAATTTTAACAGTAAATAAAACATTTACCAAGCAGTCAATAGAACGTCAGGATTATCAGAACCAAGCACTTCCCAAAGTACTTAACTCGGTCCAGGACAATGAGTAGCAAAACTGTATGACTTTCACATGTGAAAGTCCTACCAATTTAAAATAACATTTTACTTTTTGTTTATTTGTTTGTTTGTTTGTTCGGTGTTCTATAATGTAAATTAAATGAAAATCCAGGATGAAGAGCCCTGCAAAGCAACATACAATTATGTTAAACCTTCATGTTGCAGTCTGCGCCAATCATAATCACCTTCTAGTATTACAAGCACTGAACTCCCAACAAATATTTGTGGATTTTAGCTTCAAATTGCTGCCTCAAGGTACCCCTAACCCTTATGGCCCCACACTGCACCCCTCTAATAACCATGCTCTCTAGCCTCCAGGCGCTGGGCCTCAGCAGTTTCACCCTGAGTGAAGCTTTCACCCTTCCCTTTACGAATATTATGGAGCGTACAGCACACGGCTATAAGCATAGGAATACTGTCATCGGCCAAGTCAAGCGTCCCATAGAGGCAGCACCAGCGAGCCTTTAAACGGCCAAAAGCACACTCAACAGTCATTCTGCACTTGCTCAGTCTATTGTTGAACTGCTCCTTGTTGCTGTCACATTGCCCTGCATATGGCTTTGTAAGCCACAGCATTAAGGGATAGGCGGGGTGTCCCAGGATCGCAATGGGCATTTCAACTTCCCCTAGGGTGATCTTCTCGTCCGTGAAGAAAATCCCTGATTGCAGCTTCCTGAACAGACCAGTGTTCCAAAAGATGCATACGTCACGCACCTTTTCGGACCAGACTGCATTAATGTCTGTGAAATGCCCACAGTGATCCACAAGCGCCTAGAGAACCACTGGAAATACCCCTTGCGATTAATGTACTTTCACTAAGTGGTCTCATGCCAGAATTGGAATATGCATGCCATCTATTGCCCCTCCGCAGTTAGGGAAGCCCATTTATGCAAAGCCATACATGTCATGCACATTGCCCAGAGCCACAGTCTTTCATAGCAGGATGTGATTAATGGCCTTGTACGCTTCCATCAACACAAGTCCAATAGTCAACTTTCCTACTCTGAACTGATTGGTGACCAATGGGTAGCAGTCTGGAGTAGCCACCTTCCACAGTGCAATCGCCATGCACTTCTCCAGTGGCAGGGCAGCTCTCATTCTCGTGTCCTTGCGCTGCAGAGCTGAGGTGAGCTCATCACACTGTCCCATGAATGTGGCTTTCCTCATCTGAAAAATGTGCAGCCCTACTCCTCATCCCAGACACACATGAAGATGTGATCCCACCACTCAGTGCTTGTTTCCTGAGCCCAAAAGTGGTGTTCCACTGTGGTCAGCACCCCCGTGAATGCCACAAGCAATCTTGTGTCCTAGCTAGTATATATGGTGAGATCAAAGTCACACTTCTCTTGCCTTTATAGTTTAAGGAATAACTCCACTGCCATCGTGACATATGGTCAGAGCGACCAGCATACTGGTCAGCAGTTCAGAATTCATTCCTGCAGACCGAAGAGGCAGAGCGCACAGTACACAAACTGTTGAAAGATGGCACCAAATGCAGATGGAAGCACAAGGATTGCTGGGATGTGAAGCAATGCATCACAAGTCACTGGGACAGAACCTAGGATGCCCCGCAACTCCCTTGTCTTCCCATAACTCTTGGTGGCAGAAGAGGAAGAGATGCTCTGGAGGATAGCTGCTCAGAGTGCACTGATCCAAATACCGCTGCAAGTGTGAACACGCTATTGCGCAGGCAGCTGACAGTATAAACACACCACAGCACTTTCCCTTCTCTGAGCGGCGCTGGGACTCCTGGTGCTGTAACTCTGCAGAATGATTTTTAACAATTCAATCATCATGCAATTACTGGGGTAGTCACCTGCTCTAACGAAACCCTGCTGTACAATATGTACTATCTTTACGTAATGTCAGTTAAGAGAACATTATAGTCATTGCCTTGATGGCTTGATTTGGTTATTGGTCAGATTATACTACTACATCAGGAGTGGGTAAACTAAGGCTCAAGGGCTACGTCCAGCCCACAGGACCGTCCTGACCAGCCTTTGAGCTCCCAGCCAGGGAGGCTAGCCCCTCCTTCCTCCCCTGCAGCCACATCACTACACAGGCAGCACTCTGGGCAGCAGGACCACGTGCTCCAGCGGGGCAGCGTCTAACTCTGGCCGGGTCATGCGGCAGCCAGACGCACTACTCTGAACAGCATGGTAAAGGGGCCAGGGAGATTGGATAAGGGGCAGGGAATCCCAGGGGGCAGTCAAGGGACAGGGAGCAGGAGGCGGTTGGATGGGGCAGAGGTTCTGGGGGGGCTAGTCAGGGGACGGGGGATTGGATAGGCATGGGACTCCCGAGGGTCTGTCAGGGGGCGGGGGTGTGACTAGTGGTCAGGGTAGTCAGGGGACAGGGGATCCTGGAGGGGCAGTTAGGGTGGGAGGTCTTGGGAGGGGATGGTCAGGGGACAAGGAGCAGGGGAGGTTGGATGGGTCAGTGGTTCTGAGGGGAGCAGTTGGGGGGGAAGTGGGAGGGGGGTCAGATAGCAGGTGGGGCCAGGCTGTTTGGGGAGGCACAGCCTTCCCTACCAGGCTCTCTACACAAATTTTACAATCCCAATGTGGCCCTCGGGTCAAAAAGTTTGCCCACCCCTGCAGCAGAGTTTTTTTCTACTGCTCTGCCATAAAACTGAATCCTTGTTTTGCTACAGAATAGACAACAGCTCTGAAAAGAAATTCTTTAGGACTTTGTAGCACTCTGTACCTCAAAGCATCATCATGGAACCCCATATTCACCACTGTCATGCAATGATGATAGGAAAGGTCATGATCTGTGGGAACCCCTGTCCTGTCAAAGTACGTATCTCATTAGTGTGTATGAAGTTATGAGATTTTGTTGTATGATTCTTATTGAAATATGTTGTAAATTTGGGAGTCATCCCTTGCTTGTTCTGCAGTGGCAACAAAAGAGGTAATCCACACCTAGGTGGCTGTTAAATGACCATTAATCAGCAGGAGAGTTGTAAACAAGGGATTGACAATTCTGTAAGGCCATGGTTACAGTTACAGGTTTATAGTGGTATTGGTTATAGCTGTCCTCAAATACAACTATAGGGATAGCGCTATAGCGTGGCCACACTGACATCCGCCACCGGTATAGCATGGCCACATTTGCGGCACTTCAAGCGGCATTGGGAGCAGCGCATTAGGGCAGGTACCCCAGCATTCAGCTGGGTGCAACATGCTTTTCAAACAAGGGGGGGTGAGGGGGAACGTGTTGTGTCTACGCGGAGGGAGAGAGCAAGTGGTTTTTCTGTCCTTCTGAGAACCTGTCAGCGCGTGTCCATTCACAGAGGGCTTTGTTTTCACACAGGCTCCCTCCTTACACATTTGCATTGTTTATCTGCCGAGTTCAGAGAGAAACTCTAAAAAGGTACTTCCGCATTCCTCCAGCCGAGTTCAAAGGAAAGGGAAGAGACGTCAATTGCCTTAAATGGCTCTAGGCATCTCAAGAGACCACTTGTAGCGCAGTGGGTGTCCACATTCTTGCCGTAGCACTACAGCAGGAGCGCTACAGCCCTTATTCCCCGTGCGGAGGTGGATTACCAGGAGCGCTATAACTCCAAGGTTATAGCGCTCTACGTGCCTCGCCAGTGTGGACGGGTAGGAGGTTATAGCGCTCCTGGGGGCTTTATAGCGCTATAAAGTGCCCGTGTAACCAGGCAACGCACAATGAGGCTGCACAACCCTGTGACTCAGCAAGGCCCTCCAGGCATGCCCGAGTTAGTTTCTTTCCAGGTACATAGACTAAGAATATAAAACAAGGGACAGGTAATCACAGGATGTCACTTTCTCTTCTCCCACCTAAAATGAAAGCAACAAGAATGCCGGAAAGACAAAGACTTCAGTTCAGGAGACTGGTCCCAGGTTTAATGGGAAAGCCTGTGTATTAAAGACTGTAACCCACCTGCTATATTCAGTGCTAGAGAAAAACTGCTTGATCCAAATACTGATCACTCTAAATAAGGTTTGAGATTTAGACTGCATGCTTATCTTTTATTTTCTTTAACTATCTCTGACCTTTTATGCCTACCACTTATCACTTAAAAAAATCTCTCTCTCTTTAGTTAATAAATCTCTTTTATATTTTACCTAAAACAGTGTCTTTTGGTTGAACTGCTTGGGAAATCTCAGTTCACTTACAAAGGCTAGTGTGTCTTCTTCCCATCGAGGGATGGGCAGACCAGGTATGGAAAATCTGCTTGTGCCTTTCTCTGTGTGATTTGTGAATGGCCCAGGGAGCATTGATGCCATCTAGCTGGGTGTGGTTGTGCTGAGTGACAGCAGTGCCCAGAGGGGTTTGCTGCTTGTCACTAGCAAAGCATTGTGAGAGAAACCCCAGCTGGAGAACTGAGAGGGCACAGTGGCACTCCTGCAGTTCCAGGTTGTATCCCGGGGTTCCCATCACAGACTCATCTTTCTTATTGAGGAGACTGGTGGAGTTACACCTCAACTGTTATTGTCATTTCAGAGAAAACAATTCCAACTCTCAACCACTAGTCTGTGTGTCTGCAGGCGAGCATATTTTCAAATGAATAGACACACAGATTACATGAATCAAGGACAAGTAAGTCTATGAAAACGAAAAGAACACAGTCTGATTTTCTGAAGTGCCAATCTCACAAACCTTGAGGAGAAGTCAATGGGAGCTGCAAGTGATACCCACCTTCCAGGAGAAGGGAATAAGGCCAGACCCTTCTTATTAACTAGTTTCATCTTTTCTTTATTACAATCTTATATCGTACAGACAAGATTTGTCAACAGGTTCAAAAGGAATTAGTGATAATCCAGGATACAGCTATATGGTTCATCCCTCTCAGTAGGGTGGACGTATTTCTCTATGCTGTATACGGGACACCTGATAGGATTACTCATATTCAAGTGAGTTCAATGGCAATCAATCAGAACCATGCAGTACAATCAGCATTAACACCAAGTTGAATAAGCCTCTGTTAAAAAGAAACACTGCATGATTGGATTATTTTTGTTTACCTTATCTTTAAGGCTTTCGGGGTCACACGGGAAGGGTGACGCATTCCTGCACACATCTCTCACACAGGGAGGGTGACTGACTGACCTGACCCTCCCTGCCCTCTCCACCCTCTATGCCCGGCTTGGCCCCTAGGACGGACCCACCTCTCCAGTACTGCATCTTCCCAAAGCAACACCACATGGTGAGGGAGGCAGACAGGGTCACATGCCTCTCCTCTCCTCCCTCCCCCACCAGATTTCTGCCAAGGTTCAAACCAGAATGTGGCCAGCAGCAGCCATTCAGCACTGTGCAGCAGGGAAGGGATGGGAGCTTCTTGCAGCCGCAGGGGAGGAGGGGAGAGATGAGCTGGCCCATGTCTTTGCAGAGCTCATCTCTCCCCCTGCCATCCTCCGTGGCTGGAAGCCGTTCGTCCCTGCCTGCCCGCACAGTGTCAAAAGGCAGCTAATACCTGCAGGCTGCTGCTGGCCACCCACTGAAAGAACCCAATCGTCTCCTGTCCCTTGGCTACAGTGTGTGCAGGAAGGGATTAAGCCCTTAGGATGTACTGTACATCTGGGCCCAGGGAACCTGAATGCAGGGCCTTCAGCAAACCCAGCCAGACCAGTGGGCTCAACAGCAGAGGAGGGTATCTAGGGGACAGAGCAGGACCACACTCCCTGGGGGCAGGGGTTAAGAATGTGCTAAGACCCTGCCCAGGAGGCTGCTGTGGAGCATGCAGGGCTGAAGTGCAAACAGGATGGAAATCTCTCCCCTCCCGCGACACTCCGGAGCTTAGCTTAGGAGCAGAGAGGCTTCTCTGTGCCAGTGCTGTGCAGGGCTTTGCCATATGCAGGGCTTGGCTCCTCCTGGCTGGTAGCCTGGGCCAAAGAGTCTCAAGCTTTTCCGGGGCTCCGGTCCAAACAGGAGCAGTGAGGGAAGAAAGGAGCTTGCTGGCCAGGCTGTTGGTGAGCTGAGCACTCCAACCATGGGCTGGGAGCTGGATGAGCCCTGCCGGGCAGCAGGGCTGGGGGAGGGTGAAGGGGAAAAGCTGGGAGAGGGCAGCAAGAGGGAGAGCATGTAAAGGGCTGATGGGTGGGCAGAGACGACAGATAACTGGCCACCACCTGGCACCTGCCCACACTCACTGGTTGCTGCAGTGCATAGCCAGCGCCAGCGGGACAGGGGGTAAAGCTCTGCTGGCCAAGAGCGGAGACGCAGCAGCGGCTGCACACCCGGACCAGCAGGGGGAGTGGCTGGCTCCACGCACTGCATCAATCGCCCCGCCACCAGCTTTGTACACCCACACCATCATCGGTCACTGGACCCACGACCCCACACCCTGCTGGTGGGCAGGCAGTAGGCAAGCAGGGCCAGCAGAAAGACCCACCGGTACGTATGGTGGGGAGACAGAAAATATAGGACAGTGTGTCCATTTTTAAGAAAAAAGTGGGACACCTGCAGGAGGGCTTAAATACAGGACTGTCCCTTTAAAACCGGCACATCTGGTCACCCTACTTTTCAGACATTCGATTAAAAATAAAACATGAATTCTAACAAGATTCATCTCACAGACTGATATTTTAAATGTGCCGAGATACGGAAAAATATACATCCAATTTATTATTTCAATTCAGGCAATGAAACAAACTAGAAGGTACAAATATTTAAATAAAGAGAAAAATGAAATTCAAAAGAATTTACATTTACAGCTGACATATTTAAGGAATAAAATATAAAAACATTTCATTAGACACCTTCAATACAAGCTTACCTTAAGAATTTGGTATTTTTACTATAATTGCACCACTAATTCATTAGCTATTTAAGTCATCATTACAAATATTTTGTTTCAACTTAAGGTTGCTTTCTTCTCGATCTACTGAATCCACTATCTTAAGAGAGCTGTTAAAATATACCTCACCATAATACAGTCAAAACTACCTTTGCAATGTCTTCTATCACAATCTCAATGCAGAGGGTAGAAATTTTTTGCATTCCCTAACCATGCAAAAAATGTGCTTTAAGAAGCCATGTTTTTCTTTAGGCAGTATCAAGTTGCAGTGGGGGAGGTCCAGACTGGATATTAGGAAACACTTTCACTAGGAGGGTGGTGAAGCCCTGGAATGGGTTCCCTAGGGAGGTGGTGGAATCTCCTTCCTTAGAGGTTTTTAAGGTCAGGCTTGACAAAGCCCTGGCTGGGATGATTTAGTTGGTGCTGGTCCTGCTTTTAGCTAGATGACCTCTTGAGGTCTCTTCCAACCCTAATTTTCTATAATTCTAAGTCTCCCTTTGTGAAGCTATCACTACAATGGCTATGGTCCAGAAGAGTCCTCTCCCTCTATTTCACAGCCTCTTTTAAGAATAGAGAAATTGTTTTGTACAACCAGAACAACAGTCCATTTACTTGGTTATTCAATCATCATTGGCTATTGCCCGATACTTCATTTGAAGGCATAAAGCCCTAAATTACTCCTGAACTCCACTATATTATTGCAAGAAACTTTCTTCCTGATCTCAAGCTTATAATCTGAAACATTAACAGCAATTCCTTTTAGTTCTATTCCTTTTATTTAGTCAACTGCAAATACCATTTTAGGTTTGTTATTTTATGTAAAGCCATACACCTAAAAATATACTGTGTCATTAGGTTCCACAAATTAAGCAATTAACTGCATTGTGACTGCTGTGTATTAAATTCAGGCGGGAGGGGATTAATTATACACTGACTGGACTAATTTTTTTAAGTTTGCACCCTTTAAATGTTATTGAATATTTTCTCCTTTATTATAAGTTTAAGATAAGAGTTACATGATTGGCTTGTTCTGTATTAATTATTTCAGATACATTGATCATCTCCTTTTGCCTTCTCCTTTCCAAACTATAGAGCTGTACTGTAAAATTTTCAGGAGTGTCTAAAAGACTTAGGAGTCTAAGGGTTTGTTTACAAAGAGTGCTAATGAACCTTAAGCGGTTTTTAAAGCACACTAATGTGTTGCACATTAATAAGTTCATGTAGACTCTACTGGTGCACACTAAAAAGGTTCGCTCACACACATTAACCCAATGCTGTTTTGAAATCTCACACACACCCATAGCGAGCACTGCTGCTCCATGTAGACAAGCCCCAAGTACTATTTTCAAAAAAGAGTTTGGCATGGAAATCCCATAAACTTTTAATGACATTTAGCCTCCTAAATCACTTCTGAAAATGGGACTGTTGCTTTTGTAATTTTTATCACAAGCCATTTACCTTCTAAGAAATGCATACATAATCCAACCTATACTTATTTTTCTATGCAAACACAAACAAAAGAAGATAAAAAATGAGGAAGAAAATGGCAGAATGAACAGGGAAAAGGATATAGAGAAACACAAAAGCAAAAAAAAAATAGCACTAAAGTTACTCATTTATTTCTTTCATTCATGTTCATACAATTTAGTTCATTTCTATAGTAGAGGAGCTAGTGCTTGCAATGCAGGGGAAAATAATAAAGATAGAAGGGAAAAAGAGTGGAAAATTTTAATTCAAATAAGTGAAAATCCATATGTGGCCACCCTAGTATTATTGCAGTCTAAGTCTGGTATCATTTAGTACAATAGCCCCTATAAAAAGGTTTAACTTAATTATATTGTGGTAATATATTGGCTCAATCACACTTATTTCCTGAATCAGCTACTGGGTTTTGGCAAAACCGTATCTACACCAGGGTTGTAGGGGTTGTTTTATTTTTGTTTGTTTTATTCCCCAGCAGTATTAGCACAGATGGGAGTCTGACTGTAGACAAGGATCTAGCAGCTTCTAGCTTTTTTATACCTATGTCAATCAAATCTGAATGTTTACTGTAAGACTGAAAAAAGACAGAACCTAACAGAACTTTCTGTACAGTAGGACTCCCACTAGTGCTTTTACCACTTCAGCCAAACCAAAATTAATACACATGACTTTAAGAGATTGGTTTTTGTTTGTTTGTTTTTAAATTGCCTAGAGCAGACAAGGCCTAAGGGACTAAGTCAAGGGTTGACTCTTCTGGAAGAAAAGAACTGTTCCAGGTAATTGTTTATGATAATTATTATTGTCTGAATCAGGCAGTAATTGACTAATAATAATATTCATTCACTAACAATAAGTCAGGTAACAACGTTAATCCACTTTTTATTCACTTTGTTTCCACATAAACATTTCCAGCAACCAGCCCTAGGACCCAGTGCATTCATGTCACATGACCATTTTTTTTTTTTTGTTAAAGATCTCACTTAATTTGAATAATCAAATCAAAAGTTTGGGTGTTCAAGCAGTAAGGCAGGAAGTACAGTCACTTCTGTCTTAATATACCAGATGGCTGGAAATCACCACAAACATACATCTTTAAGACATCAAAGGTAGGAAAGAAAAAAAGTTGTTTAAAAAATGGCACTAAACATCAAAACACACATGTGAGCACTTTTAATATGTGAGACTTTAGTTGTGGCAATCTTCTAGAAACACAAATCAAGAGAAGGATACAAGTTGTTTCTCAATTAATAGGACAGATAACGAATATAAATTCAATATTCAGTTGTAGCAAAACTTAAAAAAAAATATTATTTCTACTTAGACAATTCAATGACTTTTTATAGTAAGTCACTCCCAGTGACAACTGCCAGATATCAGTGTTTATGCTGAAACACACAGTAGTTTTAATGAGACAAGGTTGGTAAGTTATCTTTTTCTGGACCAACTTCTGTTGGTGGGAGAGATGTTTTCGAGCTACATTCCGGTCTGAAGAATCCAAATTTTTCTTCAGAATGGAAGAAGAGCTCTGTGCAGCTCAGAAATTTTCTCTCTCACCAACAGAAGTTAGTCCAATAAAAGATACTACCTCACTCACCTTGTCTACTTAATATCCTGGGACCAACACGACAACAACACTGTTAATCCCACTTCGATTAAAACTATTGCTAAACATATGAAGTCATATAAATACAGTCCAGTAGATGAAGTATTTGGGTTTAGGGCGGGTGCAAGTAACTCCTTTACACTGGAAAGACAGAGTGAGAGCATGTACTATATGTTATGGGTCATCACCCAAAGAAGTCTGAGTTAAGGTTAAATGCACGTGTACCTTAGTTCTATTTCCTAGTTTTCTGCAGTCTAAGATCTGCTGAACTTGGCATTCTGAAAGGACATTATCTGTCAACAGGAAATCTTAACTTTGCGTTAAAATTTTTTTGCCATTTAATTTCCTATTGTTTGGAGGGAGCAATTCTCATACTGGGGGTCGCGACCCACTGGAGGGTCGTGGGGCAATTCCCGGGGGGTCATGAGCTCCCTGTGCCGCTGAGCCGAACGCTTTCGGCAGCATTTCAGCAGACATGCCGTGCACTTCAGAGTGTCCGCCCGAAAGCCGACAAAGTGAAAGTTTCCGGTTTCGGTGGCTTTTCGGCAGACACTGTGAAGCGCTCGGCATGTCTGCCAAAATGCCACCGAAACCGGAAGCATTCGGCTCGGCGCCATTTCGGCAGAGACACAGGAGTCGCGGCGGCCCGCAGGGACGAGAGAAAGGGCCGCCGCCCCCACAAGCTTGAGAACTGCCATTCTAATGTGTGTGTTAAGTATGCCTCTTCTCAGCTACCCACTTGAGTATCAATGAGGTGTTCATAGAGCATGTCTGTTGTAAGCTCCCCACCAGGGAGCTCCAAGCATGCCTGTTCTAAGCTCCCCACCAGGATAGCTTAGAACAGATTCAGGCTCATAGAATATCAGGGTTGGAAGGGACCTCAGGAGATCATCTAGTCCAACCCCTTGCTCAAAGCAGGACCAATCCCCAATTAAATCCTCCAAGCGATTTTTGCCCCATATCCCTAAATGGCCCCCTCAAGGATTGAGCTCACAATCCTGGGTTTAACAGACCAATGCTCAAATCACTGAGCTATTCTCCCCCCATAGAAAGGCTCAGGCCCCCCTCCAGAAAGGCAATCCCCTCAAAATCTGGCACCCATAACGAGGTAGGAAGGGGGCAGTCAGACCCCAGATCCTGGAACCACAAAAGGGAAGAATGTGGGGCTGATACTCTACCCCATTCTCCCCCAGTTCTCCTGCCATTCACTCCGTCCCCCGCTCACTGTCCCAACCTCTCATCCCTTCTACCACTCCTCCCTATTTATCCCACTTCCCCTCAATATATCCCCCACCTTCTCACTGCTATTCTCTCCCTCCCACAACTCATCTCAGCCAGCAAGCATTTCTGTCTTCTTTATTTTTACAAAAGTACTTTGGATTACATTCCACCAAATTAACACACATAGGCATCCCCCCCAGAGATTGTAGCAATTAGCCATTCAACTTCTTCCAATTTTCTGCCCAAGGAAGGACTCAAACTGACAATGGATGGATGGATTAGATTCAAAGGGTACAGCTTATCCCCTTAAAATATCTAGCTCATAGGAAAGTTAAAAAAAAGGCGGTTACTCACTTTTGTAACGGTTGTTCTTCAAGACATGTTGCTCATATCCATTCCAACGAGGTGTGTGCACGCTGCGTGCACATTCGTCAGAAGACTTATATGCTAGCAACATTCAGTGGGTCGACTAAAGCACCCCCTGGAATGGCACCTTCGTGGCACTGAATATATGCCCCTGTCGACCCAGTGCCCCCTCAGTTCCTTCTTGCCGGCTATTCCAACAGAGAGGAAGGAGGGCAGGTTTGCAAAGGATATGAGCAACACATCTCGAAGAACCACAGTTACAAAGGTGAGTAACTGTCTTTTCTTCTTGGAGTGCTTGCTGATATTGATTCCAATTAGGTGACTCCAAACGTTACCTAGGTGGTGGGGTCGGAGTGAGATGTCGTGGAGTGAAGAACTGCTGAACCAAATGCAGCATCACCTCTGTACTGCTGAACTATGGCATAGTGGGATGTGAAGGTGTGTAGTAATGACCGGATCGCTGCCCTACATATATCTCCTGTATTGGCACATTAGCCAGAAAAGCAGATGATGAAGCTTGATCCCGGGTAGAATGGGCGGTAAAGCACGTGGTTGGGACACCATCCAGGTCATAGCAAGCACAAATACACGATGTTATCCAGGACAAAACACACTGAGAGGAGACAGGTAGGCCCTTCATCCGATCCGCCATGGCAACAAAGAGTTGTGTTGTTTTCCTGAAGGGTTTCATTCGCTCAGTGTAGAAAGCAAGAGCCCCACGCACGTCTAGGGAGTGAAGTTGTTGCTCCTGTCAGGAAGTGTGTGGCTTCCAGTAGGAAAGGGGAAGGAAAATGTCCTGGTTGACATGAAAGGTGGATACCACCTTAGGAAGAAAGGCAAGGTGGGGTCACAGATGCACCTTGTCCTTGTACAGTGGGTCTGATGCGAGAGGTCTAAGCTCGGACACATGCCTCGCCGAGGTGATGGCTCCGAGGAAGGTTGTCTTCCAGGAAAGGTACAGGAGGGAACAGGTGGCCATCAGCTCAAACAGGGCAGCCACGAGCCTAGAGAGGACCAGATTAATGTCTCAGGTAGGGACCGGTTGCCTGACCTGTGCATAAAGGCGATCCATCCCCTTGAGGTATCTAGTGACCACAGAGAAGATTGAACGGCTATTTTCACCCAGATGAAAAGCCAAGATCACTGCCAGGTGCGCCCTGAGAGATGATACTGCTAGGCCTTGTTGTTTAATGACAGAAGATAGTCCAGTATGATGGGTACTGGCATCTCAAGGGGAAGCGTGTTACTCTGAGCACACCAATGGCAAAACTGTTTCCACTTGGCTGAATACGTGAATCAGGTAGACAGTTTTCTGCTACTCAGCAGGACCTGCTGCAAGGAGCTGGTGCAGCATAGCTCAGATTGATTTAGCCATGCAGCATCCACAACATGAGGTGGAGAGATTGCAGGTCGGGGTGACAGAGTCACCCGTGGTCTTGGGTGATCAGGTCCGGTAGCAAAGGTAGCAGAATCAGATCGGCTATAGACAGCTCTAGAAGAGTGGTGTACCGGTGCTGTCTGGGACATGCTGAGGTGATCAGAATCAGACGAGCTCTGTCCCTGCACAACTTGAGCAGGACCCTGTGGACTAGTGGGAATGGAGGAAAGGCATAATACAGGCGGTCCCTCCAGGAAATCAGGAAGGCGTCTGACAGTGAACCCAGGGAGCATCCCTCTAGAGAGCAGAGCACCTGGCATTTCCGATTGTCGCAAGAGGCAAACAGGTGTAACTAGGGAAAGTCCCACTTCAGGAAGACAGAGTGGATGACATCTGGGTGGACTGACTACTCATGAGTCTGAAAGGACCTGCTGAGACTGTCCACTAAGGTGTTCTCAGCCTACCATCTTGGCCGCGTCTTCTAAAGAAACGATGCCACCAGATGGATTGAGCAGGGTATGCAGATCTCCCAAAGGCGAATGGCTTCCTGACAGAGTGGGGATGATCATGCTCCCCCTTGTTTGTTGATGTAAAACATGGCCATTGTGTTGTCTGTGAGAACTGCAACACAACAGCCCTGAAGGTGCTTGTGGAACACTTGACAAGCCAGATGCACTGCTCTCAGCTCCCATACATTGATGTACAGGGATATCTCTGTGTGGATCAAAGACCCTGCGTGCGAAGGTCCCCAAAGTGAGTGCACCAACCCAAAGATGATGCATCTGTGGTTAGGGCCAGAAAGGGCTGTGGGGCATAGAATGGCACCCTGTCGCACACTGACTTGGGGTTCAGCCACCAGCCCAGGAAGGTCAAGATTGTCAGTGGTACCATGACCACTGTGTCCATGCTCTCCCAGCCTGGGTGGTGTATACGGTTGAGAGCCAGGCCTGAAATGGATGGAGGCATAGTCTGGCGTGTCTGGTCATGAAGGTACAAGACGCCATGTGTCCAGGAGACCTAGGCACGCCCTTACTGTCAAGATCAGGAAGCCTTGCAGGCCGCAGATGATACTCACTAGGGTTTGAAAACCTGCATCCGGTAGAAACGCAAACAGGCGAGTCTCAAGTCTAGGACTACTCCGATGAAGATTATTCTTTGGGTCGGCTCCAAAGTGGACTTTGACACTGAGCAGCAGGCCTAGCTGTCTGAACACGTTCATGGTGAACTGAACATGAGATTCCATCTGATCCCTGGAGCAACCCCAAATTAGCCAGTAGCTGAGGTACGGAAACACTTGGATCCAGTGTCAACGAAGGAAGGCAGCTACGATGGCCATACACTTCATAAACACCCTGGGTGCCGTGGATGCACCAAAGAGAAGGACGGTAAACTGCAAGTCCTGTTGGTTGACCACAAAGCGAAGGGTAAATTGCTATGTGAAAGAACGTGTCATTCATGTCGAGGGCTGCATACCAGTCTCCAAGATCCAGGGAAGGAATGAAGGTCCTTAGGGAAACCATGTGGAACTTCAATCTCAACATGAACTTGTTGAGCCCGCATAGGTCCAGGATGGGCCATAGTCCCCACTTTGCCTTGGGGATTAGGAAATATCGGGAGCAAAACCCTCTGCCCCTCAGTTCCCTTGGAAACTCCGCTATTGCTCCGATAGCTAGGACCGTTTGCACCTCTTGTAGAAGGAGATGCTCATGAGAAGGGCCCCTGAAGAGGGACGGGGAAGGAGCCGAGGGGAAAACAATTTGAAGACAATATCCCCTTTCCACCGTGCACAGGACCCAGCGGTCTGACGTTATACGGGACCACACACGGAGGAAATGGGAGAGGCAGTAGCTGAAAGGCGGAGAAGGATCTTGCAAGGAGACTGGTGTTCTGCCCTCAGGCACACCTTCAAAAGTTTTGTTTGGGCCCCACCAATGGTTTGGGGGGCCCCTGGTTTTCGCTGGTCTGGTGACCAGACTGTCTCCGCCTAACACCTTGGCCACGTCTTCTAAAGAAGTCCTGTCTCGGCCGGGGGTTGGGGTAGGTGCACTGCGGTTGAGATTGGAAGGGCCTATGTTGCGTTACGAAGGTATAGATGCCCAGTGAACGCATGATGGCCCGGGAGTCCTTCAGACTCTGAAGTCTGTCGTCTGGTCTTCTCTGAAAATAGACCCTGGCCATCCAAGAGTAGGTCCTGTAGGGTCTGCTGAAGTTCTGGTAGGAGACCTGAGACCTGTAGCCAGGAGATGCGGCACATAACTACACCTGAGGCTAGAGTCCTAGCCGCCGAGTCTGCCGCATCTAGTGAGGCTTGTAGAGATGTCCTGGCTACTTTCTTGCCCTCATCTACTAGGGCCCTGAATGCCTCCCTGGACTCTTGAGGAATAAGCTCTATGAATTTCTGCATAGAGTTCCAGATATTGTAATTGTAGTGGCTCAAGAGGGCCTACTGGTTTGTCACTCTGAGCTGCAAGCCTCCGGTAGAGTAAATTTTTTGCCCAAATAAATCCAGGTGTCTACCGTACTTCGATTTGGGCAAGGGGCTTGTTGGCCATGCCTTTCCTTCTCATTAACAGTCTGTATAACACAGGAGCATGGCTGGGGGAGAGTATACAAGTACTTGTAGTCTTTGGAGGGGACAAAGTACTTCCTCTCCATCCACTTGGCAGTAGGAGGAACAGAGGCCGGAGATTGCCAGATTGTCTTGGCATTGGACCGAATAGTCCGAATAAAAGATAAGGCTGTTCTGGACGGCGTGTCGGCAGACAGAATGTCCACTACTGGATCCTCTACCTCCATCACCTCCTCCACGCGGAGGTTCATGTTTTGTGCCACCCTGCAGAGCAGTTCTTGGTGGACATGGAAGTCTATTGGTGGGGGGGCCCCAAGGAGGCTGTACTCGCTACCGCCTCATCGGATGAAGATGAGGAGGATACCCCCAGGACTAGCGGGTTCTGGGGAAGGTCTTGCTGGGGATGGTCCGTCTCCCCAGGTCCACCATGCTAGGAGTGTGGGCCTGAACTGTCATTTCCGAGCCACCTGGGGGAGGGCGACTCACAGTGGCCTCCGGTATCCAGGGCTCTGAGTGGGCAGAGCGAGAAGCTCCCAAGGAGACGCCCTGGGCCTGATGGTAAGCCCAAGGGGTCCAAAAAGACCATTGTGGAGGTCTCTGGCTAGGGTCGTGGCCCTCAGCATGCCGTTGGCTAGCACTGTCAATGTCTAGGTCCTGGACGTGGTAGCCACTTTCCTCTTGGGATGACCTCGAGGGAGAGCGAGATGGCCAAGGTGGCGCCAAGCACATCTGCGGTGCCTCTTTGGCATGTGGAACTGCACTGTGCCATGGAGATGGAGATCAGCATCGTGGTCCTGAGCAGTATTGGTGCTGGTGGTCCTATCGGTGCCAGGAGCCGGATCTGGACCTCAACAAAGATCTGTGGGTGGATCAGCACCGGAATCGACTCTGAGTAAATCAACACTCGGATCGGTGTCGGGATCGGTGCTGGGAGCTAGGTTGGTACCAACCATACCACGAAGTAGATCTTCATGCGGTCGAGCGGTGCCACAAGTATGACCAGAGCTGAGATGGCGATTGACACAGACTATAAGCAGTGCTGTGAACGAGACCTGCGTCGGGATCGAGACCGGTGCTGTCCTGTCTCACTCGGCAACGGAGGGCGCACCATGGAGGGCTTTCCTTTTGAGGGAACAGCCTGCAGCAGTGGTACCGAAGGCTGTGAGGATCCTGGCTCGGTGAGTGCAATCAGGTTGCGTGCTGTGGAGAATTCTCCAGTGTGGAAGGCAGTCTAAGTTCAACAGCAGTATGCACTGGGGAACTTACATGCACCGCACTCGACGGCCCCTGCTGTGCTGGAATCAACAGTGCAGGGGTTGGTCCCTGTGCCGGCCACTCCAACACGGGGCGCGGCTCCGAAGGAGGCACAGGTGGCGCTGGTGACTAAAAAAGGGGCAGCAGATTGTTTGTGCTGCTTTTTCACTCCCAGAGACAGGGAGCGACGCCACACTGGTAAAAGGGTGCCGGAGATGTCCAGTGCCGCGAGTCTTTGCTGGTGTCTGGACGTGGCGCAGGCGTGCTCTATATCGACCAAGTCAGAGCCGGGTCTCGGTGCGGGGCCAAGGGTATCGAGCTGAGTGCTGCTTCCATAAGGAGCTGCACCAAGGGAAAGTCCCGCTCCTTTTTAGTCCGAGACTTGAATGCCTTGCAAATGGAGCACTGGTCAGATTGATGGGATTCCCCCAGGCACTTCAAGCAGGAGTCGTGGGGGTCACTCTTAGGCATCGGCTTAAGGCAGGCCGAGCAAGGTTTGAAACCCAGAGACTTAGGCATCAGCCCAGGTACTGGAAGGGAGGAAAAGGGAGAAACCCCCTCACCCCCCAAATAACTATTTACACTAATAACTACAACTAATAACCACTATTAAAGAACTATTAACAACTATTTATAACTATTAATGAGTGCTAGCAAGAGAGGCTAGGGAAAGTGGAGATCAGCTAAGCCACACTCCACAGTTCCAATGACCGTCACAGGCGGTAAGAAGGAACTCAGGGCGCACTGGGTCGGCAGGGGCAGATATTTGGCACCATGAAGGCACCACTCCAGGGGGCACCTCAGCCAACCCACTGAGTATTGCCAGGGTAAAAATCTTCTGACAAACATGCACACGGCACACGCATACCTAATTGGAATTGATATGAGCAAGCACTCGAAGAAGCTAACAATCCTAACAACAGCCGTACTGGGCCAGCCCAAAGATCCATCCAGCCCAGTATCCTGTCTACCAACAGTGGCCAATGCCAGGTGCCCCGGAGTGAGTGAACCTAACAGGTAATGATCAAGTGATCTCTCTCCTGCCATCCATCTCCATCCTCTGACAAACAAAGGCAAGGGACACCATTCCTTACCCATCCTGGCTAATAGCCATTAATTGACAACCTCCATGAATTTATCCAGTTCTCTTTTAAACCCTGTTAATAGTCTTAGCCTTCACAACCTCCTCAGGCAAGGAGTTCCACGGCTTGATTGTGTGCTGTGTGAAGAACTGCCTTTTATTTGTTTTAAACCTGCTGCCCATTCATATCATGTGGTGGCCCCTAGCTCTTATATTATGGGAACAAGTAAATAACTTTTCCTTATTACTTTCTCCACACCACTCATGATTTTATATACCTCTATCCTGTTAACTCTTCTGTCCATGCATGCGCAGGGTAATCACTGGGCACAAACAGAGTAATTTTTCAAAAAATTATTTTAATTTGATTTCCCCCAAACTGCTGGTAGATGCCATGCACTCTGCTGGGGTAAACCTTGAGCATCTGAGACATGGTGTAATGATCTGAGTGCTGATTGATCTCCATCTATGAGCAAAAATAGGTTGTGAGAATCTGTCAACTTTGAAAAAAACCTGAGCTTTTCTTAAAGGGGTGTGTCAGGATTCTGTCCCCACTCTGAACTCTGGGGTACAGCTGTGGGGACCCGCATGAAAGACCCCCTACGTCTATTTCTACCAACTTAAGTTAAAATATTCCCAAGGCATAAATCCCTTGTCCTTGGGCAGATGCTACTGCTACCACCACCAAGTGATTTAGACAAAGATTCAGTGAAAGACCCTACTCCCACAAAAATTTCCCCCAAAACCCTACACCCCTTTCATGGTACAAGTGAGCACAGATCCAAACCCCTGGGTCTTTAGGACAATGAAAATCAATCAGGTTCTTAAAAGAATAATTTTATTTAAAGAGGTAAAAGAATAACCTCTGTAAAATAAGTATGGAAGATAACTTTACAGGGTTACAAAAGATTCAAACACCCAGAGGAACCCCTTCTAGGCTTAGTTTCAAAATTACAAAAAACAGGAATAAACCTCCCTTTAGCAAAGGGAAAATTTACAAGCTAAAACTAAATATAACCTAACACGCCTTGCCTGGCTTTTACTTACTATTTTTGTAACATGAGAGACTTGTTCAGGATTGTTTGGAGAAAATGGAAATGGATTTCTGTCTGGTTCCTCTCAGTCCCAAGAGCGAACACACACAAAAACAAAGAGCACAAACAAAGCTTCCCTACACCCCAGATTGGAGAGTATCTTCTTTCCCCATTGGTTCTTTTGGTCAGGTGTCAACCAAGTTATTTGAGCTTCTTAACTCCTTACAGGTAAGGGGGAATTTTAGGCTAGGTATGGTTATGACAGGGTGTATCTCAGTCAAATTATCCCAGATTTGGATCACAAACAAAGCCCTGCAGTCACAGAAGGCACACCAAATTTCAAGGCATTCTGATTAGAGAGATTTTTAAAGCACTTAAGACAACAGGGCTGTTAACAGAAAACTAGAGCAGTGTTTCCCAACTGGTGGGCTATGGTGCACCATCATGGTGTACCATCATGCCCAAACAGGTGTGCTGCAGAAATTCTTTTAAAACTACATATGAGAACAAAAAAACTATTTCCATGGATTTTAATTCCTGTCAGCGATGGATTGCATTCTGTACTTTTGCTCTCCAGGACAAGGGTCCTTGCAAATATTATGCAATGCATCCAACACATTCTATTCCCAAAGCCAGGCTGAGATAGCAAATCTGAGTCCTGCAGAGTGGGAGTGGGGGAGGGGAAAAAAAGGAGGGGAAGCTGCCTTCTGATTGACTATCTGCTTCATTGTTTTGCCTCTTCCTGGGGCAGAACCACCCATGAGAGCTCAGTTTCCCTCTCTTTCCCCCCTCCTCTCCTGGGAGCAGTGGGTCAGCTCTTCTGCCCCTCCTCCTCGCTACTGTAGCTGCTGGCCAGGGTAGAGGAACAGGGACCCCCACTGTAGCCCCTGTAGGTTGGAAGGTGGGAGGGGGAAGAACTCCAGCAGCAGCAGAGGTGAGGCAGAGGGGCTGAACAGGGGAGTGTGGACGGGGCAGAACTGGGGTGAGGTGAAGCTGGACTGGTGGAGAATAAGGACAAAAGTGATGGTGACTGGTGGGGTGCAGAACCGATTTGGAGAGTAGGGGCACAGGACTCATTTGGAGGTTAGAGGGCACAATTTATTGCTGGACAGAGGACAGGCAGATGTTGGGGTGAGAACTCCTGCAGCAGGGGCCAAAGTCCTCATACCCAATCCATTTGGGAGCATGGGAAGCACTAACACATTCACATTCTCTCTCTCTCTCTCTCGGGATGGGCATGAGCAGGTCAGCAATCACAGACAGACTGAAAAAACAATACAATCTCTTTGTAAATAACCACACTTGGGGGGCCAATCTCCTGATTTGCTGGGGTTGTGCTTCTCATTCTGGTGGAGTACTAGAGTCAACGGGAGAGCACTCAGCAGTCGATTTATCATGTCTAATAATCGAGCCCCACTGAATCGATTGCTACCTGCCACTTTGGCAGGTAGTGTAGACAAGCCCTGAAAAAAATTGTTTTGTTTAATCTTCCCTCATAGGTCATGTTTTCTAGACCCTTAAACATTTCTGTTGCTCTTCTCTGGACTTTCTCCAATTTGTCCCCATCTTTCCTGAAATGTGGTGCTCACATTTCCTGAAATATTGAATATTTGGTACATGGTTGATTTAATTCATTTAAAATGATGACTTTTAAAGCCTTCAAGTCTCTTTTTAGTTATTCCCATATGGAAGCTGAGGCATTAATCATCTTTTTTCAGACAGTCAACCCTAAGAAGGATGGCTGTCAAGAAAATTTTTTGAACCAGGTGTGTCAGGGAGCTACTGTTTCAACAAGTTTTAATAGTGAGCTGCACCTCCATATATCAGAAATTTAAGAGGACTGTACTAGAGAAGTTCATATTTCATTGTCTTTGTTTGAGCAAATCACAAAATACCTCCTTCTCATATTTTTTTCCTGCATTCCCAAATGGCATCTTCAAGAACCTGGACAAAATACTCTGCAGTTTTCTTTTCAGACACAGAAGTAGGAATCATTTTTACTCATTTAGCTGCCAGTAAAGGGTCATTTCTCATGTCCGATTACCCACCTTGCACTAAGATTTAATTTTTTTGTTCCATAATCTTTTTGTCCATTTTTTCACTTGCCACATTTTGAAATGGACATGTAAAGTTAAATTGATCTGGAAGGGTACTTCAGTATTTCTCTAACTGCTTATTTTACACTACAGTGAGATGATGTTAGCATAAAAAAGGTTGCAATTTAAATCAATATATTTTAAGAGCATAATCAGATATTCATATTAGCCTTTTTTTGGTGTCAAAGACTAATAGCTCTTCTGAACAAAACTTATGCTGAAGAGGTCTAAGATTAGCAGCCGTGTTAGTCTGTATCCATTAAGAAAATGAGGAATACTTGTGACACCTTAGAAACTAATCAGTTTATTTCAGCATAAGCTTTCGTGATGCTGAGGAGTTGATCAGAAACCAGGAACAGAGACTTTATTAGTATATTTCAATGGCAAAAATGGCAGTGGAAACATCTCACTTGCAGATTAAACTCAGTCTTCTGTTCTTCCATTTCACTAGACAAAGTGTCAATCAATGGCACATTTGATCTTGAAGAATCCAAAGAAAATTATTTTCTGTACTTTAAGATGAGCAATAGCCCTTTCTACATTACTGCTTAACTTTTGAGAATGTTTACGTTTTACTTAAGAAGAACTATATGCAATACTTCCGTCTATTTAAGTGCTTGATGCATTTTACCTTCTTTAATTTTAGACATGCAGATCCAGAAAATCCTACAATGATGTTTGTTTATCACTGGACACTAATAATCATGTAGGAGCTTTCACATTTACTACTATATGAGGGGATATGTATAAGTATCTTGTTATTTGTTTCTTCACTGCTAATAAGTGGAGACAACAAAACACCTGAACTGGTTTAGGCTGATATTAATGATTAGCAATGTAGAATCTGAATCAGAATATTCTAAATTACCATTGCAGAACAGTATAATTTTGCCATGCATCAATGCACTGAAAAAAAAGCTATTTTAACAAATGCCTTCATCTTTAATAGGGTAACTTTTTTAAAAAGGGACAATAGAGTTTAATCCTGAGCACTACAATAATCCAAATAATAAATAATCATCCAAAGAAAAATGCAGTTAATAGTCCAAAGCACTGAAACAAAAGTTAGTCTCTATATGTAGAGTCTGCACACAGATCTAAGCATTAGCCTTCTATTTCCAGGATCCACTCATACTGTGATTTGCTAATATCTGTTTACATGAATCTCTCTCCTTTTCCAAAGGCATGTAAGAAAATACTCTAAGAAGAATACAAAGACAAAGCACTCACTCCCCATTCTTTTCCAGTTTTTTTAAAAGGAGGAAGTGAAAATAATTCCAAATTCTAACTGTTGCTGCTGAAACATTAACAATGAGAGTGAGGGGTGGTGAAAGAGAAAGGGGAAGGGAGAGTATTCACAAAAGCCCAACACACTGGCTGTGGCTAAATCCAGGGCCTGAAAGGATTCCTTTGTCTTTCTAATCAATGCATGCCCTTTGACTGTCCCAGTATACAGCAGAAAGAAAGTGACGGTGGGAAGAAGAGTGCTGCTGTCTCTTTAGGGGACATCTCCTCAGCTGCAAAGCTGCAAGAGAGGATGCTTGCAAAAACACAGTGGAGCTTTCCAAGCAGTTAGTAATCCAGGTACTGTCCATTGATAAACACAAATTGAAAGAACATGCTCTGCTAACATAGAACCTTACCTGATTAAGGGACCAAATTCCAGGAGCTGCACATCTAGTTCTCAATGATTCTCAAAGTGCAATATAAATAAACTATAAAAAATAAATCTTTATTCCTAAAATGTACCCTTTATTTCTGCAATCCATTTCTTCTAACAATGAATTAATGTTCCAATTTTTGTATTGACAAAACATTGGAGTTCATTTCTCAGTCCTTAAATTTAGAAACCTGCTCTACATTTAAAGATAAGTATCCAGCACGATCAAAAGCTAAACATCTAAGACATGATGTGACTAAGTGGCACTATTCTTAATGTTTCCTCTGACAACTGTGTGGGCGCCTCAGTTTCCCCAATACTTCTCTTAAGTCTCTAGGTGGTGGGATAAGGGTATGTGATTGTCGCAGAGCTCAAGAGTGTTAGTGTAATGACAGAGAATGGGTGACACCCTGTTTCCTGGCAACTGATGACCTGGGCCTCTCTGTGATGAAGTGGGACTGTTCTTAATGTTTCCTCTGAATACTGTGTGGGTGCCTCAGTTTCCCCTATACATTTCTTAAGTACCTAGGTGGTGGGATAAGGGTGCGTAAGTGTTGCAGAGCAGAGGGCCAGTGTGAGAGAATGGCTGACATCCTGTCTCCTGGCAACTGATGGCCTGGGCCCCTCTTCTGCAAGATGCCAGCTGAAGGTGTTGGAGAGCAAAGGGATCACGTGACCTCTTGGCCTGGGAAAGAGACAAAGACCAGAGAAGGAGGGACTGGAGAGTTTTTCAGTTTGGAGCTGGCTGGGGAAATGGAGTGAAGTGCAGACATGGTGGTCTGGCCTCACTGCCTCCCCCGCAAAAAAAAAAATAGACCCGGCTGAGGGGTCCTGTTCTCTGTACCTACAAGCTCTGTTTAAACTGTGTTCCTGTCATCTTTAATAAACCTTCTGTTTCACTGGCTGGCTGAGCGCCACGTATGACTGCGGAGTGGGGGTGCAGGGCCCCTGGCTTTCCCAAGAGCCCTGCCTGGGCAGACTCACTGTGGGAAGCGCACAGAGGATGCTGAATGCTCTGAGGTCAGACCCAGGAAGGTGGAAGCCATGTGAGCTTCTTGCCCTGAAGACAGTCTGCTCACAGAGAGGAGGCTTCCCTAGAGTCCTGACTGGCTTCCTATGGAGTAGTTCCAGAGCATCGCCCGGTGACTCTGTGACAACCTCTTCCCCTGCAAGGAGCCAACTGAAGGTGTTGGAGAACAAAGGGATCAGGTGACCTCCTGGCCCAGGACAGAGACAAAGGCCAGCAGAGGGGCTGAAGAGTTTCAGTTGGGAGCTGGCTGGGGAAATGAAGTGAGACACAGATATGGTGGTCTGGCCTCAATGTCCCCAAGATGGACCTGACTGAGCAATCCTGTTCTCTGTACCCACAAGCTCTGTTTTAGACCCTGTTCCTGTCGTCCAACAAAACCTCTGTTTTACTGACTGGCTAAGAGTTGCATCTAACTGCAAAGTTGTGGTGCAAGGCCCTCTGGCTCTCCCAGGAACCTTACCCGGTTGGACTCTCTGTGGGAATCTCACGATGGGGCAGGAGATGCTAAATGCTCCACGGTCGGACCCAGAAAGGTGGAAGCCATGTAAAGCTTCTTGCCCTGAAGACAGCAGTCTCAGGGAGGAGGCAGCTTCCCCAGAATTCTGACTGGCTTTATATGGAGCATCACCCAGTGACTCTGTGGCACATGTACAGTATAAAAGCAAATGCTCTACATTATAAATATTCTTATACACAGTACAATATTCTGAAGCCTAAAAGAACTCAATTCTGACTTTATAAAACTTAAAATAATAAAAATCTAAACTTGCTAGCATCATTGTAAATACTTAGTGGTTCTCAATAGTCAAAATGCTGCACATTCGAGTAGGGGTAAAGTAGGATTCTATATTAGCGTCTCAAAGCCTTTTTCCAATACTGAAAAGATCCTGCTTTAGTTTTCATGCAGCAAAAAGCACCAATCGTATTGAAATGATTACTAAAGGGTCTCTTTTTACTCAAACACTGGCAAGTCGCTACAGTATTTTCTGTTTCTTCCACGTAAAAATGAATTGAAATCCAATTATAATGAAGTCCTAAAACAAAGCCATTCAGCACCTAGAAATGAAGTAAACCCGGAAAGGATGCATCTTGAACAAGTAATTTTTCAATGTGTGCCAACATTAGGAAAAATATTCTGAGAGAATCAATGTTTATTTACTTTTGTAATCATACTTAGGGTGGAGGAGAAAGTGAATGAAAAAAGGTATTTTAATCTCCTTTGTTGGCAGTGGTTCTTCCACACCAATCTCTAACTATTAAGCATCTGGTAAATATTTAAACCCTGTATATAAATACAAAACGAATACTGTGCAATTTAACAGATGTCTTAGAATGTTATGCTGGCTACATGCCAGTTGCCACGGAAACTGATGGGATGCATGTGAACCTTCATCTTTCAAATTGATATATTGACTAAAAAAACGGTAAAATATATTTTTTCTGAATCCTTGGACAGCAACTTCTAATAAAATCTGCCTAGTCATCTCTTCAGATAGAACACAAACTACAAGCCATACAGAAAGGTGTTGGAAGAACCAACAGTGAGGAACCAAGGAATCTTGGCTAAAAAGTGGGTGTCCTAAGGCACATTTGAAGATAAATCTTCCAGTCTACAATATTTTGAGACTGTATCAAGAGATGACCATACAAACCACTTACACTTGTGATGATGATTTCATACCCATTAACATAAGAGTAGAAGTTTGAGGGAGAGAACCCAGACCCCAGGGAGGAGGAGGTGGCTGCAATAAGAGTTAAATAGTTATCAGATGCCATATTTCCCTCTCAGATTTGGGCAAAAATGAAGAGAATTCTCCTGATTGACAATGAACAAAGATACAAAAGGTACTGTAAACAAGTGTCTTAGTGAACACTGAGGATGTCTATATTCCAACGTAAACAACCAGGGTTAGCAGAACTGCCATTAGAAGATCCTGGGTTTGTAAGCCTAGGGCTTGATCTACACCCATTTATAACCCAGGTTAGAAATTACTGAACCATAAATCTTAACTGGGGCTCCAGCATCTACACTGCAGGCCTCAGGCCAACCACCCATACCCTAGACTACCTAGCACCCTCCCAAAATGTGATCGCTCTAACCATTTATTCATCGTGTAGTGTGGGAAAACTTTACTGTCCAGAGGACAAAGAAAGTTGGCCCATGGAATACTTATGGTGGATTCCGAGAACACGAGTCCAGTGGGGTTGTATCTACACTGCAAATCAACAGGGCTTGAACCCTGGATCCTGGCTGAACTCAGACTTGGACTCTCCACCCCCTTAAGGGTCCTGGGATAAGCTCTGGTTTAATGCAATGTGTGTGTAGACAGAAGGGGGAGGGTTTGGCTTTAGCCTGAGTTTGAACCCTGGGGTTACATTGCAGCATGGACGTATCCTACATAAGGAGTTACACAATGGAGGACTGATAGTTCCCTAACCTGTTTTATTTGAACACACATAGTAGCAACCAAAGGAAGGGAGAGTCAATGGAGAACAAAGTTTTGCTTCCAAACCTGGCCTGCTGGAATGAACCACCCACTCTACTGCCCTACACTCTCCCTACCTTCTTGCCCACCCAGAAGTAAAGCTAAAATAGCAGATTTGGCTGGACTGCTATCGTCTACGTCTTTAGCCACATACTGCGAAAGTGTGTAAGAATTGTATAGTATTGTATATTTAAGATAGTTTGTAACATTGCACGCTATATCATAATGGCATATGTACAAGAAGGCAGAGTTAAGGCTGAATGCCCATTGAACCTTATATTTCACATTTTCTAACAATTAACTGTTTAAGCACATAACTTTAATAACATCACCACATTTTGTATTTTAATTACAGTCTAGCATTGCAGAGTTCAAGATGATTCATTGGATGATGTTACAGAATCATAGAATATCAGGGTTGGAAGGGACCTCAGAAGGTCATCTTAGTCCAACCCCATGCTCAAAACAGAACCAATCCCCACCTAAGTCATCCCAGTCAGGGCTTTGTCAAGCCTGACTTTAAAAACCTCTAAGAAAGGAGATTCTACCCCCTCCCTAGGTAACCCATTCCAGTGCTAAAATGTACCAATTAAGCAGAATGTACAGTCTGACATACATGACTGTACATTCTAACTATGTCATACATGCCATGCAATATTAGTGTAGAATCAATTAAAATGAACAATATCTGTGAGTTGGTAGATGTGGAATAAAAATGAAATAAAAAGAACCCATTTTAGATAAACTCTGATTAAGGAAATATATGTGGTGTAAAGAAAGGCCTTGATGGCAGGCCTTGAAAACAATGAGTTGTAAGGACAGAAGGAATAGAGCAAGGAGGATGCCAGGTTTTAAAAAAAAATTAATAAGTTTCTAAAAATGATGGCCCCTGACCAACAGGAAGACTGCAGATGGTTTTAAATAACACAAATCTGTCTTAAAGGAGCCAACATGGACCTTTCTAGTTCACATACCAATGTTACCAACAACTAGGGCCTATGGTGTAAAGGAAAAACTGTTGTCAGCAAGAAGAGGAAGAGATATGGAGGAAAGGCCTTGGGGAGAAAGTAGATTGTACATCTTATCTGGATTAAGGCTAGAAGAAAGGGTAAACTGTCTCAAATTGTTTTTTAGCTGAAGTCAGTAACTTGCAATGACATTACTTTTTTATACTCTTTAATAAACAAGTGAACTGTTACATTTCACTAGTAATACCTGCTTGACCAAGTTGGAGCCAATCAATATAGGGTAAGCACCCTGCTGTTAGCCTGTTTGTAAATATCTTGATCAAATGTTTTGTTATTATTCTGTAGTAAATTGCATATTATTTAGGTTTTTTAGGTATATTTAGAACAATTGTATAAATACCATTTGAACTACACCAGAGGGCAGTGACCCAAAGAGGATGCCGCCAAGGCAGAAGAGGAGCAATGAGGGTCCAGACGCCAACGGAGGGTGAGAAATGGATGGGACACCACGACCAGAGGGTGCTCCAGGACTGTGCAAGCTAATTCCCGGACTGAACAGCAGGAGGCGCCGCAGTGGTGAGTTGTACCTGGTTACAGTATCATAAGATTATGACATAAAATTTCCACTTTGTCACAAGTGCAGACCAGATTAATAAAATAGTGAAAGATCCCCACACACACACACACACATCTCTGGTTCCAATGCAGCGAAAAAACTCTTTGAAAGCAACTCTGGCTGGCAGTGGAGAGTGGAGGGTTACCTCAACACAGGATTACTATAACCCACTGTACCTTGGGCTGAATGTGAAAGTAAAGCAGACGCTATAGCTTGTGCACACTTCATCATCCACCTTCTCAAACGCTGCCATGAGCATAGCAGCCATGTTTTTGATCATTCACTGGTTTCCAAGTAACCTCAATCAGCAGTTTAAGGCTTTGGTCGTAATCTTCTAAGCCACCAACGGGTAAGCAACATCAAGCACCATAACTTCATCCACTACCCACCCCATCAACCAAACTCTCTGGGACAATGCTGCTCACAAAACAAGTACCAAAGATGGAATGTTCTCTGATTAGGAGGATTAGCTGTGGTACCAGCTCCCAGAGGAGGTTAGACTAATCCCATGCCTAGTCTGGCCATCTTTAGGTTGTGCACTAAGGCACTCCCCTGGGAATCATCCTTCTCACTGTAATGGGAATTTTTAAAACAATTTATATTATATAGGTATATATTTAACCCAAGTAGAGCTTCTATAACCAAGAAAGATGGAAAAGCAGAAAGTCTATGAAGTCAGCTAGGAACCCTGCTATAGACAGTAACTCCTCACTTAAAGTTATCCTGGTTAACACTGTTATGTTGCTGATCAGTTAGGAAACATGCTCCTTTAAAGTTGTGCAATGCTCCCTTATAATGTCGTTTGGCAGCCGCCTGCTTTGTCCACGGCTTGCAGGAAAAGCAAGCTGTTGCAGCTAGCTGGTGGGGGCTTGGAACCAGAGTGGACCAGCAGCCCCCGCCCCCACATCAGCTTCCTGCTCCCCTAAGTTCCCTGTGTTGCCCAGCAGACTATCAATTGCCGGCAGTTCAGCTGTCCCTCCCCCTACTGCCATATGCTGCTCCTGCCCTCTGCCTTGGAGCTGCTCCCCGAGCCTCCTGTTTGCTGTGCGGAGGGGGTGGGGGAGAGTGAGGGGTTAATGTCAGGGTGTCCCATTCCCCTCTGCTCCTGCACCCCACTTACCCCATCTTCCATAGAACGGGCGGGGGAGACACACGACAGAGCTCAAATGGAGGGAGCTTCCTGGCAGCAGCTGCGAGTCTCAGCTTGCGAATCTACTTAACGAGGCAGCGTATTTAAGAGTGGGGTCAGCATAATTAAAGAGGAAATGCGCATTTCTCTCACACACATACAGTGTGTCTCTATCTGCCCTCCCTCCATTTGTGCTGCCTTGTAGAGCGTGAGGCTACATTAACAACAAGATAACTCTTGAGGGCTCAGCCAATTGCTAGTTCATTTAGCAGCAAGGCATTCCCTGGGGAATATACCACCCTCTGACTTCACCACCTCAACCAAGCTTCACAATCATCATTGCTGTGTACCAGTATTAAATTGTTTAACACTTCAGAGCAGGGGTGGGCAAACGTTTTGGCCCAAGGGCCACATCGGGTATACAAAATTATATGGAGGGCTGGGTAGGGAAGTCCCCGTCCCCAATCCAGCCCCCTAACTTCCCCCCTCAGAACCATTGACCATTCCAACCCCCCCCCCCCTTGTTCCCTGATCGACCCCCCCACCCACTCTAACTGCCTCCCCAGGACCCCACCCCCATCTAAGCCCCCCTGCTCCTTGTCCCCTGAATACCCCCTCCATAGACCCCTTACCCCTAATCACCCCCCCCAAGACCCCACCCCCTAAGCCTCCTTCTCCTTTCCTCTGACCACCCCCTTCCAGAGACCCAATGCCCCCTAATCACGCCCCAGGACCCTACCCCCCCATCCAACCCTCCTGCTCCCTGACCCCTAGCCACACCCCCACCCCCTGACAGGCCCCCTGGGACTCCCACATGACATCCAACCCCCCCATTCACTGCCCCCTCGAGACCCTCTGCCCCCTTATCCAACCTCCCACCCCAGGCCCAGTCCTGCCGCAGCCCGCTTACCCCGCCACCACTAAGGATAGTGTGTCTGGCCCGCAGCCAGACACGCCGCACTGATCCGCTGGAGCGTACCACGTTGTCTGGCCCGGAGCCAGACACGTGGTTGCGCAGCCCCGCCCCTGAGAGCTGAGGCCGCAGGGGACGGAGATAGCGGGGAAGGGGCTGGAGCAGCCTCCCCAGCTGGCCATGCAGTTGCGCAGCCCCACCCCGAGAGGTGCTGCTCCTGTGGCCACAGGGGAGGGAGACAGCAGGGGAGAGGCCAGTGCAACCTCTCCAGCCGGCCACACAGTTGCACAGCCGCGCCCCCCAGAGCTGTTGCGTGTGACCCACAGACGCGGGGGAGTGAGAGAGCTAGGGAGGGGCCCGAGCAGCCGGACCTCGGGGGCCGGTTGGCAGGAGCCTGTGGGCTGGATCTGGCCCGCGGGCCATAGTTTGCCCACCCCCTACTAGAGAGAGAGTGTAAAAAAAAAATTCTCTGGAATCTAACCCTAATTCATTTCCATTCATTCTTATGGGGAAATTCGATTAGCTTAACATCATTTCGCTTAAAGTTGAATTTTCAGTAACATAACTACAATTTTAAGTGAGGAGTTACTGTAGATCTAATTTACCAGGGAAACACTTAGCCGCTACAGTAATGGCACTATAGCAAAAAATCCTAAAAGTCTCCTCACAGCCTCATCTATGCTCAGATGCTTGGAGCCTCTTACCACAGAAACAGATTTTAAAAGAAGAAAATAACCCCACCCCCAAACAAGCTGCAGCTGCTTTGCTACAATAACCCTGAAAATAACCATGCCAAGTCTCACTCTGCAACAGTAAGTGATAAGCTAAGGCTGAGTTTATTGTTTGCCTGCTTTGAGACCAGCAGCTACCGCAAAGTTGAATTGGTTCCAAATACGAGGTTTGGGGCCCATACGCGGTACCACGTTAATACTGGGACTGCATTACCATGGATTCCAATTAAAGTTACTAAATTTGGGATCCATGGCCATGACCGCGCTATATGCGAATTCGTGATATATAGATGCGCGTTCTAGCGAGAGGCCTCTGTACAAACAAGTTTGAAAAAGAAAAAAAATCCATTCACACCACCAGAGAACTCAGGATGGCCGCAATTTGGCTCTATGATACAGTATTCAATTAACCCCGAGGAGCCAGCATTATAAACTTTAAGCAGATATGCAATTTTATTAAAGTTCAGTATAAATCAGTCAGTTGGTCCTTTATAATGCCGTCTTTGCTGATGTCCAGGCTAGTGCTGGGAAGAAACTGATGATCTAATTATACTGATCAACAAAATTTATTCACAGTATATAGGCATTTTTTTTAAAGAGTCAAAAAGTAGTTTCATTAACTATATAGTAGGTTCTAGGATTGTCACTCTGTGTGACTCTGAAGCTTAGAAAGTCTATTGAGTCAGTGTGAACCAATGGAAAAGCCACAAGCTTAGCAGAAGGTTTTTTTAGATCACCAGCTTCAATCATTTGCAATCTGTGTCCAATATTTACATTTTCAGTCATTTTCTGCTTTTCTACTTTTTACAGATGACACTCATACAACAGCAAGAGTGGTCACCAAGTAAAGTTTAACAATAACATGCCGAAAATCTCAAGTTTTCAAACACGTTGTAGATGAGTGTACAAGGATCAGTATGAAACAAAGCACACTTTAGTTAATACACATTAGAAGTTCTATTAAGTTTAAATACAAGATCCATGGCGAGCTTGCAGTCTGATGCATATCTTCATATAAGGAATCTTAGGGCTGGTCTACACTGAAAAATTACATTGCTGAGAGTCGTAGCTATGCCAATGTGAAAAATCCACACCCCTGAGAGACGTAGCTATGCCAACTTCACCTCTAGTGTAGGCTACACTAGGTTCTTTCGTCAGCCAAGCTACTGCCTCTCAGGGATGTGAATTAACTACAGGGACAGGAGAGCCCTGCCCATTGCTGTAGTGCGTATTTATACTGAAGCACTGCAGGTGCTGTAGCACTTCAACATAGGCACTCGCTACAGTGAAGAGAGAGCCTGTTAATCCACCTCCCTGAGGGGCAGAAGCTAGGTCAATGGAAGAACCTAGCACTGTCTACACCAAGAGTTAAGTTGGTTTAAGTTCTCTCTCAGGGCTGAGAATTTTTTACACCTGAGAGAGAGGCAGCTTTGCTAATGTAACTTTTCAACATAGACCAACCCTTACTATGGACAAATAGAGTTCAGCTAAATCCAATTTCTTAAGGCTTGGCTACACTTGCAGTTGTACAGTGCTTTGGGTTAAAATAGCCTTCAGAGAGCACACTCGGGAAAGCGCTGCAAGCTGTCAGCGGGGACAGCTGCAAGCGCTCTAGTGTGGCCACATTTGCAGCACTTGAAGCAGCATTGGGAGCACTGCATTATGGCAGCTATCGCACAGAGCACTGCGGCTTTTGGGAAGGGGTTGTAGGGCATTCTGCGTCCTGCCCCAACACCCTGTGATGAGTCATTTCGCATCCCTGCAATCCCTGTGCTTCTGTCCACATTTGGCACCATCTTTCAACAATTTTTGTGCAGCACGCTCTGTCTTCCTTTTCAGTCTGCGGGAATGGAGTCCAAACTGCTGAGGAACATGCCAACGAGTCTCACCAGCATGTCTCATTTGGCAGTCGAGTTACTCTGTAAGATCCAAACTGACACTGAGGACTCTGACAATACCGACTCGAGTAACGCATATGACACGAGACTGATTGTGGCATTTAGGAACATGCTCACCACTGTGGAATGCCACTTTCAGGCTCGGGAAACAAACACTGAGCGGTGGGATCACATCGTCATGCAAGTTTGAATGACAAGCAGTGGCTGCAGAACTTTCAGATGAGAAAAGCCACTTTCATGAGACTGTGTGAGGAGCTTGGCCCCACCCTGCGGCGCAAGGACACGAGATTGAGAGCTGCCCTGATGATAGAGAAGCGAGTGGCTATGGCAATCTGCAAGCTGGCAAATCTAGACAGCTACCGATCGGTCACTAACCTCTTTGGAGAGGGAAAGGCTACCATTGGAATTGGTGTTGATGCAAATTTGCAGAGCCATTAATCGCATCCTACTCAGGAGAACCATGACTCGGGGTAACGTGAATGACATTGTGGCTGGGATTGCACAAAGGGGCTTTCTTAATTGCAGAGGGGCGACAGATGAGATGCATATTCCAATTCTGGCATCAGACCACCTAGCCTCCGAATACGTTAATCGGAAGGGGTATTTCTCTGTGGTTCTCCAGGCGCTTGTGGATCACCATGGGAATTTCATTGACATTAACACAGGCTGGCCCAGAAAGGTGCATGATGCACGCATCTTTCAGAACACTGGCCTGTTCAAGAAGCTGCAAACCAGGACTTTTTTCCCAGACCAGATCACCACTGTAAGGGAAGTTGAAATGCCCACTGTGATCCTTGGAGGCCTGGCTTACCCTTTAATACTGTGGCTCATGAAACCCTACACAGGGAGCCTTGACAGCAGCAAGGAGCAGTTCAACAACAGGCTGAGTCAGTGCAGAAAGACTGCAGAGTGTGCTTTTGGATGTTTAAAGGGCGATGACAGCATCCCCGCGGTTCTATCCGTGTGCTGTACCCTCCATAATATTTGTGAAAGGAAGGGTGAAAGCTTCACTCAGGCATGGAACTCGGAAGGTCGACACCTGGAGGCTGAATTTGAACAGCCAGAAAGCAGAACTCAGAGGGGCCCAGCGCAGGGCTGCAAGGATTGGGGATGCCTTGAGGGAGCAATCTGAGGCTGAATGCCAACAGTAATGTCTGGTGCCCTAAATGGTACTGAAGTGCAGTGGTTCCATTGTTAGCATGAATCTGTGTACCCCACACGGACTTGGAGTGCCTGTTGCTTTCCTGCACTCTTGTTTTATCCACTACTAAAAGAATGTTTTCAAAGCCAAAAAATCCATTTATTGAAAAGAAAATTTATCTATTGAAAAAATACACAACTGCTTGGGATCCAGAAACGGCAAGGGGATGGGGTGAGGAACGGGACACTCACAGACTTGCATATTTCCTATTATCATACTCTGGAATCCTGTGTGGAGTGCTGCACACTGACTGCTGCACTTCGGGATGGCTATAAGGCATGGTGATGGGGGTTGAGTGCAGTGAATAAGGTTCACAGTTGGATGGTGAAGCTACAGGTGTTGGAGGAAGCTGGGGATCGCAAGAACCCGGATATTGGGGACGGTGGATTGGAAGTGACATCGGGGCACAAGGGAAAGAGTTTTGGGACAAAGTCTGCGGGGGAGGGGCGAGCGAGCACCATAGTGCTCCGCCTGCATGGCGACAAGCGCCTGGATACAGTCCGCTTGGCGCTCCGTTATGCTGACCATCCTGTCCGGCCCCCTAGCCGGGGAGGCTGCCCCGGCCCCTCTCCTGGAGCTGTGCCACACAGGCAGCGCTCGGAGGACCAGGAGCTGCGCACTCCATCCCTGCCCTGGAGTCGTGCCACGTGGGCACTGCTCCGGGGCCAGGGCAGCGCACTCCCCCTCCCGGAGCCACGCCGACAGCGCTCTCAGGGGCCGGGGCTGCACACTCACCCCCTCTCCCAGAGCCGCACGGGGCGGTCCGCGCTCTGGAGGGCCGGGCCTGCATGCTGCCCCCACCCCTCCCCTGGAGCCGCGCAGTCCACAGGCCGGGGCGGCATGCTCCACCGTCCCCCAGAGCCACGCTGAGCAGCTATGGTAAGCAGGGGATAAGGGGTGAGGTTCTGGGGTGGTGGTTGGGGTGGGGGCTCTGGAGGGGGCAGTCAGGGAACAGGGTGGGTTGGATAGGGGGTGGGGTGCCAGGGTGGTGGTTAGGGGTCAAGGCAGTCAGGGGACAAGGGAATTGGGTAGGGGATGGGGTTCTTGGGGATGGTTAGGTGTCACTGGAAGGGGCAGTCAGGGGACAAGGTTGGGGGG
>ML677380.1:17579775-17597324 GCA_007922305.1 Dermatemys mawii
TCGGCGCTGGCAGGGTCGGGGTAAGCAGCAGGGCTCCCGGACTGCACCTCAGCCCAGGGTCCCTCCAGCCAGGGGTCCCACCTCCAGGATGAGGGGAGGGGGGATCACTCAGTGGTTTGAGCCATTGGTCTGCTAAACCCAGGGTTGTGAGTTCAATCCTTGAGGGGGCCATTTAGGGATCTGGGGCAAAAATCTGTTGGATGATTTAGTTGGGGATTGGTCCTGTTCTGAGCAGGGGGTTGGACTAGAACCTCCTGAGGTCCCTTCCAACCCTGAGATTCTATGATTCAATGACCCGGGAGGGCAGAGCCGGGGGGACCGCCCCAGCAGGGGCCTGAGGAGCTGGGGCAAGGCAGCCCCAGAAGGAGCAGAGCCCTGGAGAGCCATTATGGCCCCGCTGCTGCTTCTGGCCGCCCTGCCACAGCCCCTGGGCGGCCCAGGCCACTTCACCCAGCCCCAGCATGTCCCCGGCCCAGCCACAAGAAGCGGGCACTGCTCCCCCGCAGCTGGTGGCACCAACCGCAGCAGCCCCAGGGCACCCCACGCACAATATGCTGGTGCTGCCAGGGCCAGCTCTAGGCTTTTGCCACCCAAAGCAAAAAAAAAAAAGAGATGGCTGGAATGCCACCCCTGAAAATGTGCCACCCCAAGCACATGCCTGGTTTGCTGGTGCCTAGAGCCGTCCCTGGGCCCATGACTAAGAGAGCTCCTGCTCCTTCCTTCCCTGGCTCCAGGTAATCCAGTTTTGATCCTCAGCTTTGGTTCCCGACTCCTGCTCTGACACTAAGCTCTGGGCTCCGGTTCATGATTTCTACTGCGACCACTAGGTCTGATTGCCCACATCCCAGTTACTGATGTGAGGACTCAGTTCAGGAAGAGGAATGCCTTAGAACCTGGAAGGGAGTTTGGAAGGAGGTGAAGATGGGAGGGGCACTGCCACCCCTACAAAGTGGAGTCTGCTGTAACCTGCATTCCTGCTAACCCAGCAACTGGAGCCCCTGCTATTCTCCAGCTCACACAGGGCAGCTAGGGACAGAACAAAGGGTTGTGGGATGGCAGAGACTCACCTGGGCGAATCCCACAAAGAAGAGCTGATTGTTGGAGAGGCCAAGTGTCGGCAAAGTCTCCTCATTCCCATTCTTCTTCACCCAATTTTGATAAGCCTGCAGGCAGGAGAGAACAGAGGCTATCCTGCATCAGCAGAGGGACATAGTGGATGGAGTTAGAGGATCAGAGACACTCCCACTGCCTTGCGGGGGTACAAAATGCTGATCCAGCTAGCCATGGAGGCATTAACCCTTAAGGGATTACACCGATCCAGTCTCCATGGCACACGCTGGCAGGGAGAGAAATGTCAGCATTGCAAGAGTCTCCCCCGGGCCCCTTTTCCATTTGGTCACAGAAAGCCAGAGACAAATCTAAGACAGCCCTAGGGGCTGCAAAGGGAAGAGAAAGCACAAAATAAAGCCACCACTAGAGCTGAGTAAATAATTGAATTTCGGTTCAGCGGCTGAAATGAAAAATCTAAAACAAAAATCTTTTCAGGTTGAAAGAAACGTTTCATTAAACTTAAAATAATTCTCCCCCCGCTCCATTTTTTTGTTGTGGCTAGTTTTTGGGGATCATTTACCTTTAAACAAACAAAGAAAAAAAATCTAGCTCAATTTCAACACGAAACATCATTTTGAAACCAGAAGTCAAACTGCTTTATTTAGAAAACATTTTGAAATGAACCGATTTGACTCTTCCATTTGTTTTCAGCTGAAACTATTTGCCAAATTTGAACCGAATTTGTGAATAATTTTGGTTGACCCCAAACTGTATTTTTTGGCAAACAAATGATTTATCCCAAAAGTTTTCCCTAGTTCTTGCTTGACACCCAGGATTCTGTATGGCTTACAGGAAACAAACCAGAATGGGGATCCATTGAAGGAGCGTGACCTGTCAGAGTTGCACAGGGAGAAACTTGCATCCAATCAAGGCAGACTCATCACCTCCTACCACATTTGCTACATTTGCCATTGCCAATGGGAGGATCTGGAGAGGAGTTAAAACCTCTTCCACTTACAACACTTAAGTTCTTCCCCCTCCTGAATCTCCTTCAAAAGCCCTCTCCTGCACATCCACCCTCTATGGGCTGATTGTCAGGTCTACAATTTCCTGGTCCAAGGACAGCAGATCCCAAATCCAAGAGTCATCTGAAGACTTATATATGGTCATGGCCCACCCCCTTCTTCAGACAGGACACTGCATAGAAAAGGAGCTCAGAATTACAGAACAAGGAGTAATGGCTTCAAGTTGCAGTGGGGGAGGTCTAGGTTGGATATTAGGAAACACTTTTTCACCATGGGGGTGGTGAAGCACTGGAATGGGTTATCTAGGGAGGTGGTGGAATCTCCTTCCTTGGAGGTTTTTAAGGCCCGGCTTGACAAAGCCCTGGCTGGGATAATTTATTTGGGGGATTTGTCCCGCTTTGAGCAGAGGGTTGGACTAGATACCTCCTGAGGTTCATTCCAACCCGGATATTCTATGATTCTATTAATTTTACACTTCCTTAGAGCTATTCACCTTGCCGTCACTGTATAACCAGGAACGTCTCTCCAGTTATAGCATCAGGGGAAAGTCTAGGACAGGGGTCGGAATCCTTTCAGAAGTGATGTGCCAAGTCTTCATTTATTCACTCTAATTGAAGGTTTTGCGTGCCAGTAATACATTTTAACATTTTTAGAAGGTCTCTTTCTATAAGTCTGTAATATAACTAAACTATTGTTGCATGTAAAGTAAATAAGGTTTTTAAAATGTTTAAGATGCATCACTTAAAATTCAATTTAAAATGCTGAGTCCCCCAGACTGGTGCTTGGGCCCGAGCAGTCTGATTGCCACTGAAAATCAGCTCGTGTGCCGCCTTTGGTTCTCGTGCCATAGGCTGCCTACCTCTGGTCTAGGACTACAAAAGGATCCACACGGCAATGGCTGCAATGAGAGATACCAGAGGGAAAGCTGGACCTGTACTAGACTCCTACCCGATATGCAGCTTTGAGGCCCCCGTTGTCAGCAATGTTCTCCCCCAGAGTGTGCTTCCCATTCACTGCCTCGCCGTTCACAGTGTAGTTGCTGTACTGTTCCACCATACACTCAGTCTGCTGCTTGAAGGCCTCCACAGAGGAGTTCTTCCACCACAGGCGCAGATTTCCATCTTTATCGTACTCCCGCCCTGCAGAGGGGCAGACCAAGTGAAACACTGGAACTAGAAGATACTTCATCTGAGACGGCTTTTGGCAGAACCAAGCCTATGTGTGTGGTGGGGGTGTTGTGCAAGATTGAGAACACACAATCTGTGGGTATGGAGGTGTGGTGAGCACACTAATAATGGCATGGCCTCTTCAGAGAGCAGTGGAGAGAGTTCTGAGACCTCCTGAACTTATTGATCTTTAATTTATTGCACCACAATAAATCCCATAGGAAGAGATTGCAAACAGTTCTCTGTCCAGTGCAACAGATCATCACAAAATGCTTTTGACATTAGTAAGATACCCACTTGTGACAGAGTGCAAACAGGTGAGCCTGCACTCTGATCACTTGAATACTAATTAGTTCCCCAGCAGGAAGCTGATGGGGGTAATTACTCAATCAGGCTGCCTGGCTGAGCCAATTATGCCATCAGCCCTGGCCTGCAAAGAGGCGGTACAGCAAGGGTGCAGGGAGAAGGAAGGGGAGAGGGAGAAACAGGGCTAGTTAAGCCTTGCCAAACAGAGGTTCAGAACAAGGAGTCCTTAGTGACCCTCATGCCCTGGTGAGAGGGCCAAAAGCCAGTTGAACATTGTAAACAGTCTATTACACAAGAACTTGGTGTGAATTGGTGCAGGGAACACAAAATAAAAAGGCATGGTGAAGGCAAAATCAAAATAGTCTGTGTAGTTTCTGTGAGGAGAAGGCTCACACCACGTGACACCCTGGCTGTTCCATTGTAAGGCTCTCACCATTAATGAGCCACATGTAGGTTTCCTCATTTTGGCAGAAAAGCAGCAAAGAAAAATTCCTCTTGTCTTCTTTCAGCCAGATAAATTTTTCCACCTCAGAGACTGGGCAGTCTCACAGATGTCAAACATATTTCGACATTCTGGGTCAGATTTGTACATGGTGTAGCTCCATGCAGGTCACTGGAGTTACACGAGGGATCGCTCTGGCCCATTCTCACAAGATCCACTTTGAGAAGGACTCTTTGATACAGAGGGCCACCAGAGTTTAGTTTTGACTCCTGGCACTGGAAGCCTTTCAATGAAAAGGAGAGCAGAGTTCCATCAGGAAGAGGAAGAGGGAGAGAAAGCAACAGGAAGTAAGGTGTCTTCAGGCTGCCTACCTTGGTCATCAAAGGCATGAGTCAGCTCATGGCCCACGACGACACCAATGCCGCCAAAGTTCAGTGCCCTGCGTGAGAAGGACAAAGAGTATTAGGATTCGTGCTTCACTAAGGCCATTTCCTAGTAATGTCTGCACATAGGCCCTGTGACTCTACCCACCGGAGCATTAGGGTAGGGGAATTGGACTAGGAGGCAACTTTCACTTGGACTATGTAGAACTGCTCCTCAGTACCCCACTTTTTTGCTCTTCTTGCCTTGGCTTTCCCCTGTGGACAGAAAGAGTCCTAAGGAGACACAGAGCCCCATGCATGTTGAAATTCTCATGTCTTCCTATTAATGCCAATTGCAAAATGAATCTGCTGCACTGCCAACGTCCATTAAACAGCTCTATGGTGTTTTCTGTAAAGGACAAGTGCAGAGGAAAATTTGAACTTATTTTTAAAAAACTCCCTTCGTGTTTCACCGGAGGCCACAGACAGTTACAGCAATGGGACATAGGAAAAGCTATGAAATGTAGAGTTGATCAAAGAGCCCCTCAGGCCGTTGGACACCCAGACACAAGGATAAATGTACTGTGGAGTCTCTAGGCCCCAATAAGCCACTCTGCAGCTAGCCAGGCATGTTATTTCCATGTTACCATTAGACACAACACTTTATGAGCCCATAATATTGCATGTCTAGGAGGTGCCAGCATAGAGGAGCTAAGAAAGAGATGGTGTGGTCTCCTCCAGACTGGGAATTTCTGGGGATGGTGCTTCTTCTCAGTATGGGTGGGTTTCCCTCTATCTTGCACAGACCTGCCACTAGGCCACCTTCTACTGGTCTACCCTACAGCCCTGTCTGTCCAGGAAGCCCCATGGACCTGGCCAGAGAGATGCCTTACCCTGTTAATACAGAGGGTGACACAAGACAGAGAGGGGTCAAAAATGGTTACAAGTCCTTCATTGTCTTCTTAGGCAAGTGGTCTGAGAAGAGGGGGAACCTTAGACTAAGTCGGGAAAAGGTCCAGATCCCGCGCCGACAGAGCACACGTCCACCACTGTCCCCAGCAAAGCTGGCAGCTCTGTGCCATGGAGTCTCCTAGTGCGAGACTGGCAGAGCCGGTGCACTCGGAGCCCCAGCGTTCCCCCCCTGGTTGTTTTCTAGCCCCCAGCTCAGGACAGGACCCTCCTTGGTTATTGATGATTGTAGACGCAGATACAGACGTGTGTGAGGCACCCACCATCTTCCAACTGGGCTGCTGCAATCATAGAGTCCCCATCTCCCATCCCCCTCCAGCTTAGGGGAGCATGCTGGAGTGGGGGAAGAACCAGGGCCAGTGCAAGGATATTTCGCACCCTAGGCGAAACTTCCACCTTGTGCCTCCTCCCCACCAGGGAGCCCTGCGACACTCCCCGCCCTCCCCCCGGGGAGCCCTGCGGCAGCTCCATGCCCTGCCCCCCGCCCCCTCCACAGCCGAGGTAGCTCTGCGGCAGCTCCCTGCCCCAGCTCACCTCTGCTTCGCCTCCTCCCCAAGCACGCCACGGCCGCTCCACTTCTCCTGCCTCTCAGGCTTGCGGCGCCAATCAGCTGTTTGGCGTGGCAAGCCTGGGAGGGGAGGAGGCGGAGCAGAGGTGAGCTGGGGCAGGAGCGGTTCCCCTGTTCTCACGCCCGTTACTTGCTGCAGGCGGCCCTCCCTGCTCCCCGTCCCAGCTCACCTCCACTCCACCACCTCCCCTGAGCGCACTTTTTGGTGCCCCCAACCACCTGGTTCACCTAGTGGTTGCACTGGCCCTGGGAAGAACACCGGAAGAAGGGGGCAGCATATGAGCAAGAGGATGTTCGTACTTGGGGGAAGTGTGGGTGTAGAAAGGAGCCTGCAGAATCCCAGCTGGGAACACAATCTCGTTCTTGGTTGGGGAGTAGTAGGCGTTCACTGTTGGAGGGGTCATACTCCACCTGCAGGAGACAAAGGGGATCGTCATTACAACCAGGCTGGAAGGTGCATACCTCTCCCACACTGGCAGACTGGCACACTGGTCTCCTCCACAGTCCCCTGAAGCTTCCTAGGATACCTAGTGACTACAGGAACATACATGGCAATCAGGGCCATGGGCAAGGACTGCAGGATTCACTGCCAGAGACCAGGGAACAGGTCAGAGACAAAAAATCACTGAGTCTTCAGCCAATGAAGAAAGCTGCACAGATAACCGAAGAAAGTGTAATACTCCTACTGTCCACAAGAGGGAACCAGAGCACTAAAATATTTTGACCAGATGAGGCTACAGATGTCAGCCAGCCATACAGTACACACCTCCCTCCTTGTATAACTCTTGGGTGGGGAGGTCTGAGCAGGGAGTTCCTTGTTGGGCAGCTTTGTTGCATCATCTCTCCCAGGTCCTTGCCTGCTCACTTCTTTTGAGAAAGCAGGAAAGATATTTACAAAAGATTGTAAAACTTCTGGAGCAGGGACAGTCTTTGTTCTACATTTGTACAGCACCTAGCACAATGGCTGGGGTTCCTAGGTGCTCCCAAAATACAAAAAATTAATAATTGTTCCTGAACTCTCCCTGCTCTCAATGCCAACGTCAACAAGCACAGCAGGGAGACATACATGTGTTTGTAGGTTAGCGTTGGTTGAATGTGCTGTTTTTGCTGAGGAAATAGGGTTTAAACTGCATTATGCAGCCCAGAGATTTTGTAAAGACTATATAGGCACAGGTGAAGAGAAGGTCACTCACCTTGTGCAGTAACTGAGGTTCTTCGAGAGGAGTGTCCCTGTGGGTGCTCCACTTCAGATGTGCTGTCTATCGGAGATTTTGTTAGTAGTGTCTGGCTGGGGTGTGCATGCGCACCCCAGCCGTCTTGTGGCGGCACTGATGCCTTTTCTGGCAAATGCATGCCCCAACCCCCTCAGTCCCTTCTCTACTGTGGAGCTGATTCTTACTGCGAAGTAATGGGGAGGAGGATGGGTAGTGGAACGCCCACAGGGATACACATCTTGAAGAACCTCTGCTACTGCTACTCTGAAACCCGCACAAGGCGAGTAACCTTCTCTTCTTCATCAAGCAGCATTCCTGTGGGTGCTCCACTTCAGGGGAATACACAGCAGTGCCCTCACGTGGATGGAAGGGGCTTCGGAGCTGGTTGTGTAGCTATTGCTAGGACTGTGCAGACTAATTTAGCATCTGCTCTTGAGCTAAGTGTGATTGTGTAATGATTGGTGAAAGTGTGTTTGGATGTCCACGTAGCTGCTCTGTATATGTCAAGGATGGGCACGTTGTGCAGGAACGCTGTAGAAGTTGCTAAAGACCTTATCAAGTTGTTCTGATGCTCATTGGGGCTTCAGTGTTATAAGGAGTAGCACAAGCGGATGCAGTTTGATATCCACTTCAATAGTCTTTGTGTTGATATAGCTGTGCCTTTCAACCTTCCCATTGTTGACAAGAACAGTTTGGGGAATTTACAAAAGGTCTTTGTCCTGTCTAGGTAAAAGCCCATGACGCGGCAGACATCTAACGTGTAACACCGCCTCTTGTGCGTTATTGTCTGGTTTAGGGTAGGAAGTGGGTAGGTGAATTGGTTGGTTAAGGTGGAAAGAGGATGATATTTTGGGTGAGTCCTCTGAGTAGCTTTGACCTTGTGGAATATTGCGTATGGGGAGTGAGCCATGAGCGCCCCAAACTCACTCATTCTTTGTGCCGATGTGATGGCTATTAAGAATTCTACTTTCATTGATAAATGGAGCATAGAGCAAGATGCTAAGGGTTCAGATGGTTTTCTGGGTTAACCATTTGCACACCAGGTTTAAGTCCCATGCCGGAGTGGGTTCACGATGTCTGGATTCATGTTTTGTAGGCCTGTTATGAATCTCTTTGTAATCGAGTGGGTGAATACTGAGGTCTCTTGTCTATATGTTGGTGGAAGGCAGTTAAGGCTGCGAGGTGGACCTTGATTGAGTTTGTAGCCAATTCTGATTTCTTTAATGATAGTAGATACTCCAGGATCAATGGGAATGCGGCCTGGTTCACTGATATTTGTTTGTTTTGGCACCATATGGAAAATCTCTTCCATTTTTGGAGGTAAGTATGTCGCATGTTTTGTTTTCTGCTGTTAATCAGTACTTGTTGTACTTGATCCAAACATGTGAATCCGTCCCCCCGGGGCCATGAAGGAGCCACGCTCTCTGGTGAAGTTTCCCTAGATTGTGATGGAGTACTTGTCCATTGCCCTGTGAGAGGAGATTGTATGTTTGAGGGATATTGAATGGAGTGCATATCACCGTGCAATTCAGGTAAGGAAACCAAGACTGTCTGGGCCACGTTGGCACTATGAGGATTATCTTGGCTCTCTCAGTTCATATTTGGTGTATGACTCTGGAGATTAGAGGACTCGGAGGATATGAGTATCCCTTGTCTGCGTAGGTACACTGCTACCACCATCCGTGTCTTGGTGAACATTCCCAGTGCTGTCGATAGGCTGAATGGCAGCACTCTGTATTGGAAGTTTTCTTGTCCTACAGTGAACCTTAGGAAACATCTGTGACAAGTACACATCTTGTAGGTCGAGGGCTGCGATCCAGTCCCCTTTTTCCAGCGTAGGAATGATCGAGTGTAGGGTGACCATTTTGAATCTGTAGGCACGGATGAATTTGTTGAGTTTTCTTAGGTCTAAGATGGGTCTTCACCCCCCATTTTTCTTTTGAGTCACAAAGTAATGGGAATAAAATTCCTTCCCTCTGTGTTGTATTTGGACTAGTTCCACTGTACCTATTTGCAGAAGGTGATGCACCTCTTGTCTCAATAGATGCTCGCGAGAAGCGTCCCTGAAAAGGGACGGGGAAGGGCGGTGGGTAGTTGGGATAGATGTAAAAGGGATGGTACAGCCCAATGGTTCTCAGACTTTTGTACTGGTGACCCCTTTCACATACCAAGCCTTTGAGTTCAACCCCCCCTTATATATGAAAAACACTTCTTAATATAGTTAACACCTTTATAAATGCAGGAGGCAAAGCGGGGTTTGGGGTAGAGGCTAACCCCTTGAGACCCCCCCATGTGATAACCTCGCGACCCCCTGACCCCCCAGTTTGAGAAACCCTGGTATAGCCCATTAGAATTAGTTCTAAAGTCCACTGATCTGATGTGATCAAGGCCCAGCTGGTGTAAAATGGTCTGAGTCGGTGTCCAAAGATTTGAGTGTTGTCTGCTGACACTGGTGTAATGGGGAGTCATGCAGACCCTTGACCAATACTTCAAAATTGCAGTTTGTTTGGTGATGGTTGAGACACTGAGTTCTGGGGTTGGTTCTGTTGGCGTCTTTACGATCTATTTCTTTGTCCCCTTGCTCTGTATGGTCTCTGCTGTCGCTGAGACATGTCTCTGTTTTGTTGTATTGCTGATAACATTGTCTCCTGTTTGGGTTGTATATAGCCCTAATGTTCTGAGAGTCGCCCTGGAGTCTTTAAAGGAGTGGAGAACTTCATCGGTTGTAGCTGAAAATAGTTTGTCTCTCTCGAAGGGCAAATCTTCTGTTTTATGTTGCAGTTCTCGGGGGATTCCTGATGAATGCAGCCATGATGCCCTGTGCGTTACAATGGTTGTTGCCATCGTGCGAGCCTGTAGTGTCTGCTCTGTCAAAGGAGGCCTTGTAGTGCTGTCCTGGAGATAAACTGGCCTTCATTCATGATCACTCATTCCCGGGTGAATTCTGTGAATTTGTTATAATTGTTATGATCATAGTTTGCCAGAAGTGCGGTGTAATTTGCAGTGTGGAATTGTAGTGTGGCTGATGTGTACATGTTTTGGCCTAGAAAATCCAGTCTCTTCCATTCTTTGTCTTGAGGAGTGGATTTATATTGTTTGTTTCTTTTACTGCATCCACCACTAAGGAGTTTGGTGGTGGGTCGGAAATAGGAATTCCATCCCTTTATTTGTCACCTGGTATTTCCTATCCATGCGCTTGTTGGTTGATGGGATGGAGGCTGGTGTTTGCCACACTACGTCTGCCAGTTCCAAGAAGGCATCATTGATAGTAATGGCAATCTTGGAGGAAGCTGATGTATGGAGTATTTTCAGGAATTGGTATTGTGTCTCCTGCACTTCTTCTAGAGGGATGTTCTGGCTCTGCGCCACTTGCCTGAAGAGCTCTTGGAAGAGTTTGAAGTTGTCAGGGGCCATTGTAGTTGTGGGTACAACTGCTTCATCTGGAGAGGATGAGGAGTTGTGTCCTGGAAGCCCGCCGTGTTCTGATGTGTCATCTCTTTCTTCTTCCCCTTTCTCTGTGGCTTCAGAGGGTTTGGGTACTGAAGTTGGTGCTGATTTTATGGTTTTTCTGAGCATGGATATAGGCTGCTGGAATTTCACCCTAAAAGTTGCCCATGGGTCCCATTGTAGCTGGAATGGCATGGGTGGGCATATCATGGGTGAGCCTTATTTGGATCTGATTTTCTTTTGTATTTGGTCGTTGTTGGGGAAGAAAGGCCAGAAAAGAAGATAGCTTCCTCCTCTTCATCTTCTTTGCTTGAAAATGGTGGTGCGAGGGGTGAGTGGGTTAGTCTGGTGCCATAGGTACTGGTGAATCTGTGGTGCCGAGTAGAGGAAAGCTCAGTACGGCTACAATCTAAGTTGTTGCTGTTTGTTCATCAGACATTGGTGCCGTCATTTGCAGTGCTGCCGCTTTCAGTGCTGATCGCTTCGGTGTGGCCTTTCTCGGCACCATAGTGTCTTGATTAGGTTGTTCTATGCTCTGTGCCGCTATCATCAGTGCTGGAGGGGGCATCTCGTTTGTGGCATCGGTTGCAGTGCTGTTCCCTTCACTGTGGTAGATGTTGCTGTGGAGCAGGAGGAGGAGACTGAATGGTGCCTGCTGCTCGACTCCTTAACGTTGCCAGCAGAGGTCCCTTGGTGGATGGTGCTGGAGGTGCCCGGTGTATTGAAGGTGATCACTCTAGAGGAGCTTGGCACTGACGGCATGGATCTCTCCGGAGACCATTTCTCTGGACAGTTCTTGACTTGGAGATGATGAGGTTCTCTGAGGATGAGGCACTAGCTCTGTCCAGTGACATGGTCCCAGAGGACCCACTTGTGGATTCCGTTGTGGAGGTCAATGTTTTCTCCATTAGGATGAGTTTTAGGTGGAGATCCCTATCTGTCCTTGCCCTCGCCTTTCGGTTACTACAGTGAGTGCACTTCTGAGGGATGTGCGACTCCCCCAGGCAGCAGATACCGAGCGAATGTCCGTCTCAGACCAGCATGGTGTCCTTGCAAGATGCACAGTTTTTAAAACCTAGTGATCCATGCATTTTTGTTTTTGTCTCTCTTCAAGGTTTTGGGGACAGGCAGAAAGAAATTTTAAAAATTGTTTTTTACACTTAGCTGCATCTACTTAATTCCAAGCTTAAACTAACTATTAACATTATAAGTACTATCCTAAATATCTAAAGTCCATTTTTTTTTTTGCTATAAGTAGGGACACTGCTAATTGACTCCATCTTAAGCCAAGGATGTCTGAGAAGAAACTGAGGGGGTTGGAACATGTGTGTGCCAGAAGAGAAGTCAGCATCACCACTAGACAGCTACTGCGCATTCGCGTCCCAACCAGACACTGCTAACAAAATCTCCAATTGATGGCACCGGGACACACTACCACCTGAAGTGGACCACCCACAGGGACACCACTCGACGAAGAAGAGAGACCTCAGCTGAGTTCCCGAAGTTCTAATGGGTGTGAATCAGACCTTAGCATTATGCTCGATTTTTGCAGTCTGGAGAAGAGAGATATTCAAAGCTTTGTGCACCATTGGGATGAGGTCAGTTTGTGAGTGGTATCAATAGCAGCGCATGGGAGAGCAGACATACTCCTCAGTGTTCCAGTTAGCAAATGGACCAGCTATCCATGTGTTCTGAGCACAATCACTGAAACCACGGAAAGGGATGGATTTTTATTTTGGTATCAGCAGTTCTGGAACTGGACACTGTAGAGATTTTAGTCCCTAGATCAACGTGCTGTGGCATCGTTATGGAAGAAGCCAATCTAGTTACTGGTCAAACTGGCTGAGTTATACAGCACTGGGTCCCCAGGTTGTGTAAATATGTTGAAGTTAATTGTATAATCTAGGGCACAGAGTATGTCCCCACGTCTCAGAGGAGACTCCCCCACCCCTAGCAGGGAAAGACAGGGCAGAGAGGACTTACTGGTCCCGATTTGGAGGTTTCCGGAGTTGGTCAGCGGCCACTCGGGCAGAGAAGTTATAAAATTGCATGACGTTCTCAAAGTAGAGACTGGAGACAGCTTCATACTGCAAAACCCAAACCCATCAGTTCTGGAGAAAGAGCCACCAGTGTGACCCAAGACCAGTATCCCCTTCTGTTACTGTCTGCAGCCATCTGGCTAGGGACTCATACAGTGCCCATCACTACAGTATCTGAGTGCATCGCAGAGCGGCATCTCTGCCTTGCACACAGGTCTCAAAGGTTTGCAATGGACAGCTATTCTTCTGTCTCTAAGCACCTAACATACAGTGTCCCTCAGTGCTTCATCTCACCCCATTCCCAGTTGGCCACGGGACAGCATGAGGAAACAGTGCAGACTCCAGGGCTGTCCATAGGCAGATAACACCAGCTCCAGTGTCTTCCCAGCAAGCCCTGACCAAAGAGTTCACTCACTGACTGTGGGGACAACTTAGACCAGTGGTTCTCAACCTATTTATATGTGGCCCACAAAGTGTTAGCGGGGCCGCAGGTTGAGAACCACTGTGCCTCCCACCCATAAATCCCTATGCTCAGTGCCCTCCATCCATAGACCTCCCCATAGAGTAAGCCAGGAGTGGAGAGCTTGGCAGGGGGCAGGGACATAGACCCTGGTGCGCTGTGAACCCAACCCCCGCTGTGGGGGTGGGCTGCTAGGACCCTGACCCCCAGAGCCCACCATGAGGGGGCCGGTGTTAGCCGGTTGCCTGGACCCTGAGCCCCGCCATGCGGTGGAGGCAGCAGCATTGGCCGGGGTGGAGGAAAGCACCCATTGAGTAGGGAGGATACATCTGACACTGAGTCCACTGGATTGCACTATTTAGAAGGTGAACTGTGTGCATACAAGTCTATTCAGTTTACTGTAAGTAGCAAGTTGCATGTTGGGTAGTTCTGTGAGATTTTTAGGCTTAGGCTGCTGCAGCTGAGAAAGCACCACGAGATGCTGGCTATGTAGCTCGAGCTGGTCAGAGAAGCAAAGGTCAATTAACTTGTGTACTGGGAAACCGGGAGATTCTTCTGTGGAGTGAGGATGATTTTAAAAAACTAAAAGCCAATAGATATAACAAAGGTGGCATTGTCCTGTTTGGTGGAGCCTGCCAATGACCCATCAGCCCTTGGGTTGCAAAATCTGGCTTCACCGCTGGTGACCTCTACAGAAGGCTTTAGCCCTGCCAAGCTCTCGTTGCTCAGAATCCTCTCCGGGATGCTCAGCTTATAGTAGTGGCCAAAAATACGCAGCGCGCTACATGTTTCCCTATCAGCCCTGGAGCCAACGAGCAATCCTTGTGCTGGTCACCTCGGGCTGGGCTGCTGCAATGCACTTTTACTGGGGTAGACACTAAACCCAGCATGTTACCATCCACATGCTGGCTGCCAGTCCTACCCTGGGTCGATTGCAAGCTCCTAGTCCTTGTATAGCCCACACCAAACAAGGACACAGCTGCACTCAGGAGAGTTGTTCCCACAGAACCCTGGAATGTGCTGCTGACAGAGAGGAGGTGGAGTCTCATGGCCTTCAGAAAGGAGGTTAAGCTGCACCAGTTCACAAAGGAGTTTCCCGGTTAACCAGGTGAGAAGTTCTCTCAACAGGGCACAGGAAACGGAGAAGAGCTTGTCCTTTTAGAATGAACCCAGTCTTAAATTCATCAAGTGCCCAGATACTGCAATGATGGGGCAGTACATGTAACAATAATAAGGGCGACTTTGTCAATATTAAGGTTCTTGGCCGCAGATCAATTGGTTTAGGACACATTTTGAATCATGGAGGTTTAATTTTGCGGCTACTGTATCAGAATTTCACATGGGGCAGCAGTTTCCCCATTGGATTCCTACAGTGTGGAGCAAGAGAGGAGAAGCAGAGGGAACTCAGATATTGGGGTGTGTAACTCACATCATGAAACACCTTGTCCAGCTCCTTGGGATCCAGGATAAACTTGGGGTAGCCGATCATGTCATAGATTGCATCTGCCTGAGTTGAAGTTGGAAAGAGAGAAGAGCAATTTACAAGGGTTGCACAAGGCTGTCCCTCTGATCTGGACACATCCTGTGGGCTTGTGCAGGGTAGGTGGGGAAAAAGTCCAGCTTGACCACAGGACTCTAATTCCAAAGGCTGTCACACATGGTAATCTCAAATTCCTTATTTTCCATCCAGATCTGGTGTCACTCCCCCCAACTCACTTTTATCGCTGAAAATTATTTGCATCAGAAATGCAGGCTCCTGGAACCATGGCCACAGAAAGTGAGGTTTGCATGGATGGAAGGGATCCCACGGCATTTTTAACTTTCTTGCAAGAATAATTGGTGTCCTCCTCATTTTGAGTCTTCTCCATGTGTCACCTACTGGAGCTCAGCCTTGTTAGGCTGAGTGCTCTACACACATTTATGGGGTCACAAATCTTGGGTTACTGGGATTTACAATGGGAAACGGCGAGAAATAAATCTCAAAGACCACATGACAGAGCTGTCTCCTAGGGAAACTATCCCAGCAGTGCATGCACACGGAATACACATAATAATGGTCTAGTATGTTAGTCTGTGATGAGTCTTAAGATGCCACGGTACTTAGACGATCATGGCCCTGGACCCCCACAGACTAGCAAAGAAACAGCCAAGGATGGGTAATAAAAACTGAAAACAAATTAATGTGAGATCTCCTCATCTCTGAGGAGGCAAAAGGAACATGCCAAGATCTGCTTGAAACCAGTTGGAATCTCATGATGAAAATGCTAGGGGCTGTCCAAAGGTATGGAGTGAGGGGCAGACTGTGCTTTGCTTAGACACCACTAGCCTTCTCCTTGGCAGATTTCCTCGTCTCTTCATCCATCCACTGCAGAGTGGCCAGGCTTTCCTCAAAGGCGGTTTTAATCTCTGTAATCATTTCCTCGGCCTAGACAAAATAAGAAGTCTTGTGTCAGCTGGAGGCCCAAACATTTACCCTGCTCAACAGGATCAAAGACTAAGTAAAAGCCTGATGAAATAGCTGTGGGGAGATAGAAACAACCCCCACCACACCCGCCTGTATGGGAGCGGGGGGCCCAGATGGTCAGGGTGCTGTCCAGAATTCACTCCTAAAAAATATGAGCTACTTTGAAGCTGGTAGATTACAAGAATGAATTAGTGGCTTGGTTTTTGTTTGTTTGGAACCCACACGTAGCAGCGGAGAAGCAAACGCTCCCCCCAGAGTAGAGCTGCTGCTGATGGGAGCATGCCACTGTGCACTGCAGGAGACAAGAAGGCCAGGTTGGCTCAAGCGCCTTTAGGCGCAATGGGGGCCGGTGTACATTTGTATGCTGGGCTCTGCCAAAAGAAGGACAAGAGGAGGTCAGAAAAAGAAAGTGGGTTTTGATCATCTAGCCAGGAGGCTGTAAGAATGCGGAAAGTTAAGTAGGTCACTGAGAGCATAAAGGACATTATGGAGGGAGCCTCAAATCTGCAGCCTCTCCAGCTGTGGTGAGATCTGCTCCTAGACCATGGCCTATAACCCTGCAGCAAGTAATGATAATCAGGCATGTCCAGTCTGCTGCACTGGATGAGACAGATGGTCCCTTTCCCAACAGAAGAGCTGCCAGTTCTCCCAAGAAGTGGCATGGAGCAGTGGGTAGGGCCCATGATTAGGAGCCAGAGGATCTAGGTTCTGCTCCAGCTCTGTTGCTAACTCACTGTGTGATCTTGGGCCAGTCATGTCCCTCTGTACCTCAGTTTCCCATCTAGAAAATGGCAAGAGCTCCCTGTGAAGTGCTATAGAAATACTATATTATACCCATTATACAGGTTTGGCGGTGGTGGGGGCTAAGCAGCTATTAGTTACTGGAGCTGTGACTGACTCAGGGCACACCACCAACTCCTTTCTTCTACCCCCAGACCCAGGTTTTCCAGAGGTATTTATGAGGTCCACACTATGCTGTTGTTTGAAGATTTAAACACCATTTTGGGGAGTTTCACTTTCACATGCAAGGGGACTGGAGAGAGTAAATCAATCTGGCTCTAGATTCACTCCCCACTAGCTTGCGAGCCAGCCCAGTAATCCAGTAGGGGGGACGTACTATTTTCTTGCTGTCCTCTGCAAAAGTGGCTTTAACAAACATGGCTCCTAGTGCAAAGCCCAGGCTGTTGTCTGTGTCGCTGACGCAGAACTTCCAGCGCGGCAGACAGGTCTGTGGGGGGAGAAGAGTCACTGATTAAACCAGCTCTGTGCAGAGAGGTCTCTGACACGGGGCTGGGAGCAGTAGGTTAAACAGGAGAGGGTGTTCCTGGTGCACCAGCTACGGAGGAGGAGGAGCTGGGGGTCCTGCTTAGCCAAGCCAGGGAACGATGTGGCTGGGCTCTGGGTGTGTGGGGTCAGAAGGGACTTGTACATGTGTGGGGGGAAGAAATACTGCTTAGCCACGTCAGGAAGCCAGGCCAGCAACAGCAATTCCGGGCCCCGGGGCAGAATAGTCAGCGGGCCCCCAGGCACACACAAGCTGCGCCTGTGCAGATGGGATCCACCTGCCTTCTGGGTGGTGCCACGCCTGTGCTGGCTGGTGCCCAGCGAGCTGCTGGCTGCGCTGCTGGGCGCGCTCTTCCGGCATGGCCGGGGCTTTCACACGCCCGCCCGGTCGGGCTATCAACTGTTTAATCACGCAAACCCAAAGACCACTGCCCCGCTCCCTGCCCCTTCCCTGAGACCACATCCCTGCCCACACCTACTCCAAGGCCCTGGTCCCTGCTCACTCCATCCCCGCTCCATCTATCCCTCGCTCTTCCCCACCCTCCCTCACTGTCACCAGGCTGGGGCGGAGGGGAGGGGTGCAGGCTCTGGGAGGGAGTTTGGGTGCGGGAGGGGGTGCGGGATGTGGGAGGGAGTTTGGGTGCGGGAGGGGGTGCGGGATGTGGGCTCTGGGAGGGAGTTTGGGTGCGGGAGGGGGGCGGGATGTGGGCTCTGGGAGGGAGTTTGGGTGCGGGAGGGGGTGCGGGATGTGGG
>ML677380.1:17597424-17680188 GCA_007922305.1 Dermatemys mawii
TGGGCTCTGGGAGGGAGTTTGGGTGCGGGAGGGGGTGCAGGATGTGGGTGCGGGATGCGGGCTCTGGGAGGGAGTTTGGGTGCGGGATGTGGGTGCGGGATGCGGGCTCTGGGAGGGAGTTTGGGTGCGGGAGGGGGTGCGGGATGTGGGCTCTGAGAGGGAGTTTGGGTGCGGGAGGGGTGAGGGGTTGGGCGCTGGGAGGGAGTTTGGGTGCAGGAGGGGGGCGGGATGTGGGCTGTGGGAGGGAGTTTGGGTGCGGGAGGGGGTGCGGGATGTGGGCTCTGGGAGGGAGTTTGGGTGCGGGAGGGGGGCGGGATGTGGGCTCTGGGAGGGAGTTTGGGTGCGGGAGGGGGTGCGGGATGTGGGCTGTGGGAGGGAGTTTGGGTGCGGGAGGGGTGTGGGATGTGGGCTCTGGGAGGGAGTTTGGGTGCAGGCTCTGGACTGGGTCAGGGGGTTGGGATACACGAGGAGGTGAGGGGGCAGCGCTTACCTCGGGTGGCTCTCGAAAATGACCGGCATACCCCTCTAGCAGTGGCTCCAAGGGGTCTCTGCGCACCGCTGCCTGCGGGCACCGCCCCTGCAGCTTCCACTGGCTGTGGTTCTCGACCAATGGGAGCTGCAGAGTCGGCGCTCAGGGCAGAGGCAGCATGCAGAGAGCCCCAGGAGCCGCAAGGATGTCAGCCACTTCTGGGAGTGACGCAGAGTGAGGGCGAGCAGGAAGCAGGTTTAAATTGCTTGAGACCCTGGACAATTGCCCCCCACTGTCGGTGGCCTGCAGGAAGCAGAGGGGAATCTTGCCTCTCACACTCCATTACTTTAGCCATGAGAGTTTCAGAGAGACACTCCCATCACTCAAGCCTGCTAAGGCGTCTCTTTCGTTCCACTGAGATGGTCATTTCTGTGCCCCGCTGTCCCATTCCTCCCCCTCCCCATGGGACTGGGTGGGTGCCTGCCCCCCAGAGCCACATGGGGCCCAGAGGCTCAGCTGGGCTGGGCCAGACTACAAAATAACTCCTCCCTCTTCCAGGCATCTGGTCCTAACTGCTAGCCTGGGAAGAAGTCAGGGCTCCAGTGACTGCGAGGGGCTGAGAAGTCATTTCACAGGCTGGTTGGAGGAGGGAGCATCCTGCTGTGCTCTTGCAGGGGCGTTCGGCAGCTCTGTGGCACAGCCTCCTCCACTTCACAAAGAGCCCGGTGAGCAGGTGGAAACCCTGGTGGCCTTTGGACAGTTGGATCCACTGTGAAACAATTGAGGTGGCCTCTGCCAGTCCTTAGTGAGGAGGCAGAGGCAAGGCAAGTGATTGCATGGGGCCAGGCACCTCACCCAAACTCTGCAACTCTTGGCCAGCACCCCCTACAGCCAGCAGCAGGGAACTGCCCTGTGCCAGGCCTTCCCGCCGTGGGGAGGAAAGGGAGGAATTTCTGCCCTTCCCTCCACGCCAACAGCTTGCGGCCCTGCCAGATCAGAAGGGCAGTCCCACGTAAACAGAAAGCCCATGTCTCCTCCTACATAGGGATGAAACTGTGTGGAGCACCTCCATCACGCAGGAAGTGGGAGTCCTTTGAAGCGACCTGCTAGGCTGAAGGAGAGCAGCCTGGAAGATTTTAAGCTAGGAGGCATAGTGATCTGGGGGTGGGGACTGAAGACTGTCTTGGGTAGCGACACGTTTTGTCATGTAGTTTCTCTCCCACCTCCCCCCTGTTCCCCCACAGACTCGCCTTCTTGGTCCCATACATGACTTCCATTAATTTCTCCTCTGCATCCTGGAAACGTTGGTCCAGGAAGGAGCTGGTTTTCCTCACCAGGTTCCAGATCATGTAGCTGTTCAGAAGGCTGAAATGGAAGAGAGAATAAAAAGATTTTCCACATGGAACTTCCCAGTTGTTCTCTGGAGTCAAGTCCCCCCCGACCTTTGTCGTTCTGGTCTACAAGGGCGTCAGTCATTTGATACCTGTGACAGGGTGCTGGGAGTCAGCCACTGACCCACCAGCTCTCTGGTCACTGTTTAATCAGTCAGGCCCACTGGGAGGCCTGATTAAGGAGAGGAGTTTCCCGTTACCAGATCAGACTGGGGCAGGGAAGCAAATGAGCTAATTAGCCCATTAACAAGGAGACTGAATAAAAGAGCACAGAAAAGCAGTGCAAGGAGAGGAGAAACAGAAGAAATAGCGGTTAGTAGGACCTGGGCCAAGGGGAGTTCTCTGGAAGGAGGCACCAGCACCTCACCTCCACTTTTGGAGAAGAGGTTAGTAAGTTGAGATATGGTGCATAAAGGTGGGGACACACTGCTGTGTACGGATGGAGGGGTTAAAACACTGCAAATAAACTACACAGGGGTATTTGCAAGGAAGGTCTTCACATCTAGTCAGATGTTTGGCTGCATGTGTGTTCTCTCTATATGCCATTCCACCTCTGCACAGACAGCTGGCACAGCCGACCTTAACTGAACTGCCCAATGACCACAAGATCCGTTAAGGTACAAAGGTACTCAGTCAGGTTTATTGCTGACAAAGCATGGTCCTAGCTCCCTGGATTAATGTTTACAATTACACTAGAGCACATGTATGCCCATGTAAGTGACAATGGATGCAATTCAGTCAGTGGCGGGGCTTCACATTGTCTCCTAAGCTGGCCAAAGACACTCCTTCTGAGACTCAATTTTATACACCAATGCAAACAAGTTATGTATTGCTCCTCGGGCGTGGCTAGTTTGATCAAAGCATCTCTATCCATCAAATTGTCATCCTGACCTTATCTTTAGGAGGGGTCAGGGTGTTCTCGTTGTCTTTGGAGGGGTGGGGGGGTGTTTGTTCTACACTTGGTATGGGACATTCTAGTACCACCCTTCTGGAATGTGTTCTGTGAGCATCCTGTGCCTAGCACTTCTCAAGAATGTGTGTGTTTTTGAAATATCAGCCCTGTTCTTGCCAGATTCTGTGAACTTCCATGCAGACAGAGCCTAAGCTGACCAGATGTCCCATTTTTATAGACAGTCCTGATTTGGGGGGCTTTTTCTTATATAGGCACCTATTAGCCCCCACCCTGTCCCGATTTTTCACACTTGCTATCTGATCACCCTAACAGAGCCTGACATCTGCTCACAGCCTGATTTTTGCTAACTTTGGTTTATATCAGCAAAGCTTGCCCACTACTTTAGTTCAGGCCTCATACCAGATCTCTTATACACGGGCTTATGGCTTAGGCTCTCATTCTACTATAGCAAAAGAAAGAGGGTGAGAGGACTAGGTGCCCTGGCACAGTATCTGATGCCCTAAGGGAGGGATTCTGCTCTGATTTACAGTGACCCAAAGTGTCCCAAAGCTTTTCCTGTCCCCCTCCCCCAAACCTGGCCTCCTGATACAAACAGCACAGATGCATTGGCAGCACTGGGAACGGCTGCACTTGGACTCCTGGGTTCTAAGGCTACCTCTGGATGTCCAAGGCCTGGTCTACACTACAAAGTTAGGTCGACTCAGCTATGTGAAAAATCCACACCCAAGAGCAACATAATTAAGCCGACCCAAACCCTGGTGTAGACCAGGAGTCTTCAGACTTTTCCCCCCGCGACTCCTTTCTGCAGAGGGAAAAGTCTGGTGGCCCCCGGGAGGGGGGGTATGTCCGCCGAAATGCCACCGCAGAAAGCGGAAGCTTCCGCTTTCTGCGGATGCATTTCGGCGGGACTAAAATAGCTCGCCTGGGAGTTCGGCAGTCTCCCGGGCAGGCTCGGTGGTGGCACCAGGGTCTCGTGCACCCCCTGGGGTGAGGGTGCACGCACCCCAGTTTGAAAACCACTAGTGTAGACAGCGCTAGGTCAAAGGAAGAGGTGAATTACTCATGCCAATGGGAGAACCCCAGCTTTAGCTGTAGGTAGTGTCTACACTAAAACACTGCAGCGGTGTAGCTGTGTCACAGTGGCATTTCAAGTGTGGATAAACCCAGTATCCCTGAAGGAGTGGCTAGGGTATGGCAGGAGATTTAAGGCTGTCTCTACACTACTTATGTCAGCAAAACTTAAGTCACTCGGGGGATGAATATTCCACCTCCCCAAGTGACAAAAATTATGCCGGCATAAGCATTAGCGTGCACATCGCTATGTCTGCAGAAGAGCTTTTCCCTCCATCGTAGCTACTGACGCTCGTTGGGGGTGGATTATGTCAATGGGAGAGCTCTCGCCCATTGGCACAGAGCAGCTACACAGGAGACCTTAGAGCAGTGTAGCTGTGCCACTGTAAACTCTCTAGTGTAGACATAGCCTAAGGCTATCGAAGAGCTTCTCCTGGTGACATAGCTTCTGTAGCTTGCGAAGGTGGTATTTTTATGCCAATGGGAGAGAGCTCCCTGTTGGCATACAGCCTCTTCACCACATGTGCTGCAGCTGTATTTGTACAGCTGTGCTGTTGCAGCACTGTATGTATAGACATACCCCGAGTGACACCTTGCTCCAAAAGCCCCCTCTGATGTGGGAGAGATATGATTGGTTGAGAGGTTATTTCTGTCTCTTGCAAGGGCATAACAGTATCGTACCCTAATTATTTCTGGGTATGCAGACTGGATTCTGCAGGATGCTTCCTACACCTGCATTGTCATTCAGAGGTAAGAGCTCTCACCATCTGTCCGTAGCTTGGATGAGGCTGGAGACTTGCTCCAAGTACTCTTTGGCATAGACCACCACTGGCTCGGATTCATTGAGGTCCACCGGGTAAAACACAGTGGTGAGGAAAGGCATCCAATTGATAGCTGGCGCCAGGTTCTGGAAGAGAGGCAGAGGTGAAAAACTATATGTTGCCCACCCAATAAGACACAGCACACAGGAGGCAGGGCTACGTTATCTGGACAGACTGTTAAGCTCAAGGGCCAGTCTGTAGGGCAGCTGCGATCCTTTTAGAGTGGATGAGCCCCTGGTGGGGACAGAGTCACACTGCGTTAGTGAGGGTTCCAGCACTCTTACGCTCCCCTATAGCACGTTTTGTCTGTTGATCTCAAAACATTTGATAAAGGAAGGTCAATATTATCATCTCCCTTGTACAGATGGCATCACTGGGCACAAAGGTCATGTAACGGGTCATTGACCACACTGGAAACAGGACTCCGGTCTCCTGCGTTCTAGTTCTCTGGGTCTCACTGTCTTTCAAAGCAGCTTGTGGCTGCTGGAGGAATCCCAACACCTTCACATTTATGTACCTGCTGTTAGTAACAAAAGCTTGAAACCAAATCTCCTATGCCTGTATATTTCTACTCCCCAGCAGATGCTGGCAGAGACAAATAACATCTGCAAGTGGGGATCCTGACACTGACCTCTGAGGATGCAAAGCACCAGATCAGGGGTCGGCAACTTTCAGAAGTGATGTGCCGCGTCTCCATTTATCCACTCTAATTTAAGGTTTTGCGTGCCAGTAATACATTTTAACGTTTTTAGAAGGTCTCTTTCTATTAGTCTTTAATATAGAACTAAACTATGGTTGTATGTGAAGTAAATAAGGTTTTTTAAATGTTTTAGAAGCTTCACTTAAAATTAAATTAAAATGCAGAGCTCCCCGGACCGGTGGCCAGGACCCAGGCAGTGTGAGTGCAACTGAAAATCAGCTCGCGTGCTGCCTTTGGCACCCGTGCCATAGGTTGCCTACCCCTGCAGTAGATAGTAATCACACCTAGCGCCTAGCTTCCTCGGCGTGGGTTTCACTGCAGAAGAGAGCCACGCCCAGCTTGGTGCACTCACTGTGTTGATACACACTGTCTTATCAGGCTTTCAGGCGAAGGATTCAGGGACCCAGCCGATACCAGCCATCCAGAAGGGAGTCTTGGGATGCCATGGAGATACTGATCCTCCAGCAGCACCCAGTTATCACAGGTGAACCTTGTCACATGTGTGTGCAAAACTGTACAAACAGCTGCCTCTAAATTAAACCAGTGACAGATGGTTGGGTTAACAGCAGAAACAGTGCAACTCAAGAGGCTGTGTGTAAACAGTGTGCGATGCTGGCAGCATGTCACCAAGTCACCTGTTGCAGATCAGAGGAAGAATATGCACATAGAGCAAGAGAGTCAAAGATGGAGTCATTCAACAGCCCAGAATAGCCAGACTGCAGCACATTCCAGCTATGGCTCCTACCCCAGCCCCACCACACTCCAGTACTGAGGGCTGCACAGGGCCAGTGTCCTAGCCCTTCACTACCAGAGAACCTGCCACTTTGAAGACTTCAAACACAGGGGTGATTTGAGTGGAGTGCTGGTAAGAGACTAAGGGCCTGATCCTCTAGGCAGCAAGCTTAGATGCATTCCCCAAAAAGAGAATTCTACCATGCAAAGTTTAGGCCTAGAGGAGCAGGAGTCAGGTAATAGCAGGCTCTCCAGAGTCATGGAGGTTTGATATAGTCAGCCAAGCCCTCAGCATGAAGAAGCTTTGAGAGAAAACACTTGCTGTTCATCCAGTAAAGCAGAGATCAAAGAGTTAGATCTTGATGGGGCAGCAAGGGTCGGGAGCAGCAGTGTGTGGGGCAAAAGATCACAGCACTCTGGCCCAGCATTTCAAACACAGGTCCCCACATTCAAACTGAGCTTCCAGAGCGTGTTGCTTGGTTCCCAGAAAGGCTCAGTGCTTTACTGTGAACTGAGGCAGCTGCTTTTTTTAAAAAAAAAAACTTTCCCAGCCTTGGGCATGAGCGGGGTCAGTGAGAATGTTTGCTGAGAGCAGGGTCCCTGCAAAGTCTCAGATCCAGGGTTATGGGCTTAGGGTGACCAGATAGCAAGTGTGAAAAATCAGGACAGGGGATGGGGGGGTAATAGGTGCCTATATAAGAAAAAGCCCCCAGACTGTCCCTATAAAATTGGGACATCTGTCACCCTATATGGGCTGACACCGGAGCACAGTTGGGCACGGGAAGGTAAAGGGGTGGGGGGCCGAGCGGGTATAGACGGGTTCTGGATATAGACGGGTTCACATGAACATGATCTACAGATTGGTTTTCTGAACCATTACAGAACAGAAGCTGTTAGTGTGGTTCCCGGCTTGCACGGTGCATGTTCTCCAGTGTTTCTCGTCCCAGCACGGTAGGAACACTTTGGTATTGGCAAAGCTTATCCCATTGCCAGTGGCAGGCTACCAGCATCAAGGTCTTAATGTAGCCCCTCCCACATTCCCCAGCTGAGCCTTTCCACCTCCACTACTGCCAAGGATCTGCTTCTGCCTCTCACCCAGGGTGTGTGTGCGCCGATGCTGCCTTTACCTTGAGCTCTCCAGCTGTTACTTTGTGGTAGATCACTTCCTCATCCCGACGTTTCTCCTGAGGGATGGTGATGTTGGCTAGCGCTGTCTCAAAATCCAAGATCTGCTGCATCTGCTGCCGGGTGGACTCCTCATCTGCCCCTCCCAGGAGCATGCCCAGCTGCACCATGTAATTCAGGTACCCAGTAAGTACCTAGATGCCAGGGAGAAGAAGATAAGGTGACTGGCCCTGCTGTTAGTTGCTGCTCCTGGCTGGGAATGAGAAATGAGGGAAAGGCCTGAATTCATTGCCCAGGGCTCAGCCTGAAACCAGTCACCTGTAGCAGTCCTGCTAGGACAGAGACAACAGGCCAGCTGGGTACTGAGTAATGGAGGGATCCTCTGCCTTGCCTATGTTTAATCGATTATCCGCACCAAGCTGGAAATAAACCCTCCCTGGATATCTCCTGTCCCATGCCCCAGCTCCAGCTCCTGCTGAGATGACTCTTCAGGCTCAGATGGCAAGTTTCTGCCTCCTCCACAATGTATAGCTGGTAGAACCCTGTCTGTTTTCCCTCAGCCACATCTACACAGTCTCTTGTCCTGTCTGCAGGAGACAGCTTAGCATGGCAGGGGAATAACTCTCTCCAGGCCCATAGTCAGAGGAGACCGTCCTCCTTCCCCATCTCCAGGAGCCTTAGCACACCATAAGTCAGAGATGCTCAAAGAGGAAGAATCTACTTTTCCTCCAGCTCTGCAGGGAGCTGTTCTGTGTGCACAAAGCTAATGCTTCCCAGACGTCTGCCTTATAGGCAATGGCAGGTTTAGTCACAGGAATGCACAGCTCACCTGAGGGGACTTGTCCTTGGCCAAAATCACTACCAGGCATATTTGGAGGCATACTCTGCTAGCTTGTTTTCCTTTCTCTTTTCAATTAAGATCCACTAGTTCATGAGGATGGAGCATGGAGGTAGAGCAGCAGCCACAGTCAGGGAAATGATGTGGCTGAGCAGTGAGGTCGCCACCCTGGGGTGTCGTGAGCAGTTGGAATCTCACCTCCTCTAAGATGCCAGCAGTGTGTCCCATCTTGCCCCTGGAGCTGGCCACCCTCCACCCACAGGGAAGGACGGGTCACTGATGGTGGTTCCTGAACTGAGAGTGAAGGTGAATAAAACGCACAAAGACTTTCTGGTGCTCAAACTGATGGCTCTTGCAGATAATAGGCATTAAGTAGCCCTTAATTGCTATACTGAGTTCACGCTGCAAAGAAGAACAAGAGAGGAGACGGACACTTACCTTCTCGTTCTCCGTTTTGTTCAGGTAGTAATCTCTGGAAGGTAACCCGAGTCCCGACTGGTCTACCTGGAGAATAAATGGCGCACGAGTGAACATGGTGCACATCATGGAGAAATACAAGAGTGTGGCTATGGTACAAGCAAAGCTCCTGTAGCCAGGGGACTTGGCTCTCACTACAGGGGGGCACTGTTTCACCCCAGTGAAACAAGACCATGCAAAGTGAGGAAAGGACCCTCTCTCAGGAATGAAGCTGCTGCACTCACCTGGATGACATTGCTGTTGGAATTCTTGGAGTCAGCGCTTATGTAGACAGAGAAGAATGGTGAGATGTGGTAGTGTGCCGTGACTTCCTGCAGGGTCTTGTTGAAGTTATCCTTGTCCCAGGGGCCTGTGATATTCCAGCCACCAAGCTGGGAAAAGAGAACCCCAGACAGATGGGTGAGACAGGGCCCTACATGTGCAGAGGAGGGATCTTGTTTCCTCTGAAGGAGATGGCGCAAGGGACTGGTTGCACCACCTAGACCTGAGCAAAAGAGACAAACTCATGGGAGCATGGATCAAACACGGACTGTCAACTGGATTTTTAGTGGCCAGATTGCTGCTTTTTGCCTCAAGGACTCTGTAGCCTGACTCCTCTTCTTCTCCTGCCTTCCTATGCAAAGCAGCAGGTTTGACAAATGAACAAAGGTCCAGTCTACAGCCATGCAAAAACAATTCTGAATAGCCAGTCGGTTGCTGAGGGGTGCACGATGTCAGTAATGCCTGGGGACCCTTCCTTCTGAATAGCTACTTCCCCGCTTGCCCCGCATCCTGAGGTAGAGCAGCCAATCACAGCTGATGCAGGAACCAGGTTGAGCTCTTCCCTGCTCCCCCAACAGCTGACATCATTTTCATGGACGAGGATGGGGGTGAAAAAAGAGCCCAGCAGCTCAGCGCACCTCCCTGCTTCTACCTCCATCCCTCCTGTGAACAACAGACTGGCTCCTCTGTTCCTGGCCCCCAAACTGCACCCAGCCTGGGAAGGGGCAGAGGGAGTGAAGAGCTCCTGGAGCTGCTGGGGGAGCTGAGGTGAGGCTGTGGGAGACAACTGATGCAGAGGCAGAATCGATGGTGGGTCTGGAAGAGGCAGAATGGCTGTGGGGGCTGCAGAGCACAGGGCTGATTTGGGGCAAGGAGAGAGGCAGATATTGGTGATTGACCCCCTGGGTTTTTCAGACCACTTTCAGCACTGTGATCAGGTAGCCAGGCTCCGAAGTTTTTCTTGTCTCTCAGTAGTTCTACGGGATGAGATTTTCCCAAGCACTCTGTGCTGGCCGTATTCTGGTTCCATTGGAATCAGTGGCAGACCTCCCTTTCCCTTTAATGGCAACAGAGAGAGAACAGCGCTGCTGTGCTTGAAAATCCACACTTGGGAATAGATGTTCTCAGAATCATATTATCTATTGAATTTAGAAGCCAACATTGTCATGTGATTGGTTGATAAAGAAGCTGGATCTTGCTTTAATGTAGGTCCTACAGAAAAGTGACATTCTGGGCATTATTTACTACCTCCTGCTTGCTCCACCACATGAGTTTGTCTCGGAGCAACGCTGACCTCACTGAGGTCTCAGATACTAACCTTTAACTAGAAGAGAGTTTGCTACATCAAGCCAATGGGAGAAACATTTTCAAGCTTCCAAAGAGGGTTTTACAAAGCATATAACGTACTGGCAAGTGCCCTTAGAGCTAGTGGAAGGGAAGTTTGGGAGGTTAAGGTGTACTGATTGGAAACTGGCAGTAATCTTCTGGTATTTGGTTAAATACAGAGTAACCCTTGGCATTTGTTTGATGGGCTGCCTCAGTGCTTTAGGCCATTTGGAATTTGATCTTCGTTGCATGTTCACCATCCAGCAATGGAAGCTTCATGGAGAGATCAGATCTCATCCAATTTCAGCTGCACAGCTGGCTTCTGGAGGCACTGAAAACAAGACTGGAAGAACTGCCACACAGTGAGTATTGGACCTACACATGCACCAGATTTAGAGCTTTATTTGTACCTGTGACCTGTAGGATGTGCTGGCAGCAGGAAGAGCTATGTAACTAGGCAGGCAAGACCAGCCTTTTCTTTAAAATTAGTATGTTTCTCAAGTGAAAGACACTCACTCCCCTGCCCTGCCCTGCCAGCTCTGTGGATCGATGTCACCCACAGACCACTCAGTACAGCACCCATTTTGGTTTTGCCAGGAAGAGTCCATGTCCTAGGTGGATACATGTCCTGTTGGACAGTGTCCTAAGAGAAGGATGGGGGTGAGTCTCCTCCTTCAAACCCATTGCAGACTTGAACACTGAAGATACTGGGTGAGATTTTCAATGGCACAAATGGTAGCTAGGTGTCTAACTCCCATGGCCAGTCAATGGGGGCTAGGCACCTAAGTGCCTTTGAAAATCTCCCTCACCATTTGCACCCTTGCATGGCTCAGCCTACCTGCTGTAACATCTGCCAAAGCCATGGAAGATGCAGACACCCTGAACTGAGGTTACTTTAGGGTAGCCCTTTAGGAGGTGACCTCCCTGAGGGTGCAATGGCCTACACAGGGCATCTGGACATTACGAGTTGCCCATGCTCATGATACAGAGACACAAGACAGACATTCCCATTCCAGACAATTTACCCTGCACTGCACCTTTATCAGAGATGCAAACTGGCTGTCTTGCGGTTTACATCCAGAATGGGATTAAACGTGGAGGTTTTGGCAGAGGGAGTCTCTGGGAGCTGCTGTGGGAACCTGCAGCAATGCCAGTCCCAGCCATCAATGCTGTGGGAACTGATGTATGAATGGTGGAACCCCATTACCTTCTCAATCAGCTCCATCAGTGGTTTGGCCTTCAGCTCCTCAATCTTGGTCTCGTTCATGCAGGACTGGTAATAGCGCTGGGCCTTGCGCTCAGCCTCGCTGGACACGTTTGAGGTCTTGTTTTCTGTAAGACAAGCCAGGTAAGGGGCTAGAAAGACTCCATTTGAGCCAGAGGCGGGATGCCGATGATTCCTTGCCACCCCAAGCACTGCTGTTTAGGAGAGACAGCCTGTTTTTACATTCATAAGTGACACAGCAAGCCCACAGGGGCCGGGGCTCTGAACCACCAGGCCCAGAACAGCCAGGGCTTTGAACTGCCAGGCCCAGAGGTACCAGGGACTGGAGCAGCCAGATTAAACAGCAGAGGTTATTCTAATAACCCAGGATGAGAGGAAAACTGCTCCCATAAGCCCGTTCTCATCTCGGTTTCTAGGCAGCTAGTCACACACACAGCTGAAGCCCATATACTGCTGGGTGCCATTGTTTTCCTTATGGAACTCAGCGTCCAGAGAAGAGGAAGAGATGGGGCAGTGAAGACAGTGCTTGTCAGACAACAGGGCAGATGTAACCGAGTCAGGGAGTCCCCATCATTCAGTGGCTGGGCTTGGCACACATGTATCCCACATGCAACCCCAGCAGTAGAAGGCGGGCCCCAGGTTCCCCCCATTGGATACAAGAGGAGTTGGTCCGGACTGGGATGATTTAGTTGGGGGCTGGTCCTGCTTCGAGAAGGGGGTTGGGCTAGATGACTCCTGAGGTCCCTTCCAACCCTGATATTCTATGATTCTATGACTGTGGGTCCCGCCAGAGGGGAAGGTCCCCGGCCTACTCTCCCCACCCCAACACCCGCTGTGACAAAGTTCCTCCGCTCACTTGGTGGGTCCTGAGCTTATTGGCGGATTTGCTCACCTCAGAGATTCATGGCAGCCCTCAGTTTGGCTATTTCTGTTAGTGGCTTAAACCTGACGTTCACTCAGCTCACCTCATCACTGGCCAACATGGGGAAAAAGAGAACAAGCCCCGCAATCTCTGCTGTCCCACCTAGTCCATGGTGGGGGGGAGGGCAGGGACCTTTCCACCAGGGCATTTGAAGTTCAGCAATTCCAACCTGCCAAAATGGGATGCTAATTTGTCTCTCTGGCTGCCTGGTCCCGTCTCCCCATACTGCAGAGGCAGGGCTCTGCCTTTGGAGAAGCAAGACAAGGAAAGCAAAATAAAAGGCCTTTCCCAGAAGCCCTTGAAAGTTCTGCAGATGGGCTGGATCCCGCTGCTGAACTGACTGTAAGCGCGCTGTATTCCTGGGGCTAGCAAGACAAATAAACTCTCCCTCAGGCCAGAGCAAGATACTTAGGACAGGCCTTAAAAAGGAAGCCATAAAAGGGTAGGTCTGCTCTGAGCAGCCATCCACCAGTCAAGGGGACATGCACACACACTTTCTCTCAGATCTAGGGCCTACTGTCTGGGCAGCTTTATAACCAAGTGGAATCCACCAGGGAACATCCTTTGAATAACCCAACCTCTCTACTCTGAAAGATTTTAAAACGAAATGAACAAAGCACTAGACCACAGCCTATAGGGAACAATTTTGCACTGCTCTTTCTGGACTGGATGAACGGCATGGCCCAATAGATGTTTTCTGTTTCTAGCTTTTACAGTCTGTTAAAGTTCCCTCCCCTAGAACTCCATCACTCTGTCAACCTAAATCCTACATCGAGGGGGAAAAGACCACAGGCAAGACTTACTGAATATAGGACTGCAGTCTGCAAAGCAGTGATACTGTCCACTATGACCTCTACATCCTTTTCAAACAACAGCATATGAGCTCCTACAGCACTGCGGTGGCAAAAAGTACTAAGGTAATCCTTGGATGTATCAACAACGCAGTGAGTCAGAGACCAATAATTGAATGCTGCATCCCGTTTTGGTGTCTACATTTTAAAAAGAATATTGAAAAACTGGGAGAGGATATAGAGCAGAACCACAAAAATGATCAGAAAGCTGGATACAATGTCGTACAGGAAGAGATGGAAGGAGCTCCATCTCTTTTGGCTTATCAAAAAGAAGTGACTTGGTATGAACAGCTTCACAAGAAAAAAACACCAGCAACTAAAGGGCTTTTTAATCTAGCGGAGAAAGGCAGAACAAGAACAAATGACTGTCAATTAAATCCAGACATATTCAAGTAAGAAATAAGGCACACACTTTTAACAAGAAGGGTGATTCATCACTAGATCCAACTCCCAAGGGGAGTGGGGGATTCTCCAGTTTAAATCTGCAAATCAAGACTGGGTGCATTCTGGGAGATGCTTTAGTCAAACCCAAATTATTGGGCTCCTTACAGGGACAACTGAGTGGAATTCTCTGGCCTGTGTGATGAAAGAAGTCAGACTAGCTGATCTAATGGTCCCTTCTGGCCTGAAATCTATGAAAATAACTCCACTGGCCATAGTGCAAGCAGCCCATAAGAAAGGCTGATGTAACACTGAGTCCGTTTAGCTTCAAATCCCTCTAGAAATTGCTTCACATCCACCCTTCCTATAGTGGGACAGACAATCAGCAGTGAGGACAGTTAGAGGTGAGAGAGAAAATGTATCAAAAAGGATATGAACAACATGTAGGGCAGCAATTCTGGAACAGCAATGGGAGTCTTGTCTCCAGCACATGTGTTTGTTATTAGCACTGCCGGTTTCATTTAACATTAGCAGATCGGATTTCTCCGATGGCCGCAAGCACCCTGAAATGTTATAACTAATGTTTTGCTCTGTGGTGTAACCGAATTTTGTTTTTAGAGATTAGAGATCTGCAGTGGTTACGCAAACTCCAGATGGAACCTGCCTGCATGTTTTTACTATCCTGGGTCCCTTTGAATTAAAAAACCAGTCCTATGCAGAACTGGTCTGCTTGATGCTATATCCCTTTTCAGTTCAGTTGGTATGTGGCATATACACTGTGACCCTGACACTAAGTGCAAAATGTACCCTGCAGTCTGCAATGGATCAGAGACTAGAGGAACACAGCCCTGTACCACATCTCTCCAATGAAGCAAGAACTTCCTCACTATCCTCCTACAGATAATTATTCTCAGACCCATCCTCGTTCTTTGAGTCAATAGCACTGATAAGGACCCATTTGTTTGCTCAAAGTCTGCACAAACACTGCCCTGAGGGCTACAGCTGTACAGATGCAATTTCCCCACTTCTCCTTTCACATGCTGAGATCAGCATGGATCTATGATAAAGCCGATGGGAGCCGTAAGCACCCAGCTGCAGGTAGACCTCTCTGATCTGGTTGAAAGTCACTTCCCTGTTTTTCTTTGGCAACCCTACTCTTAGCACAACCCCTTGGCTCAGAAAGCTGCACCTGGCAAGGAGTTGTTGTTCAGATTAGAAACCAACAGCAAAGTCATGGGCAGTCTCAAAGGCTTGGCTTTCTCTGCTAGTGGGACCTTTAAGCCAGCCCAAGTTCATGTCAGGTACAGCCACACTATGGCTCCATATTCTGCACTCCAGCACTCCATATCCCCCATTGCCTAGCCCAATAGGGCCTGGCTGCAAATGTAACCTCATGATTGGTTAGACATTAGGAAAAACTTAACTGTCGGGATGGCTAAGCACTGGAATAAATTGCTTAGGGTAGTTGTGGAATCTCCATCATTGGAGATTTTTAAGAGCAGGTTAGGAAAACACCTGTCAGGAATGGTCTAGATAATACTTTGTTCTGCCATGAGGCAGGACACTGGACAAGATGACCTCTCGAAGTCCCTTCCAGACCTATGACTGTATGATGGGAGCATAGAATGGGGACCACTCTTTGGAACAGATGCCAGCTTTGCTGCCACCAGGGGGCAACAGAGAGCTGAACCTCTTCTCTCAGGGAGCCAATTGTACTGCCTCAGCAGAGACATGTGCTTCTTACATACACTCATTGCAGTTTGCACTCATTAAGCCAGGGGTGCGTATCCCTGGGGAATGCAGAGGCCCCCCAGGGGCTACATCAACTCACCTAGATATCTGCCTAGCTTTACAACAGGATACATAAAAAACACTAGGGAAGTCAGGAAAAACTAAAACGTCATACAGACAATGACTTGTTTATACTGTTCTATGTACTCTAGTCTGAAATGTAGGTACAATATTTATACTCCAGTTGATTTCTTTGATAATTATATGGTAAAAATGAGAAAGTAAGCAATTTTTCAGTAAGTGTACTGTGACACTTTTGTATTTTATGTCTGATTTTTAAGCAGGTAGTTTTTAAGTGAGGTACGCGGGACAAAGGAGACTCCTGACAGGGATACAATAATCTGCACAGTTAAGAGCCACTGCAGTAACCCACCCACTAATTCACAGGGCTGGCTAGGCTGAGCTTGTGCAGCCCACTGCTGATATTTTGTACTTGTTTAGTCGTTTATTATAACATTCCCTGCCCCCGTCTAACCTTCCTCTGCATTTCCCTTAGGAATTCCCCATCTCCCTCTCACTGCAAGTTATCCCTATCCTTGGGCAAGAAGATTTCATCACAGAAAGAGGGGGATGCTGCAAAGCCCACTCTGTTCCAGAATCAGAGAATTGAGGGCTACAGGGAAGCATGAGTTACCCTCTCCTCTCCACTACCCACTTTATTACTGGGGTCAAGATTCTGCTCTTGGTCAAACTGGCTAGCGAGTCACTCTGGGGAAGCTTGCAAGGAATTTTAGAGCAGGAGGAAAGAGCATTTGAGAAAGACCACTTCTGGGTTTGCTGCTGCAAGTGATAAAAGTTCCTCTACTATACTGTGGACCTTGTGACCAGGTCTGCAGGATCCATGCTAGGCTGGAGGTCCCAGGAGGAAGGCAGAATTATCATTCTCAGTCTGCTGTGACATGTAAGAGAGGGCCCTTCCCCAGCCAAACACCTAGCAGCAATTCTTCTCCATTCTCCCAGTCACCCCCGTGGCCTCGTGGAGCCAGTGAGGCTGTTGCGAAAAGGGCTGTAGGATAGGAGTAACTCCCAACTGCGCACAGGAGAACCCCTGCTCCTGACAAAGACAGCGCCATCTCTGCAGGAGATATGCTGGGACAAGCCAAAGTAGGGTGCAGGTGGCCAGAGAAAAGGGGAGACGGCCAAGGTGGATTTGGTCCCTGCAGTTCTATGCTCCTACAAAGAAAGCTGCATGGAGCCCCAGGGCCACATGACCTGTCCCCAAATCCTGTATAGGGGAGACACAAGCAGCCTCCTCTCTGAACCTGCACCAGCACAAGCATCAACCACAGTGAGTACTGGGCATTAGCCTGAAGAGACTCTAGCTTTATATGCAGGGAGGTCAATCCAAGATACGTGACAAGCCTGTGCTGGGGGCAGGTCCTGTCTCAGACTAGCTCAATAAGCAAAACAGAATTTGCTATTCGGGTTTGCAAATAATGATTGAGGGAGGGAAAATCCAGAGTGAGTGATTTTCCTAGATGTCCAGGGAGCAAGTGTCTCAGCCGTAAGGGCCCTGCAGCCATTGCTGCCTTCTCAGCTACCCCAGCAAAACTGAGGCTGTGTCACCGTGTCATAAAGTTGCCTGCCCAGAGCTGAATGTGAGGCTTAAGTGGGGCAGAACCACAGCTGTGTCTCAGAACTGCAGGCTCCACACGCCACCTACATGCCCCCATGAAAAGGGGTTTGAGGCCGGGCAGCTGGGGCAAACCCATCCAACGCTGGGCTGTTGTGTGTGTGAGAGAGCACAAGGTAGGCCTGGGATCCAGAGAGGAGCCCTAGAATGCCCAACAACAGAAGCTCAGGCTAACAGAGAGTGGGCTTCCTACTGGGTCACTGAATGTCAGCACTGCTTCGGGTAAGAAACAAGGAGCTCCGTCCCGGCCAGATACCAAGGGGCTTCCTTAGCCAGGAGTATATGGAAGCAAGGACAGAAGATCCTGGCCTGATTATTATTCCTCTCAAAACAAATTGGCAGTTCCGCATTTGGCTCCTGCCTTGGTTAATGGAACAAAGGGGCTCTCTCCGCAGGGAGGGGCAGGGCTCAGACTCACTCTGCAAACTCTCCTCGGTCCTAGACAAAGTGATGAACACGACAGTCAAAAATCCTGGGGGCGTAAAGAAAAATAAATACTGGAAAGATCTGGTTTCCTGGCTAAGCCCACAGACGCCATATCTGAGCCGTTGGCTCACATCCTGCCCTGGCTGGAGCTGGCACCGGAGAGAGGCTAACCCCTCTGGAGGCTGCTGGCACACAGCATGGGCCGAGCTCTCCCTTAGTGTGCAGGCAGGGAAGTGCTGGAGTTCCGAGGATTAAAGCAGAGCTCAAAGCCCTGGCAGAATTACAGAGGGCTGCTCAGGGGGTGCATCATGTTTTATGTGATCCTCCATAGCCCTTCTCTTCAACACTCTTGTCAGGGGGCTGGATGATGCGCCCCTGCAGCTTGGCACCCCCACTGCTTCAGAGTCTCCCACAGACACTCCCACCTCTCTCTTTGGGCAACTTGTCTCGCTCACCCAGGTCCACAACAGACAGGATCTTTCTACTAAGTAGGAGCATCTTTCTCCTTCCACCATATCCTCAGAGCTGCAGTGTGCAAAGCCTCTCATGCTGGATCCACCTAATTTAAAGAGTGAGGGCTGGCAGTTGAGCTCTGAAATAGCTTGGATATTTGGATCTTCAGGGCATGCTGCACAGTGCATTACACTGTATCTATGCCTCCAGCAACCTTGGGACAGGTTGCAAGCTTCTGTGCTGGGTAGGGTTAGATATGTGGGGGGTGGGGGGAAGCTATGTATTTTTTCTTGGGTCTCTGTGTCAGGGGAAAGACAATATACTGCTGGTTAATTTTAATTTTGTTACATGGCTGGGTACCTAGTTCTTTGGATAGGGGCTACTTTTATTATTTTATGGGTAAGATTTTGTCTTTGTAAAATTAGGCAAAATTCACTGATCAGCCATGATAAAAATTTACAAACCCAGGGTACGGTCACAGCAACCAAAGATCTCTGCTGGAGGTGGAGACATTGACACTGACTGACCTACAGGCCGAGATGAGTCGGGGGTGGAGGTGGTGCTCCCTCCCTGAGCCCCACTGCCCAGGGCTGAGACTGAAGAACACATGGACATCGGTTAAAGTCATGAAATCTGTAACCTCTGTGACCAAATCACGTCACAGAATATCAAGGTTGGAAGGGACCTCAGGCGGAATCTAGTCCAACCCCCTGCTTAAAGCAGGACCAATCCCAACTAAATCATCCCAGCCAGGGCTTTTCAAGTTGGTTTCCTGGCTAAGCCCACGGACGCCATATGTGAGCCGTTGGCTCACATCCTGCCCTGGCTGGAGCTGGCACCGGAGAGAGGCTAACCCCTCTGGAGGCTGCTGGCACACAGCTTAAAAACCTCTATGGATGGAGATTCCACCACATCCCTAGATAACCCATTCCAGTCCTTCACCACCCTCCTAGTGAAATAGTGTTTCCTAAATCCATGTGCCCCAGCCCCCTAGTCATTTTCGTTGCCCTCCGCTGGACTCTCTTCAATTTATCCACATCCGTTCTGTAGTGGGGGAATCAAAACTGGACACAGTACTCCAGATGTGGCCTCACCAGTGCTGAATAGAGGAGAATGATCACTTCCCTCAATCTGCTGACAACGCTCCTACTAATGTCCTTTATTGTCGAAATCCAGCAAAGTAAAAACCCAAGCCCCTGCCCTCGTCAACGGACAGCATTGGTTCCTGGCCCAACTTGCAGCATTGGAGAGCACTGCCCACGTACTTCAGTTCTCTGAGGCAATGTTGTAAAAGACAGTTACCTTTCGTAACTGGTGTTCTTCGAGATGTGTTGCCCACGTCTATTCCACAGTAGGTGTGCGTGCTTGCCATGTGCACCGGTGCCAGAAGTTTTTCCCCTAGCAGTACCTGTAGGGGAGAACCCCCCTGCGACACCTGACTTGGCGCCGCCCTGGCACGCTGTAAGGGGGGCCCGCGCACTCCCTTACCCACAGTTCCTTCTTGTCAGACCACTCCAACAGTCCTGGATAGGACGTGGGCCAAGAAGGCTACCAACATGGCCTGCGCTGGAGTTGAGAGTGTCTTCACAATTGGCGGTGGGGGAACACCTGCTGGGTCATAACAGATACGGATGCATGACCTGATTCAGTTGGAGAGTTGCTGTGTGGAGATCGGCCAGCCCCTCTTGCGCTCAGCTGAGGCTACGAACAGCTGTGAGGACTTTCTGAACGGCTTGGTCGCTCGAGGTAGAAAGCCAGAGCCCGTCACACGTCGAGCATGTGGAGACGGCACGCCTCACTCGAAGTGTGTGGCTTGGGGCAGAGGACCAGCAGGAAGATGTCCTGGCCCATATGGAAGGTGGAGATCACCTCTGGGAGGAATGCAGGGTATGGCCAGAGCTGGACCTTGTCCTTATAGAAAACTGTGGGGGCTCAAATGTCAGGGCCCTAAGGTCTGAGACCCGCCTAGCTGACGTGATCGCCACTAGGAAGGCCACCTTCCACGATAGGTGGGACCAGGAACATGTAGCCAGGGGCTCATACGGGGCACCATGAGGCGGAACACCACCAGATTCACGTCCCACTGCAGAACTGGGGGCCTAACATACAGGAAGAGACGTCCAGTCCCTTAAGGAACCGGCCCGCCAGAGCATGGGAAAACACCGTGTGGCCCTCCACCGTTCTTGACCCACCACAAACTAGAGGAACCATCTGTGTCCCTCTAATATGAAAGTACATGTCCTGAAGGTCGAGGGCAGCGTACCAGTTCCTGGGATCCAGAGAGGGGATAATGGAGGCTAGGCTAGGCCTTGTGGAACTTGAGCTTTACCATGAAGCGATTGAGACCCCACAGGTCCAGAATGGGCCTGAGTCCCCCTTTGGCCTTCAGGATAAGGAAGTAGTGGCAGTAGAACCTCTTGCCCTTGAATTTTTCAGGTACCACTTCCATCGCCCCCAGACCCAGGAGCCACCCCACCTCCTGCTTGAGCAGGGCTTCATGCGATGGGTCCCCCAGGCAGAATGGTGACAGAGGATGGATGGGCAGGGAGGAAGTGAACTGGAGGGTGTACCCCCTGGAGATGGTGTTGACGACCCACTGGTCCGAGGTCAATCACGACCACTCCAGTAGGAAAGCACACAACCAGTTGGAAAAGGGGAGCTTTATTGATGGTGGATCCCTGAACGGAACTGGTAGGACGCCCTCGAGAGTCCTGTCAAAACCAGTTCTTCCCTGCCTGTCTGCCCTTAGAGGACCCAGGTTGCGGGGTCAGTCGCGACTGCTTGTGGGGCCGCCTTTTATAGTCTCGCGACTTCTTATAGGTGGCCTCAAATTTTTGCTGGGTGGGCTGCACAGGGGCTTGCTGAGGACTGAACTTGGATTTAGCCAGAGGAGGGACACAGAGACCTAAAATTTGGAGGGTTGTGTGGGAGTCCTTCATGTCGTGCAGCTAAGTATCCGTCTGCTCTGCAAACAGGGCCTTGCCGTCGAATGGGAGGTCCTGTATGGCAGACTGAGCCTCGCTGGACAGCCCAGACAGCAGGAGCCATGACGCCCTTCTCATGGAGACAGCAGAGGCCATGGACCGCACGGCTGTGTCGGCTGCATCCAATGCAGCCTGCAGAGTCGTCAGGGTGGCCGCTGTACCCCTCTCCACCAGCACCTGGAACTCCTTCCTGCCACGCCCCTGGAAAGAGACCTTGAACTTTGGCAGAGAGCCTCACAAATTGAACTCGTATCTGCCCAATAGAGCTTGGTGGTTCGCCACCCGCAGATGGAAACTCAAGGATGAATAACCCTTTTTCCAAACGAATCCAGTCTCCTTGACTCTTTGTTCTTAGGGGAGGGGCCGGCTGGCCCTGCCACTCCTTGTGATTGACCGATTTGACCACTAGGGGGTTGGGCGCCGAGTGGGCACACAGGTACTCATGCCCCTTAGCCAGTACAAAGTACTTGTGCTCTGCCCTCTTAGATATGGGAGCCAACAAGGCTGGCGTTTGCCACAGGGCATGCGAAATCTTTGCCACCCCATCATGGAGGGGCAAGGCCACAATGCCCAGTATTGAAGAGGTCAGCAGCACATTAAAACAGGGAGTCCAAGGGCTCTTCCATCTCTTCAGCTTGGAGGTGGAGGTTTGAAGCCACCCTTTTAAGGAGGTCCTGGTTGGCCTGAAAGTCCAGAAGGAGGGTGGGGACGCTATCACCACTTCCTGGGAGGGTGAGGCGGCTGGCACTGAGCTTTGGGTGTCCATAGGCACCACAGGATCCACCACCTGGTCGAGCTCCGGGCACGGCACCGAAGATGTACCCCCACCGACGTCTTATGCGGAGGCCTGGAGAGGGAGGCCAACGGTGCCTCCGAGGCCATCGGGGACCATGGTACCCACTAGTACCATTGGGCCAGCCATGAGGCCCAGTGCCACTGCATCTTTCTGCGGCAACAAAGGCCTGCGCTGCTCTGCCTGGCCAGCTTGGCTGACAGAGGGATGGCTTCCAGCCGAGGTCGGGCTAACGAATGAGTCTCTGCTGCGTCGAGACCGTGACGAGCGTCAGCAACGACATTGCCCATGGGACCGTGACCTGGACCCGGAGGACTGGTACCGACAGTAACTAGTGCTCCTGGAACAACTCCAGGACGGGTGGACCCACGACGGTGTGGTGCCGGCAACTGACGCCCAGGACTACGGAGGTGGTACCGTGGAGGGGACTCCGAATGGGACTCTGAGTGGGAACGGCGATGGTACCCCATTATGGACGGGGACTTTGGGCGATGTCCCCCTCGGTCCTGTCAGTGCACGCTCCTTGACATGGAGCAACGCCTGGAGTCCCAGGCCGATGACACCCAGCCCGAGAGCCTGGCAGGCGTCGAGGGAGATCCCTGTGGACTCTGCCCTGGACGGTGAACAGCATTGGGAACGTTCCCTTGACCACGACCAGTACTGCTCTGGGGGCAACTGCAGGGAGCCCAGCGGTGGCTTGCTTCTGGAGCGCAGGATCGACATCGGTGGCGCTCCGGGCACCTGCGGGGACAAGACATCTCGGGGTGCTTGCAAGGCCTCCTCCGTGGAAGGCATCCAGAGAGACCTGTGCCGATGTGGCCGGAGTCGGCGTGAGTCGGAGGCCTGGAGGCCGAAGAGGATTGAGGACTGTCTGACACGGGCCTAGCCTCTGCCCTGGTGCACCGCGGTGCCGTTGCAAAGAGGGCATCTTCTTGGCCCTCTTATGCCCCGAGGATGGGGAGCAGTGCCGACTGGATGAAGGCGCCGGGGGATCGCCACACACCGACACCGTGATGCCCGGTGCCGGCTCAGAGCGGCGTGCCAAAGTCAGGGTCAGTGCCAACTCCATTAGGATGGCCTGGAGTTGAATTTCCCTCTCTCTTTTTGTCGGGGCTTGAACGATTTGCAGACCTTGCAATGATCGCTGATATGGGTCTCACCCAAACAGTGTAAACAGTCCACATGCGGGTCACTCCTCGACACAGAACACCTGCAAGTGTCATAAGACTTAAAGCCCGGGGCTCAGTGCATGCCCGGGCCCGGGCGCTCTAACTAACTTGAAAACTGAGTAACTAACTACGGGTACCAGAAAAACGCTAAGGACGAGCTGCAGCGATGCTGGAGCTGTGAAGTTCCGATGCACCTTCACTGGCAGCAAGGAGGAACTGAGGGTAGGGGAGCGCACAGCGCCCCTTATAGTGTGCCAGGGCAGTGACACTTCAGGGGTCGCAGGGGCACTCCCCCTTCAGGTACTGCTAGGGGAAAACTTCTGGCACCGGTGCATGTGGCAAGCACACACACCTACTGTGGAATACACACGAACAATCACTCGAAGAAGAACCTTCACCTCCCAGAAGGAATAGGATCTTTATTGGGATCAGCCTATCCAGGTTCCTGGAGATGGCAAGTCAGCACCCCAGAGTCACAAGAAAGGATCAGCTGAGGGGCATCTCCCCAGTCCCTGGATTCCTGCTGCTTTTCCTCTTCTGCTAATCAATGGCCACCTTGTCTCACAGGTGGTACATAAGAAGACACTCACCTAGAAGGTGCTTCATGATGGCCTGGTTGTGCTCCCAGAGGTTGTTGAAGGTGCCCCAGCGTGAATGGCCATCGGGCACGGGGTTTCTCTTCATCCACCCACCACAGGCATATTTGAAGAAATCCTCGCAGGGGCTCACTGTCCGGTCCAGAGAGCTCAGGATGGAGCTGGTGACGGAGATGCAGGCTTCCGTCAGACATGTCTTGGATGGCCCTGGAAGGCAAGTGGCAGAACATCAGACCACAAGTCACCCTGGAGGCATCTGAACAGTTTGGCCTGGTGCTTTAGGTTGAAAACAGAGTTTGCTGGGAAGGCTTCAGCATCGAGGTGAGACAGAATCTAAGATAAACCCAATGGGACAAGACACTTCTGGTATCTGGGCACATGTACAATTGGACCTTCTGACTACTTCTCTTGGCAAGTGAGTGTTGTTCCTCATTTCCTCCCTCCCTTAGTTAGGGTCTTAGATCCTTTAAAAAAGGGGTGTCAGGGCTCCCAAACTATCCTACAGCAGCTCACTTCAGGGGCAAGTGATGCAGTATAGGCTTAAAGTCACTCCTATTTTACCATGGTGCCACTTCCTACCAAAGCCAGGGACAATCTGGCTGACTAGAGCCAGGGGAATGTTGGCCTTTAAATTCACATGGGGGTGGGGGACGGTCCACAAGCTCTTTATACATCTTGAAGTAGGTCTGCAAAGCAGCCTTTATTTCCCTCTACCCCACCCAGAGGAGTGTGGTGCTGGTCAAAGAGTTGCCTGATGCTCCAGAGAATGGAATCCTCCTTCCAGCCATATTTGTCAGCATCTCTCAGCCCTGCCCCAGAAAGGCCTTTGCTGCAGGGAAAGGCGGTTTAGCCTTCATCCCAATTTCAAACCCAAGGCCTCTGAATCTTATAGCAGGGATGCTGATTGTTGCAATGGATTTTGTGATCTGACCTGCCTAAGAGGAGCTCAACTGTAAACCCAGCTCACTCCCATAGCAGCTGCCATTAGTGCTCTTCACACAGTTACCCTACAGCTACCATACATAGATCCCTTGCAAATGAAGGACTTACTATCTCTGTAATGGAATCCCAGGGCTAAGACACAGGCCAAGAGGCCAAGTGCTAGAACCCCGATCAGGACCAGGAGACGCTTCTCAATGTGAGTGCGTTCTGTCCAGCAATTCCTGCTGTTTCCAGAGCCACGGAAATTTACCTAGGGAGGGAAAAGGAAGAATCAGTCTAATGACAGGAATTTCTGCACCTTCCCACCAGGTCAATATCCCTTGAATTGAGGCTATGAAGAAAAACGTCCTCCCGTCACATTTTTCTGTTTCTATAGACTTGTATTTTAAGTGACACTGTTCAGATCCTGCCCCCTCCCACAGCAGATATGCCAGTAATGGAAGATAACTGGGGTAGTTTATTTAAAATGGTCTGAAAATTCGTCACTTATTTCTCATGCAACAGGAGCTGTGCTACATGCAGACAGTGTTGCACAGAGATTGCTATGAACAAGTCACTCACAGGTCAGGAAAGCTCCAGATTCTTTGAGGAGGGTTGACAGAAGGAGGGGGAAGAGCCCATATAAAGCTTGTGAACTGGAAAGAACTCTGCACTAACCAGAAATCGTAACAGGAAGGGGGAGACAATCAGAGGAAACGCACCCAGAGCAGTGGAAACTGGAATATTTCAGAGCTTGGCAAGTCTAGAGCCATCATCACCTTTTCCCAGTCAGACATGGGTAGTTTTGGGTAGCAAAGCCACGGGGAATTAGCTCAGATGGTAGAGCGCCTGCTTAGCATGCGGAGCCTGCATTCTCCAAGCCCCTTCTATTTCATCTCATCCCATCCCATGATAACTCAGTGGTTTGCGCATTGGTCTGCTAAACCCAAGGTTGTGAGCTCAGTCCTTGAGGGGCCATTTATGGATCTGGGGCAGAAATCTGTGGGTGAGATTGTGGCCTGCGCTATGCAGGAGGTCAGACTAGACGATCATAACGGTCCCTTCTGATCTTAAAGTCTATGAGTTTTCGTCAGCCGGGTGAGGAGGAGCTTCCAGGAGCTTGGCTGGCACTTGGAAACTTCAGGCCCACTCCCTTGCCTAGCAGGTGCTCCAAGCCAGAGACAGAAGCACTTGTGAGTTTTGTGACCTCCATGCTGTTACCTACACATTTCTGTTTGACTGGAAGTCAGATAAAGGAAAGACTGGAGAATAGGATGGCTTTGCAGAGCTCCCTGTTGGTTCTTGGGTAAGTGATTAGGTAAATCCCTTTACTTCAATGCAATGGAAGGCTGTATCCTAATGTGGGCCATATAAGAATATAGGGACAGGGTTGTATGGTGCTGAAGCACTGAATAAAAAATTCTGGAGCCCAGAGATGGAAGAGACCTATTACTGCCTCAGTGTTCCCAGGCAGTATTGTTCCATATAGTATTACTTCTGTTGTCACCCCTAGCCCAGGGGGAAAATTGATCTAGTGGCCTGATGCTCAAGACATGGGTTCAATTCCTGCTGCTTAACGCATTTGTAAAAAATATCCAGAGTGAGTAAATCCAGGCTCTTGATTTTCAGCAATGCAAACGCTTTCCAGGTAGCCTGCCCGGGACCGGGCTCTGCTGGTGGGTGTGGGGGTAGTGCCATGGGGATCACGACAGCTATGCTAACGTACGCCAGCTGAGGAGCTGACCCCGCCAGTTTAACTGTGGAGCAGAGGGGTTTTTTAAAAAAATCCCCTGCTGGTTTTCTTGACAGTATCACATATCCCAGAGGGGAAGGATGATCCAGCAATTAAGAGTGCTGGCCATGGGTGGGCCAGGTCCAGCTCCCTCTTTTGTCACAGGCTTCCTGTGTCACCTTGGCTAAACCATTTAGGCCACGTCTACATGGCATGCAAAGATGACCTCTTAACTCAGATTAGCTAACTGGGCTTAAAATACACACTAACTTGGCAGCTGGAGTTTGATCTCAGGCTGCCCTATAGATTTTGACTTGAGCTACTAACACAAATTAAAAGCAGAGATGCTGCATCTTCACTGCTCTTTTAATTTGAGCTGGCTAACCAGAGTTAGCAACATACTATTTTTTGGTTTAGACGTGCCCTTAGTCTCTCTGTGCCTCAGTTTCCCATCTGAACAATGGGGATAACAGCCCCGCCCACACAGGAGTGGGAGGATAAATAAAAGGTGGCAAGATGCACAGATGCTGTGGTAACAGAGGCCACAGAGGCATCTAAAACAGGTACTGAGAATAATTGTCTATGGCTGTCATTTCCTATGTATGGCTGTGTTAGGGGAAATATAGGCTTATTTTTTGGGGCTCCCCTTGGATTGGCCACCCCTCAAACAGCCACATCAATGAGGTTCTGGTCCATCTGCTTCTAAAGCCCAGTCTGAGATGGTTTGCCTCATTAAGGGTAGCCCCTGCCTCTCCTCCAGCACCTGAGAACTGTCACACCTGAACAACTCTGGCCCAGCTACCCAGCCTGGGTATGGGAAATCTGCACTGCCTCCCCATGCCAATAGCCCCTGCACAATCACTGTGCTAGCTGGCCACCCCGCCAGGCAATTTGGGGTGGGGTGCACCTATGACAGCGAAATACCATTTGGGGGGCTTAACATTTGCCCTGCAACATCTGCCCAAGGTGACAACTCTGGCAGCACCCTCCAGCTGCAGAAACCACCAGGAGGCAACAGGAAATAGAGGAGAGGCAGCAGCTGCTCAGACAGAGAGGACCAGTCTCCTCTGGCCTTTGAAGGAGCGGTGTTGGCAAGACCAGCCAAGCTGGGAGCAAAGGGGCTTTGCCTGGGGAAGGAAAGGCTGTCTTCAGTGTTCAAGGCCAGAGGAACCACCAGATCATCTAGTCTGACCTCCTGCATATCACCACCCAGCCCAACCACCGGAATCAGACCCACCTGTTACAGCCCTGCAGACTGCTGGCCGCCCAAACACATGGCTCTCCTTGGGCTTATCTGTCTGAATCAAGCCTGTTGACCACTCAGTGAGTCTGAGACAGGCTCTCCTGGCCCTCTGGAGGAAGAGCAAGGCCTCAGTATGAACTGAGGGAGGGAAGCAGGCAGGGGAGAAGAGGAGAATGACATTCCCTTGGAACTGACCCAGTCCATGTTGGACTCAGAGCAATAGGGCTGTTGATAGTTTTGAGTAGGGAGGTTTATTGCCAAGTTGTCAGTTTGCTCCAGCGATGGCCACCTGGCTCCTGACCAATGGGACTCTTGCTTTAGCATTAGATTAAGGAACAACACACTGCATTTGTGAGAGCAGCAATGGGTTACAGACCATGCTTCCTATCCCGCAAGCTGGGTCTGAAGTGACTGTTCTAAGCAAGGCATGGAAATGACAGAGCTCAGTCTTAGCGGACTACATCCTGCGAGACAACCTCACGGGTTTGCTAACGCAGCATGGAGAGCTGCAGAGGAATTGGCTCAAGCACAATTCTGGCTTGCCCCGTAAGTAGACAAAGGTTGCTGCAGAAAAGGTCTCTCTAGCTATGCATAAGGTGCTTGTGGAGAATCATAGAATATCAGGGTTGGGAGGGACCTCAGGAGGTCATTCAGTCCAACCCCCTGCTCAACTCCAACTAAATCATCCCAGCCAGGGCTTTGTCAAGCCTGACCTTAAAATCCAGTCAGACAGTGAAATATCTTTGCACTGATCTATTATACAGTTTAACGCCTGCTAAGCAGTCAGCCCACTGTCCTTTGCGGTGTGCATGCCTCAGAGATGCAGCAAGGAATAAGCTTCAGAATGTGGACAACAAAAGTTATACACCTCTCACTCAGAGCCAAGGATTCAGATCACTGTCTCGCAGTTGATGTGCACAGCACACATATCATAGATAACAGCAGCTGCTGGCAGCAGGGGAAGTCAGCTCGCTTTCTGCCCTGGGGCCTGGCAGCTGCAGAAATTCACTGGTACAATGGGATGTCTAAATCCCTACACAGTCCCTCTTCAGTGAGTTTCTCCATTCTTCATTGTTTTGGAGGAACTAGACTGAGATTAGCGTAATCTCCTTTCAGGAAGGGATAAAGATTTAGTTGCACCAATATCTGCATGGCCCACCCCCACTAATCAATAGGAATGAACTCTGCAGGCAAGGACATGTAGATGGAGCATGGGAACAGGAGAGCTGCATTCAGAGGATGGGCAGGAGAAAAGGTCAGACAACACTAGGACCCAAAGAATAGTGCCAGCAGCTGATGAGAGTGAGGTGGCAGCCAGAGAAACACCATTGAAGCAGAACACAACAGAGGTCAATAAAAGCTAACAGGAATAGCCACACATAATGCACTAATGAAACCTCGCACAATAATAGCAGGAAGCACAACCCTGCCATTTTAGGCTGCAGTCTCAATAGAGATTACTCAAGCGATGCAAGGCCTGGTTAACCCCTGGCAGAGACTGAGGCTCGAGTGCTACAGGAGGTGTCACTGGCTGTCATCTTGGCTGACACACCAGGATTAAACCAGGGACCTCCAGAACAAGAAGCATAAATCTCTACAGTTTGAGCTAAAAGGCCAGGCTCTTAAGGACCGTAGCCTCTATGGGTCAGGCATGGGTGGGAGAAGGGACATGGCAGACCCTTCTCCTGGAGCTAGTGCCCACCTAGGGCCCCTCACAGTGCTAGGGGATGCTGTACTGCAGGAGGGCTCACAAGAGATGTGAAAAGTGAGGCGCTCATTTATTTTCAGTGAACACTTGTGCTATTGGAACACTCAAAGGCCTCAGTCAGGACCAAGGCCCCATTGTGCTCGGTGCTGTACAGAGTGACACATACAACTCCTGTTGTGGAGGATTTACAATCCTGAGGATCAGGTATTAACTCTGGTATCATGGCCTAATTACAAATGGGATGTTACCAGCGCTGGGCTATTTGCTGGAAAAAAGTTTCCAATTAATTGAGCCTCTTCTCCATTTGCAGGTAACTTGCAAGCAGACCAATTTTTACAAGTTTTTGTTCAATTGACACTTTACAGGAATATACTGGAGTTCAGCCTGTGTGGACAGAAAAATATTTGCTGCTGATTATCTGTAGGGCATGAAGTCACATTAGTTTATTTCTGCTCCCTTTCTGAATGACAGACTAATGGACGTGGGAAGAAATCCAACATGGTGGCACTTAGAGCTTTTGTTCTGTCTCTGTACATCCCCTAGAACTACAGAATCCTGGGCCATGACTGGGGATCCTTGGTGATACAGTAATATAAGCAAGAAATAATTATAATCTCTGGTGGATATTCATGAGACAATCTTTCTTTGGTTGTTTGCAAGAAAGTCTAATGTGTCAATAAGGATTGTGTATACAGTTAACATTACCGATCCAGATTGCTGGCTGGCATCAATGGAGCTGTGCCAATTTACACCAGATGGGCATCTGGCCCAGTGTTTTCATTTCAGAAATGTTCATACCTTTTTGTTGTATTTGTCAAGTGCTAGTAACTTTCTGCCAGCTTAAATTCTCCCCCTGGAAGTTCTGTTGCCTCCTGTTCTAAGTAATGCTATGCTAAATTTGATGACTGCTGCATTCCACTCCAGAGGTGGGCTCACTTTTGGATGAAGATATTTCCGTATTGTGGGGATGTTAAAAAAAAAAAAGTGGAAGGAATTTTGCCACGGACTTGAATGGGAGCAAGATTGGATTTTACAGGCTGGAAAATACTTTGGGATGCAAAGTGCTCCCTAAAAGCAGGATCAAGGGAAACATTGACAAGGCATTCCAGAGTATGTCTACACTGGAATAAAAGACCTGCAGCACAGCTGCGGCTGGCCTAGGTCAGCTGACCCTCTCTTTTGTGGGATTCCACAGCCCAGGCTCTAACCCGTGCCCGAATGTCTGCACAGCAATTTTACAGCCCTGCAGTCTGAGCTCCCCACACACAAGTCAGCTGACCCAGGCCAGCCAGAGGTGTTTAATTGTGACATATATGCATCCTCAGAGGCTGAGCAACTCCTTTTCCTTGTACCACTAGCACTTTCCTCATATTAGTATTCCAGTTCTCTTCCACTATCTCCTTTGAGAGGATGGGTCATTTTTAAAAGTTGCAAGTACTTGTCCCCAGGCATTGTAACCTGGCCACATCTGTTCTGAACCCGAGAAAGATTTACTATTCTATTCCTTGGAATATTATTATATTGCTTAAAGTACTAGTGGTCTGGAGTATCTGGCTATCTGCAGGTCTTACATAGAGTCCAGCTGTGCAGGTCTCTCACACTGCATGCTCAGTTGCTCCTGATTGTCACTAATTAGTGCTGTATTTTCATGGTGCTAGGAGCTACATCCTCTTTAACTGGAAGTTATTAGCACATGAAAATTCTCTATAGTCTCTGCTGCCATTATGTGCCACCTGAATTGAGTTACTTCACAGGTAAGTGGCCGAGAACAAAATATCAAACCAGTATGTGCACAACATAATGTTTATGCAGCAGTTAATATAAACCTTCTGCACAGATCTGAATAAAGCTGTTTCTAGCAGATCTGCCTTCAACTAGCCCCTGAAGACAGGCTTTATGGCTACTTACATACAGGAACCCTGCCACACCCATGCTTTGTAAGGCACAATATAGTTTAAGATGATTTACTGTGTGGAGGCTGAGTGATTTTTCCGTACCAGAGGGAACATCCTGCCCAGCATCCACATACATCAGGAGGTAAACAGGTTGTGACTCTCTCTCCACTGAGCATCAGCCTTAACTTAGAGATGCTATTTTACACACTCGGAGGCAGCGATTCTTAACTTGACACAGAACCAGCATGGTCTTTTTGAGGCTTGATTGCCAAAGTGCCTCTGAATTAGTTGGTCCCTGCGAAATGTTGGCTCCAGACCCTCAGTAAGTGGTTCTGATTCAAACTCTGGGGGATCACACTCACTAGAGAGAATGACTGGAGACATCCTGGGATAGCTTGTGCATGTGGCTGCAGGGAAATTAAAACCGTAACTTATTAATTTTATTCCTACCTGTGCACCAGAATCTGCACATACTTGAGCATGCAGCATTTTTCTGAGCAGCATGCAACTCCTTGGAAATAGGCCCAGCCCATCTACACTGAACAGACTGTCCTGCAAAGACACTGTTTGAGGTATAAAAAATGGCTTCTACAGTGTCCAGACCTTCATGCATGGACATGTGACTTGCCCAGGTGACTCCAGACACTATCTTGCCACCTGTAATTTTCCACTAGTGTGCTGAGGGTTTTGTTTGAAATAATGGGTTTCCTCCACATGGCAGAAGACAGAAAAGGTCGTGGAAACCCCTCCATTTTTCCTCTTTTCTGCTCCAGTCTCTGGACTATGAACTTATACTAACGAGCGCATTCTAACCAATGATGGAAGCTGAGGACTTTCCAATGATTTGGAAGCAGCCTGAGACAAACTGCTGGCTTAAGTCATTCCATCACTGCTACAAGCCTGAACCAAGAACTTTGCAGTTATTGTATGTATTTGATTCCTTTAACCAGTTTTAACTCTCACCTTTTTTCTATGAATAAACCTTTATATTTTAGATACTAAAGGATTGGCAACAGTGTGATTTTTGGGAAAGGTCTAAGTTATATATTAACCTGGGTGTGTGGCTGATCCTTTGCGATCAGGAGAGCCTTTTATTTGATGAGACTGGTTGTAAAGAACCACTCACCTTTAAATCCAGTGGTGGTGATACAAGAACTGGAATGCTAAGAAATCATAAAAGCAGTTTCCATGTGGTGAAACAGAAGTTTCCTTTTGTTTCTGACTTGGTATATCTTATGGAAGAATATTGTCCAAGATGGGTGGTTATCTGCCCTATTTCTCAGCAGTTTCTCCTGAACCTGGCATCCTCAGTTGTGACCCACTGAGGCACGGTTACACCTTGGGAAACTCACTTAGCTCTCTGTGCTGCCCTACCTCAGAGGGGTGTGTGAGGATAAACACATTCAAGACTGGGATGTGCTCCGATGCTACAGTGGTGTGAGTCATAAGTCCCTTTGATAGATGGGGCTGACACCTGCAAGAAGGACCATGATGAGAATTGGTCCTCCAGCATCACAGCGCCCTTGTACCTGCTGCAGCATCAGTTCAGGACTGACGCAGAGCCCTGCACACTGAATCACCGGCAGCACTTCCTGCAGCACCCAGAAATGCTCCACTAGCCCCTGGCATCAGCCAGGGCTTTGTAAGTGTCACACTTGCAGCTCAGCTCAGAACTGTACTGTCTGTTTAAGCCCTGAATCTCCTTCAGCCAAAGAAATTGTGGAATGAAGAGGGGTAGTGTATAAAGTGGTGGAGTTCAGCACGATCCCATTGGGCCCAGTCTGAGAAACATAGGGCTGATGTGATAGGGGCTTGGTTGACAGTTTAAGACCTTGATGTGCAGTTGCTGACTCAGTTTATTTCAAGGGAACAGGAAAGTCAGCAAGAACAGCATCGAAATGCAAGCTAAAAGGGAGACCGTACTGGGTTCACTCAGGCAAACGAAGGACTTTTTCCTTCTTAGGAAAGATTCTTTAGACCTTTACCAGGTCATTAGCACGAATGCCTTGTTTTCATAACTTTTCAGGCCAGAAGGGACTGATATGATCATCTCGTCTGACCTCCTGAAGAGCCCAGGCTGTAGAATTTCACCCAGTGATTCCTGCATGGTACTGTGATCTGTGGCTGGGCTAGAGTATCTCTGTAATAACATCCAGTCATGAGTTAAAGCCTCCAAGCGACGGAGGATTTACCACATCCCTTGGCAAGTTATGCTGACGGTTAATTACCTTCACTATTAAAAATGTACATCTGATTTCTGGGTGAACTTTGCTGGCTTCCACTTTCAGTCACTGGATATTATTATGCCTTTCTCTGTGCGGATAGCGAGCCCTCCAGCACCCAAAACCTCCTTCCTGCCTCGGTGTCTGTAGACAGTAATCAGGCAGGATGAAACAAGGTTTACTGTGGGGCTAATCTAGTCTTTCCATTGGCCAGGAACCTGGTAGACAGTGTGGAGTTCACTGAGGGTAGGTGGGACAGCTCAGGAGGGCAAGCAGGCACAAAGCACACACTCTGCTGCTCATCTCACCATGCACTAGACTCTGCACCACACTGCCCATCAGCTGGGCTGCACCAGGCACCTGTGAGGTCAAAACTTCGGCCCTAGGGGCTGTGCATTGTGCACAGAGGGGCAGACCGAAAAGGGTTTTGAGGAGTTCTCACATCACCACCCTTCTGGCTTGGCCCCCTCACAGCCTCTCTCTAAGGGGGCTTGGCAGGACAGCCTATTTGTAACACCGCAGACATTGGTGGCGTCACTCCCAGGCAAGAGTTAGCCCCCAAGTGTCTGTGTTGAATTCACTGTGTCTAAGGTTCCCGACAGCTGACAGACACCGCCCTGAAGGGGCTGGGCTGGAGGTGATGGCTTAGGATGGAGAATTCAAGAGAGTATTTGCCAGGGCAAATCCCAAAAGCAAAAACTGCCTGTTGAAAGTGTCCCTCAGTTAGACTTCGCCCAGGCTCAGATTCAGTGAGTCCCAGTATGTTTCTAGCCTGGGCTGTCTCAGGTACAGCACTCTGACCCACCTGATCAGGTACATAACAGAAGGCCAGGCTCCACCCACAGCCAAGTGTAAACAGGCAGGCACTTTTCCCTAGCCGTGCTGCAGCCCTGGGAGAGCAGACCAGGTACATGCACAGTCAGGAAGCAGCCTAGATAGCAGGGCCGGCCCACAACATGTTGGCACCTGAGGCGGGGAGCTCAAATGACACGCCCATGCCCCCTCACTTGGGCCAAAACTTTGAAAGGTCTCTTGTGTCTTCCTTCCTCCAGCACGGCACTCCCCCATCTCTCTGCATCTAGAGCAGAGAATACATGCACCAGCAGCAGATAATTTTCTATGCTCTGGGTCCCAGTGGCGCCCCTCCCTCCTCCCCAAATCTGGCACCTGAGGCAGCCACTTCAGTTCAGGCCTTACGGTAAGGCCAGTCCTGCTAGATAGAGAAGCACCTACTCCTGAGGGTGGGGTGAATGGGGCTCCCAGGGTCACTAGACAGAGGAGGGCACATTGGGCCCATTCTCACCTCCTGCATCACTGGAGGACAGAGTTCCTTTCTATCAGCAAGACAAGTTCCCTACACATACCCCTTGCTCATGATATGGGAGCAGGACAATCACTGCAGGAGAGAGGGCTGTGTCTGGAATGACCTTACAGCCACATTGATTGCAAAGTGGGGTGTCACGGGCTGGATCGCCTACCTGGATTCCATTGGGGTAAACTTCTCCTTCTCCGATTGAGTCTATCAGATCTTCCTCATCCAGTGTCGCCCGCTTGTAGGTAGACATCTGAAACGTCAAATGGAGAACAGATTCCCTTAGCGTCTCCATGGCAAGGAATATTTAAAGACACCAGACAGACAGACGCTGCTTTGCGAATAGGGCAACTCAGATATCAGCTCAGGCCTTGCTGGCTGGATCTCCATCTCCTGTGATCTTTGCTCAGACTAAGAAGCTAGTGATTCCAGAGGCATCTGTCCAAGTGTTACCAGGAAAGTCTCAGAACACGGTTAATCAGAACAACCTCCCCTTTCTCCCTGGATCAGCTTCACAGATCCTTCCCAGAGAGTCAAAGTGGAATGGCAACTGAGGCAATAAGAGAGGTTTGGGCTGGGACATCTGCCCAGCCAGGTTGTAAATCCTCCTTTGTGCTGACTCCAAGAGACTGAGATATAAAGGTACTGAAAAATTATAAACTGAAGAAACTCAAAAAAGGAACAAGAAAGTCAGCCCACCCACAGGCCAAATCACCCGCCCCCATGTCTCCTCTAAGCCTTAAGTAAACTTTCTCTTTCAATGGGAAGAAAGACTCCTGTGCAGAGACGGACTGCCTAGTTCAGCCTGGGAACATCAGACAGGCATGTTTCCAAACACAGGATCAGGGAGCAAGTGAGAGAACAGGAAGTAAAATAAAGTCTGCCTGCCTTTGTGAGGCTGCATTCCACAGCAGGAGCCAATGGATTGTTCAAAACTTTCAGAGGCCTGCCTCCTTCTCTCATAGTTAGCTCCACCCTGCCCCAACTCCATCTCTAACCTGCCCGTCCCTCCTGCTTATCTAACACTCCAGGGCTGCTCTCCAGAGAGGAGAGTGAGGGACAGGCAGAGGGGATGGCCAGAGAAGCAGATGGTTCTTGCAGCCATCATCATCCAAATACCAAGAAATAATCATTTTGTTCCCATGCTGGACCTTTCCATGTAGTCACACATACTGAGTGTGCCATGCCAGTCTGGAGCTCGCACTTGTGCCTAGGGTGACCAGATGGCCTAGCTGGCTGGATTGTCCCAGTTTTGAGGGACCACCCCCAGAGGGTCTGAAACAGGGGCAGGGCACTGGACTCCGCTGAACCAGTCAGGAGGGATCCTTCCACTTCTACCAACTTCTCCAACTCCACCATCACTGCTACCTTCTCAGCAAGGTTTGCCACTGTTGTCTACCAAATCTAGCTGCTACCCAAGCAGCATCCAGTCCACCAGCCAAGCCTCCCCTGCCTTTGCCCCAAGCCTTCTTAAATGCAGTAAGGGGTGTCCTGACTTCAGCTTTAGAGATCAAATCCTGGTGCCCTAATCTAGGCTCCCTCATTTAAATTCTTGCCCCATGCAGTGCCCATCCATACCTCTATATAGAGGCCTCTGGACTGCTGCAGTCTCCACAGGATACTGGGCTCAGCCGCTGGTCCTGCCCACAAGCAAGCCCCTGCAGCTCTAATCGGCCGCTGTTCCCAGTCATTGGGAGCTATGGAATCAGCGCTAGGCAGCACACGGAGACCCCCTCTCCCCCAGGGGTGGGGTTTGGGCTCTGGCTGGCGGTGCAGGCTCTGGAGTTTTGCTGGAGATGATGGGTTTGGGGTGCAGGAGGATGCTCCAGGCTGAGGAGCCAACATTTGAGGGGTGGGCACACACAGGGTCCCCGGCTGCCGCTTCACAGAAGAGCCGTGAGAAGCCACGGCAGGTAGGGAGCCTGTCTTAGGCTCACTGCGCTGCCAACCGGACTTCAAACAGCCTGGTCAGCAAATGGATGAAAAAGCAAATCTGACCCTACCCACTCTAGTTCCATGCCTCCCCGCTCCAACCCTGCTGTAGCTCAAGAAGAGGGCCTGTGTCTTCTACTAGTACCCTGCCACAGCTTGGAAGAGAAGAGAACTGCTTAGCAAAGCCTCTGTCACCCCAGCTACACTAAAGGCAGGTAAATTGGAGCTGGGAGGCCACCTGATCCTGATTGGCAGAGCAGGAACAGCTGCTGCCTCTGCAGGCTGGGGCTGGATAAAAGCCCCAGAGGCAGGAAGCAGGCAGAGGTTGGACAAAAAGGTGCCTGTGAAGGAGGTGGAGGAGCTGGGAAGAATAGCTTGCCCTTCTCCCCTGCTGGGAGACAAGAAAGAAGGAATTTTGTATATATTGTGCTGTGAAGGTGGTGGGAGCATGTCTTGTACAATAAAACACAGGTGAGCACTGCAAACTAGGTCTCCTGAGTGACTTTCTGGGACAAGTGGGGGCAGGAGCCAGGAGGGTCCTGAAGGAACCCTGTTACACAAGCCAATTAATCCCTCTTTCCTGCACTCTGCCTCACAGCCATTTGTGATCCCTGCCCTGGTGAGAAGGCAAGTGGAAAACTCTTCCATTCTAGTGCATCTCTGTATCTCAGCTGACATCCAGCTGGGCTTATCTGTTCCTTAGCATTTCCTTCCCTCTGTTGCCTGCCTCTGTGGCTGGCACCAGCAGGGCAGTGAGCGCTGTGGAGCATTGTCTGAGATTCACATGATGCAAACAAAAAAACAACATTGTGACTTCTACAAAACTGTGGTTTTTCCTTGGAGTGGCAGAAAGGCGCTTTGTTACGCAGAGGCCCCAAGGGTTGGTATCCCTCCATCTGCCTAACAGTGGAGAGAGGTGATTCACTTCAGCTATGTTATTTTATCGGCAGTGCCAAGCGGAATCTCAAGGCACGTCTCCAGCAGAACACGAAACAGGACAGTTGTAGCAAAGCCCTTTTGCCCACACTCAAAAAATTAATCAGCTACATTCTGCCTCCTCTCTACATAGCCAACAGCGTGGCCTGCTGGACAGGGCATGGCATGAGGCCTCAGACTTGGCTCCTAAACTCGGCTCCGTCAATAACCCACTGTGTGACCTTGGACAAGTCCATTTGTGCCTTTGTTTCCCATCTGCCTGGTCTAGTTAATCCAGGGATGGGTGAACTTTTTGGTCCAAGGACTGCAGCTGGGTGGGGGAATTATATGCAGGGCCATGAATGTAGGGCTGGAGCAGGCGGTTGGGGTGCAAGAGGGAGTGCAGTGTGCAGGAAGAGGCTCAGGGTAAGGGGTTGGGGTGCAGGGGGCTCAGTGTGGGGTGCAGCAATGGGGCTCAAGGCAGGGGGCTCGGGGTGGGGTGCAGGAGGGGTTCGGGGTATGGGCTCTGGGCCAGCAGTGCTTACCTTCAGTGGCTCCAGTTCCCTGGCCCTGCACCGCTCCCAGAAGTGGCCAACATTTCCGGCAGTGGCTGTGGTGGGGCAGGCAGATCCGCCAGGCACTATCCTCACCTGTGGGTACCATCCCGGAAACTCCCATTGGCTGCGGTTCCCCATTCCCAGCCAATGGGAGATGTGGGGGGCGGTGCCTGCAGGTGAAAGCAGTGGAGGGAGCCCTCTGCCTCATCCCACTGTGCCCAGGGGCTGCAGGGATGTGGTGCCAGCTGCTTCTGGGAGCAGCCCAGGACAAGGGCAGGCAGGGAGCCTACCTTAGCCCTGCTACATCACGGGGCTGGCAATCCTGTGGGCTGGACTGAAAGGCCTGATGGACCGGACCTGGCCTGAGGGCCGTAGTTTGCCCACCCCTGATTTAGTCTGTAATTTCAGGGGTGGGGGGGGAACTTGTCTCTTATTCCCTAGCACAATGGGGCACTAATGTTATACTTCCACTAATAAAGGAGCTGTGTAGCCTGCCCTGAAGATCACCAAACTCTTGTTCTTAGGGTGATGCTCTGTATAAACAGCAAAAGGAGTTGGAACAAAATTGGGGGCATTTCCTTGAGTCCCCCAAAATGACAGGTTTCCCACTGAATAAGGAGCAAGAACAAACATAGTGAGACTTTGGGAGGGCATTACAGCATGGCACAGTTACCACATCAATAAAAAGGCACAGTGCTCCCATAAAACCTCATGGCCTTCATCCAGAGACTCTGTGCCCTCTCAGACTGATAAAGTTGTTGAAATTGTTGGATTTTACTCAACGCCTTGACGGGGTGAGATCCTGCCTGCAAATGGCAACTTCCAGCTTGCAAACTCTGGATCAGCCCAGCTGATGAATCAGTGCTCCACCGACTACTCAGAGCCTCCTTCCACCTTCACTGTGGTACTGGGATTGGCTGTTGGTTGTTTTTTCCATGGGCATGTGATTGGCCCAAAGTTTATAGAGGACAGTAACACATCGCTCCTGACATGAACAGCCCTGGTCTTATGCAGCTCTTTGATGTGTAAGACTCACAGAGCAAAGCTCTATGATTTTTTATTTTCACTCTAGCTAAGCTGCTGCTCTGGGAAGGATCATGGTGGAACACAAGTGTAACTATGTTCTAATACTGTCTGTGCAGATTGTACCAAGACATATTATAAGCATGTAACCAGTCCATGGTGAGGTCTTAATATGTGTGACAAAGTCAGGCCGGACAGCTGCAGGAGGGTCTGGGAAAGCAGATGTTAGCCCTAGAATGCTCAAGGCCCTTTTTCCTACAAGCTGGGGTGGGGGGGAATTACTTCAGGTCCGTTAGGGACACGAGTCCAATTAAGGACTGCCTGAAACCTGCTAAAAGCTCTCTCCTGGGGTGTGGGGGGAGAGAGACAAACTGCTGCAAGGCTGGAAGCAGCAGGGAAATAGGGCTTCTCCAGTGTAAGAGACTGCACTCCTCCCCCTAGGGGCACCACCCACACTTACTGCCTGTTTATGGGGAGGACTGACAGCCTGTGGTCAGCAACAGGACAACACCTGCCCCAGTAAGGGGGCAGGGAAAGGTATTCCCTTTTGTTTTGGAGCGTTATAGATTTTTCTTTTGTTTGGCAGGGGAGCACTCTTCAGGCCTGAGGCCTACTGGGAAGGCTTTGAGAAACAAACCCTGAAGAGGGAAAACACCCTCCAGAGTTGCGGGTGGGGAGGCTGATTTATCCCATGCCCTGTCCCTGCCAGAGGAGCGGGCACTAAGTCCAGCAAGACAGAAGGGGTGCCTTGCCACGTATATTATAAAACTCATATCTGTGTGTCTTGTCAGTTTAGACTGTAAACTGTCAGGACAAGAATTGTCTCTACAGCAGCCAGCAAAATGGGGTCTAATTTGGGTCCTTCAGGTGCTACATGTTTTGGTTCTATCAACACCGTAAATCCAGACTCTGTTAGAAGGCAGGTCCCCAAAACAGTAGCTTTGCTTGTGTAGATGGACTCTGACTCAGCAACTGGTTACATCCTCTCCGCCAAGCAACACAATAGCAGGAACCTCTATTTCGGAATTCTTGAAGAGTGACAATTGAAATCTGTATGTGCTGAAAGGGCCACACATTCCAAAGATTTAGAGTCTCTGGGACAGTTTCCTGCAGACTTGCTGTGTGCTCCAGGATATATTGTATGGAAGTAAATGAAACGAAAGCTAAATTCTGTGCTCCGTGTTGTAGAATCCCTTCCATGTGTCCAGTAAATCACTGCACTTCTGAGTCTGGAGAGACATTGAAATGCTATAGCCGGCACAGTTCAGTACCTCAATGCAATGATAAGGCCTAATAATGATGTGGCATCAGCATAGTTAACCTCTTCACCTCTGATCATTGGGCCAGACTATATGTCAATTTCCAAAGGACAGTCATAGTCTGATCTGAATGTAGGAGCAACATGCATTTTACCTCCATATCCGACACCCAAGCCGTATCAAAACTTGCTTAGCCGATGAAGGCAGACACCAAACTGGGCGTGATTAGGGAAAAGGACTAGAAGCACCTCCCCAAGCAGAGTTTTGCAGGGCACTGGCTGCTCCTTTCCAGACAGGCAGGTTTATTTGGGCTCAAGGTAGCAAACAGTGTAGCCTAATGGCTAGGGGTGGGACCTAGAGTTGAGGAACCTGGGTGCTGGTCCCAGCTCAGCCACTGACATCCTGGGTGATCTTGGGCAAGTGGCTTCTCTCCCATCCTGTGTGTCTTGTCAATTTAGACTGTAAACTGTCAGGACAAGAACTGTCTCTACAGCAGCCAGAAAAATGGAGTCTTATTTGGGTCCCTCAGGTGCTACTGTAGTAACCTCTTCCATAGGGGCCAACTTTTCATTCTAGGTGGGGTCCCTATGTCCTTCATGGTACATCACAAGTAATGCAGCAGCGACCCCTGAATAATGTAGCACCAATTATTAACAGCTGCCCTGAGGAAGCTTCTTCCTTAGAGGTTTTTAAGGTCAGGCTGGGATGATTTAGTTGGGGTTGATCCTGCTTTGAGCAGGGGGTTGGACTAGACACCTCCAGAGGTCCCTTCCAACCCTGAGATTCTAGGATTTGCAGGGCACAACACATTTGATCAGTCCTACAAAACCCAGGACTAACATACATGTTCTACTCACTCCTTATCAACTAACACGGCTTTAGAGCACTCCTGTAACAGCACTGACCTCTGCCCCAGGTCCTGTACAATCAGTACTACAGTCCTTTCTGCCTCCTTTGTCATTTATTCATTTTATATTACATCAGTTTTATATTGCCACCATATTTTCAATGTGCTGTGGATTTCTGTACTGGCAACACAGCTGCATGGTCTAAGTCCTCGGAAAGGAGTTAAAGGGATTGGGAGCTGGGCAGACGACATTTGAGGGCTTTATTTTGAGGGAAAGGATTCAATTCCTCTGTCCTTTTCCGCTTTGGAGCAGGAGTTGAACTGGCCAAACACTAGGGAAATGAGGGGCTTTGACCTTTGGGTTTAGTGGGCAGGTGGCAGTCAGTGGTGGTGGCTGTGACATACAGGAACTCCGACTTGATTATCTGGTGGTCCCCTCTCGCCTTAAAGTCTGTGAGTCTATAAATAAAACGAGGAATACTTGTGGCACCTTAGAGACTAACCAGTTTATTTCAGCATAAGCTTTCGTGGGCTTAAACCTGTCTGAGTCTAGGATCCTCAACCACTTCTCACTGATTATCTGGTCTCCACTTGATAAATCCTCCTATGTATACTGCCACTCCTCTCACTTGCCTCATCCTCAGCAGCATCCCTCAATTTACCTCTGGCCCACACAAACCTGCCATCCTCATTCCTAGGCCGTGAATTATTGACATGAGAAATGCTGAATCAGGGGAGCCGGGGTTACAGAATGGAATCTCAATAAACGAGTGAGCTCCCCACGTCAACCTCGCTGCAAGTTCCAACTTCTAAATACAGGCAAGTTCAGAGTAAGAGCCCTTTCCCCTTTAGAGCACATGTCACTAGGTCCCTTCCAATCCTGATAGTCTATGATTCTCTGCTTCTAGGATGCAGCATCTCAGCTCTCTGGACAACAGCTCAGATGTGGTTCTCAAACTTCATTGCACCACAACTGCTTCTGACAACAAAAATTACTACACGACCCCAGGAGGGGGGACTGAAGCATGGGCCTGCCCGAGCCCTGACAGCCCAGGCTGGGGTGGGATGGAAACCAAAGTTCAAGCCCCACCACCCCAGATGGCCAGATTGGGGAAGCAAAGCTGCAAACCAAGGGCTTTAGCCACAGGTGGGGGGCCTGTAAACTGAACCCTGCTGCCCAGGGTTAAAGCTGAAGCATGAGTCCTGCCACCCAGGGCTGAAGCCCTCGGGCTTGGACTTCAGTCCCAGCCTGCGTGGTGGGGCTCGCGCTTTAGGCCCTGGGTGGTGGAGCTTTGGCTTTGGCCCCAGAACCCAGCAAGTCGAACACCAGCACTGGCGACCCCATTAAAATGTCCCGACCCGCAGTTTGAGAACCCCTGGATTAGATGATCATACTGGCCTGGATCTGTGACAGCCTTACGGCAAGTGACATGATTTAGGATCCTCCAGAATGGCTGACACGTCTCCTGTTTGTCTCACTACACATGGACGTCATGGCTGCAAAACAGAAACTAGCTGTGACTGCAGAATTTTAAAAATTCTGAAGCCTGAGCAAGGAAATAGAGAAATTGGAGTTTGGGTGCATAGGCAGAGGGGTGCATGGGGACAGAGGAAGAGATCGACAGATACAGATAGAACATATGATGCAGACAAGAGAGCTAGGAGACAGAAGATCAAAGGAAAAAAAGGAAAGAGAGAATCTGCCCCACTGAGGTCTAGATCACTGACACTCTGTGACTCCTCTGTGGATTTTCAGGGGAAGATACAGCTAAAATGGCACCAACTTTCTGTCCTGCTGGCACTTGGGATCTGTGAATCATCACCTCAGCCAGCCAACTATGTAGGGGCTTTGCCAGCTCCACCCATCAAGTTCTCTGAAGTGGAAAGGTGAGTGGGTATTTGTCATCCATTAATTACAACTAGCCATGTCAGTGGCTGTCACAAGAGACAGAAGGAATTATGCGGGTCAAAGGGCTGTGCAACAAACAGCACCAGGGCAGCAGGGAGGGATGTGCTGCTGTCACACCGTCAGGCCTACTTGCGACTCCAACACGTGAGCTTTCATAACCCGCCTACAAAAATAATTTGCATTCTTGGCTCTGGATTCGGCTTTGTTACATATTATTATTATTCCTTTGTGCCCTGCATCTTTTGGCTCCTGTTCAGCTACAGGAGACAGATTTTCAATTGCACAGTTAATAATTGGGACAATACTTCCAGATAATGAAAGACATCAGAGACCTGTTTTTAATTAGCTAGAGGCATGCATGCTATTGCATGCCTATATTTGCATATGTGTTTCTCCCCACAAGCCATGCCAGATGACTTCATATGCAAATGGTCAATTAGGTGCCCATGTGCAATGCACAACCATGGGAGCTGGGTCTGCAGTTACAGGAAGTGTGCAGGCATTACTTCCTCCAAACCTTGGGCCACTTTCTTTAAAAATTTGCTTCCCAGGGACCTGAATTTAAACCAACTACATAACTGTATTTCTGAGCCACCAACTCAGAAACAACCTGCAACAGCAGCTGTCAGTAACTGTTTTATCTCAGAATCGAAATAGATAATTTAGTTTGACTGGCAGTAGAAAGGAAACTGAAACAGCTCATTTGACAACTGATTTCTTGCATTCCTGACACTGAGGAGATGAGCTCCATCACAAGCTGACAACGTTCCTTCTGTTCTGTGACATTAGGGGTGACCCATGTACAGCACAAAGAGGACTGCAGCTTCCCATCCTTCATGCAACTACAGGGTAAGGGGGACAAGGATGATCTACTGTAGTGCAAGTTCAGATGGAGCCCAGCTAGGTTTTCCATGTCAAGTTGAAATATTTGTTGAGCAGATTCCTTGCTGTTTGCTACAAGGCATAAATAATACACTAAGTAGATGGAGCAGTATCAACTATCCATCACTCCTGAAGGACACTGTATGTTATATCTCCAGGAAGAAAATAATCTGCCAAAATGCAACAACATATAGACAATACCACAAGACTTTCTACAATGTCCTGTTCTCTATTACATTAAATTAACTAGCTTAGCCTACAAACATAAATGACCCTTTCTCAAATCCTGCGACGCCAAATCACACCAGACTCAGTGGAGCCAGGACTAACACAACACTAGTTACACTTAGGGCTACGATTTTGTCACGGAGGTCACGGAACTCACAGAATCCGTAATTTCCAGAGACCTCTGTGACTTCAGCCCATGACGGCTGGGAGCTGCAGGGACTTAGGGTGACCAGATGTCCTGATTTTATAGGGACGGTCCCAATTTTGGGGTCTTTTTCTTATATAGGCTCCTATTATCCCCCACCCAGTGTCCTGATTTTTCACACTTGCTCTCTGGTCAGCCTACAGGGACTCCCCCTCTCCCCCAGAACTCCAAGCCGCTGCAGGAGGCGGGGGGATCCCAGAGCTTCCGGTGATGGTACCCTGCAGCTCCAGGCTGCCATGGGCAGCAGGGCCCCTGGAGTTCTGAGCTGCGGGTGGACCCCAGAGCTCCCAGCTGCCACAGGCTGTGGGGGACCATGGAGCTGTGAGCCCTCACGGGTGGTAGGGCCCCCAGAGCTATGAGCAGGGGGCCCACAGCTGTCCAGCTCCCACCAGAGATATGGGGACATGGCAGCTCCCCAGTGTCAGACATATTTTTAGTAAAAGTCACAGACAAGTCACGGGCTTCCATGAATTTTTCTTTAGTGCCAGTGACCTGTCTGTGTTTTTTCACTAAAAATATCCATGACAAAATCTTAGCCTTAGTTATACTGCTGCTTTTACATTGTGCTTTTTAATCAGTAGGTCTCAAGGCCCTTTACAAAAGACATCAGCAGCATTAGCCCATATTACAGATTGGGAAACTGAAGCAGAGATGCTACCTGACTTGTTCAGCACATAGCAAGTTAGTGGAGTAGAAATGAAGGTTTTCCCTGAGTCCTAGGCTGTACTAGGCAATACTGCCTTCCTAGAGATCTGCTTCTTCAAGTACTAAAAATGCAGGACCTTAATGGTTTTACTCAAGAAGACCACTCCTTGCTGACAGCTGTAGCAGCAAGTCTCTTACGTATCTTATGGCCTGGCAACACAGAAGACTTAAAGACTACAGGTTTGTTTACAACTAAACTGCTTAACTTTAAAAAAATAAAGTCCTCATTTATTTTCTCTTCCTATTGATCTTCTGCATCCAATAAACTAAACCACATATGCAGAATTCAATAGCAACGTGAGTGCATTAATGTTATTGAATTTGCAGACACATACGTAAAACTGATCAATACAAATGAGGGTTAGAAGAAGAAAATCAACTGCAGGATTTAGTTGCTGGTGAATCCTGCTAACAAGCAGTTTTTTGCAGTTAGCAAGGGAGATTTAAGCAGCTGATGTATATGCAAACTACTGTAGGTACAGTGGTCAGTCCCCTGTTCAGTTACTAAAGACCAGGCACTATAGACTTCAGTGATCATTGCAATAGCTGCAGCCTGCGCCTTACGGTACAGCAGTTTCATTTACATCAAGGGCTAAACTAGCCTACGACCTAGAAGCTGTGGAAACTATTTCATGGATTGTGGATGGGCGAGTGGAATCAGATTTGACAAGCAACTTCCAAATGAAAGCACTGAGCGTGCTGCCCAGCAAGTTGAAGGCCAGTGATATGATCACCAGCTCTGGGTAACAGGCACACACTCAACAACCCAGATTGCTGAAGTACGGCTCCTGGACATACCTTTCCATCCATCAACCGGGTGAACTCCCACGTCACAGAAGGGGTTCCCCCTCTCCCCAAATTTGGTGCTGTGTCCCGTCCAGTTCTATTTTCTAAACGGGACAAGGACAAACCAACCAAGTTGGATATCATGGGTGGGGAGTGCTCAGTGCTGGCCTAGCTCTGCTCCCATTGAAATCAATGTGAGTGTTCACATAGTGGAAGGAGAGCTAGGGCACTAGTGAGCACTTTGGGCAATCCCAACCTCATTGGAACAGACAGACTCTTCAAGCCCAAATGCTGGCTAATGTTTCTGCCTATAGCCATGCACCCTTAGGCCCATATTGTAAGCTCACGGGGACCCTGAGGCTCAGTGCATGGACAAGAGCCCTCCAAAAATAACCCAAGTGGATACAGAAAGTGGTGGCAATTCATAGGTGATGCTAGGGTTACCAGGTGTCCAGTTTTCAATCGGAATGCCTAGTCGAAAAGGAACCCTTGTGGCTTCGGCCAGCACTGCTGACTGAGATGTTAAAAGTCTGGTCAGCAGCACAGTGGAGCTAAGGAAGGCTCCCTGCCTGCTGTGGTTCCACGTGGCTCCCGGAAACAGCGACATGTCCTCCCTCTGGCTCCTACAGCTCCAATTAGCTGGGAACCACAGCCAGTGGGAGCCGCAGGAGCGGTATCTGTGGCTGGGGCAGCATGCAGAACCTCCAGGCCGCACCTCCACATAGGAGCCAGAGGGGGAACATGGCGTTACTTCTGGGAACTGTTGAGGAAAGTGCGATCCAGAATCTGCACTCCTGATCATAGAATATCAGGATTGGAAGGAACCTCAGGAGGTTCTAGTCCAACTCCCTGCTCAAAGCAGGACCACCCCCAACTAACTCATCCCAGCCAGGGCTTTGTCAAGCCGGGCCTTAAAAACCTCTAAGGAAGGAGATTCCACCATCTTCCTAGGGAACCCATTCCAGTGCTTCACCACCCTCCTAGTGAAAAAGATTTTCCTAATATCCAACCTAAACCTCCCCACTGCAACTTGAGACCATTACTCCTTGTTCTGTCATTTGGTACCACTGAGAACAGTCTAGATCCATCCTCTTTGGAACCCCCTTTCAGGTAGTTGAAAGCAGCTATCAAATCCCCCCTCAGTCTTCTCTTCTGCAGACTAAACAATCCCAGTTCTCTCAGCTTCTCCTCATAAATCATGTGCTCCAGGCCCCTAATCATTTTTGTTGCCCTTCGCTGGACTCTTTCTAATTTTTCCACATCCTCCTTGTAGTGTGGGGCCCAAAACTTCAGGACTCCAGAGGAGGCCTCACCAATGCAGAATAGAGGGGAATGATCATGTCCCTTGATCTGCTGGCAATGTCTCTGCTTATACAACCCAAAATGCCATTAGTCTTCGTGGCAACACTGTTGACTCACGTTCAGCTTCTCTTCCACTGTAACTCCTAGGTCCTTTTTTGAAAAACTGCTGTCTCTCCATTCGATCCCTCATCTGTAGTGATGCATGGGATTCTTCCGTCCTAAGTGCAGGACTCTGCACTTGTCCTTGTTGAACCTCATCAGATTTCTTTTGGCCCAATCCTCTAATTTGTCTAGGTCCCTCTGTATCCTGTCCTACCCTCCAGCGTATCTACCACTCCTCCCAATTTAGTGTCATCTGCAAACTTGCCATCCTTCAGATCATTAATGAAGATATTGAATAAAAAAGGCCCCAGGACCAACCGTTGGGGCACTCCACTTGATACCAGCTGCCAGTTAGACATGGAGCTATTGATCACGACCCGTTGAGCCCGACAATCTAGCCAGCTTTCTATCCACCTTGTGGTCCATTCATCCAGCCTATACTTCTTTAGCTTGCTGGCAAGAATACTGTGGGAGACTGTATCAAAAGCTTTGCTAAAGTCAAGGAATAACACCCCCACTGCTTTCCCCTCATCCACAGAGCCGGTTATCTTGTCATAGAAGGCAATTAGGTTAATCAGATATCCACTCCCACCAAAGCCCTCACACCCCCTGTGCCCCAACCCCCTGCCTCGAGTCCCCTCCTTCACCTCAACCCCCACATTCCCAGCCCCACCCCAAAGCCCACACCCCCAGATGCCTAACCCCACTGCCCCAGCCCTGATCCTCTTCCTGCCCTCAGAACCTCTTGGTCCCAGCCTGCAGTACCCTCCTACACCCCAAACCCTTCACCCTCAGCTGGAGCCCTCAGCCCCCACTGCATCCTCCTGAGCCAGTCCAGTGAAAATGAGCGAGTGAGGGTGGGGAGAGCGAGCAACAGAGGGAGGGGGATGGAGTGAATGGGGGCAGGGCAAGGGTGTTCTGTTTGGTGCAAGTAAGAAGTTGGCATCGTAAGTGATTCTCTTGCCTGATTCAGCTTTGAACCAATGCCCAGCCTGCTAGCAGAAGTTGTGTTGTTGCAGGAGATATCTCCTGGCTTGAGATGTCTGTAAGAATGTGCCTTTTTCTGGCTGTCTAACAAGCAATTGAGAGCTATCCATTTTGCTTAAGCAAAACCAGAAAGGCCCATTTGCTGCAAAGGTAGAGCTACATGAAACTGGGTGATTTCAGTGCACTGGGTTTGCTGAATCATCTCTGTCTTTTTCTGGTTTCAATTCATGCTACCTGGCATTTGTGTTTAAATTAACCCAAGAACTCCAAGCAAGAATAACTCTGCAGAGGAGCTTGAGGAAAGTTCCCCATGAAGGTAATAGGGAAGAGCACACTGTAAGGTTTGCTGCACTTTGAGCTAGAGATGTCATTTCAACTCAGGTACACACAAACTTGCTAGCTTTAATCAATGCACTAAAAACAGAAGTGCAACTGCAGTGTTATGGGTGGCAGCGCAGGCTAATATGACCCCCCACCTGAGGTACTTCCTTGCTGCTGTGGCTACATGCTAGTTTTAGTGCTCTGACTCACAGACTTTAATCCAGAAGGAACCATCATGTTCATCTAGTCTGATCTCCTGCAGAGAACCTCATCCACCCCCTCCTGTAACAGACCCACAAACCCCTGGCTGAGTTAATGAAATCCTCAAACCATGCTTTAAAGACTTCAAGTTACAGAGAATTCCTCATTTACACTAGTTAGTGACCTGGCTCCCACTCTGCCAATCTGACCCAGGGGAAATTCCTTCTCAGCCCCACATATGGTGATCATAGAGTATCAGGGTTGGAAGGGACCTCAGGAGATCATGTAGTCCAACCTGCTGATCAATGCAGGGCCAATCCCCAATTAAATCATCCAACAGAATTTTGCCCTGTATCCTTAAATGGCCCCCTCAAGGGCTGAACTCACAACTCTGGGTTTAGCAGGCCAATGCTCAAACCACTCCTCCATTCCCCCCACCCCAATGCCACCCCCTCTTAGATCCTGAGCCTGTGTGCAAGACCCACCATCCAGACACCCGGGAAAGAATTCTCTCTAGTGCCCTTCCAACCTAGTGTCCCATCTCCAGCTGTTGGAGATATTTGCTAATAGCAGTCATGGATGGGCCTATGCCATTGTAGACCACCTCATCATACTGTCCCCTCCATAAACTTACCAAGCTTAGTCTTGAAACAATTTAGGTTTTTTGACTTTATTCTCTCTAGGAAGGCTGTTCCAGATGGTTAGAAACCTTCATTTAATTTAAAGTCTAAGCTTCCTGATGACCAGTTTATATCTATTTGTTCTTGTGCAAACATTGGCCCTGAACTTGAATAACTCCTCTTCTTCCTTGGGTGTTTATCCCTCTGATGTATCCATGGAATATCTCTCCTCAGCCTTCATTTGTTAGGCTAAAACAAATCAAGTTCCTTAAGTCTCCTTAATAAGGTAGGTTTCTCCATTCCTCTGATCATCCTAGTAGTGCTTCTCTGCCTCTGTTCCAGTTTGAATTCATGTTTCTTAAATATGGGAGACCTGAACTGCACACAGCATTCCAGATGAGGTCACACCAGTTATTAAAATGTCAATAATATTTCCCTATCTCTTCTGGAAATATCACTCCTGATGCATCCTAGGACTGCATTAGCCTATTTCACTGCTGCATCACATTTGTGGCTTATAGTTTTCCTATGACCGATACATCCAGGTCTTTTTCCTCCTCTGTCATTTTCAACTGATATATCCCCAGCTTATATCAAAAATTCTTGTTGTTAGTCCTTAAGTGCAGGATTTTGCACTTTGCATTATTAAATTTCATCCCATTTGAAGGTCATTCAGATCTTCTTTTTTGATATTCGGTCCTCCTCCATATTGGCTATAGGTCCCAACTGTGTGTTATTTGCAAATTTTATTAGCACACTCCCACTTTTGGTGCCAAGGTCATTAATAAAAATGTTACATAAGATTGGTCCCAAGACTGATCTTTGAGGAACTTCACTAGCAACTGTCTTTCAGCCTAACAGTTCACCTTTCAGTATGACCTACTGCAGTCTTACCTTTAACCACTTCTTTACCCATCTTTCAATTCTCTTATTAATCCCCATCTTCTCCAGTTTAACTAATATTTCCCATATACAACTGTATCAAATGATTTATTGAAATCCAGATAGATTAGATCTCCTGCGTTTCCTATGTCAAGAAAATCATTTATCATCTCAAAGAAAGAGATCAGATTGGCTTGGCACAATCTACCTTTTGTAAAACCATACTGTATTTTATCCCAGGTATTGTATTTACCTATATGACTTTAATTACTCTTTCATATTATACCTTGCATATAATTGAGGTCAAACTAACAGGCCTATAGTTTCCTGGGTCACTTTTCTCCACGTTTCTTAAATATAGGTTCTACATTTGCAATTCTCCACTCATAGGGTTCAAACCCCAAGTTTACCAGTTCATTAAAAATCCTTGCTCTTGAGCTTGCAATTTCATGTTTCAATCCTATTAAACTGTTTGAGTTTGGTTTCCACCTCTGATGTGGTAATTTCTACTTCCATATTGTCATTTCCATTAGCCAAACTGCCACTGCCCCTAAGCTCCTCATTACCCCATTAAAAACCGAGGCAAAATATTTGTTAAAGTGTTGGGCCAGGCCTAGATGATCTTCAATCTCCACCTCATCCTCAGTGCTTAGCAGTCCCACTTCTTCTTTCGACGGTTTCTTGTTATTGATATGGCCGAAGAACCTTTTGCTATGGTTTTAATCTCCTGTGCAAGTTCCAGCTCTGCTTGGCTTCTGGAAGTTCTCACTTTTTCCCCATACACTTTCTACCTCTTGCAGTTCAGCTTTCTTTGCTGATCCATTCCTGGCAGGCTTTCTGCTTTCTTATAATAACTTCTCTGAGATGCTTGTTCATCCAGTCTGGGCTGCAACCCTTCCCTATGAATTTTTTTCTCTTGCTTCAGATATCGGGTTCAGGTATTTTTTGTAACTTTGATTTAAAGTAATTCCAAGCCTCCTACACATTCAGATCCTTAGCTTTTGCCCTTCAGTCTGTATCTGGGAAGTTAAAGTCTCCCATAATCACACCATTCCTGGTAGTCTTTATTTCACTGAAATATTAAAGATATCTCTATCCATACCCAAATCAGATCCCGGGAGTCTGTAGCAGATCCCAAGCACTATCTCTGTGGAGCCTTTGTTACCATTCTTCCCCAAACTGAATTTTACCCAGGTAGATTCCATTGCATCCATTCCATCATTTCTTTAGTCCTCCATGCCTTTAATATACAGTGCTACTCCACCACCCTTATCTTTTCTTCTGTCCTTCCTGATCAGCGCATACCCTTCAATACCTCTGCCTGAGTCATGACTACTATTCCACCAAGTTTCTGTTATCCCTGTAACATTGGGTTTCACTTCCTGCACCAGTAGTTCTAAGGCAGGCCTGCACAACATGCGGCCCGGGGGCAACATGCAGCCCGCATGGGCTCACTGTGCGGCCCGCGGGAGGTAAGTAGGGGTGGGGCAAGCCAAGCAGCAGAAGCGGATGGGGGCGGGGCTTTTTGGCCCGCAGCTGGGTTTTTTTGCAGTAATACGACCCTCACTGCTTTCTGAGTTGTGCGGGCCTGTTCTAAGGTCTAGTTCCTCCATTTTGTTACCTGGGCTCTTTGCATTGGTGAAAAGACATCTTCATTCCTTCTGCTTGGCCTTACCCAGATTCCTCACCTGATTAGGTACAGTCATTTTACTGACAGTATCGCCTACCTCACCATTCCTGTCAAGTGATCTTGGGATTTTCTCCTACCTCTGTTGTTCCTTTCGCCATTGCTGTATCCTGTATGGTACGCATAACAAAATTTCATGTGGTGGGGGTGGTGCCGAGGGATTCGGAGTGTGGGAGAGTGTCCAGGGCTGGGCAGAGGGTTGGGGTGGAGGGGGGTGGGGGTGGGGGTCCGGCTAGTGCTGTGGGCTCTGGGGTGGGATTGGGGATGAGGAGTTTGGCGTGCAGCCTGCCCTGGGACAAAGGCGGGGAGAGAGGATTCCCCACAGTCCTCTCTCCATAGTAGCACCTGGGCTGGGGGACAGGGGGAGAGGTGCCTCTCCCCACCGTGGCAGCTCCAGGGTTGGGGGTCGCGGGACAGGCACCTCTCCCACAGATGGGCTGGCTGGGGGAGGGTCGCCTGTCCCCTGGCTGCAGCAGGTCAGGGCTGGGTTCAGGTCAGGGGAGGGGCATCCCTCCCCCAACCACTACAGGTCCCCTGGGGCTAGGTTCCTTGAGCGCCTGCATGGTTCTGAATAGACTGCTGCGCAGCCACACAGCTTACAGGGAACTTAGGTTGCCAGGTGTCTGGTTTTCGACCGGACCTGATGGCTCCGGTCAGCACTGCTGACTGGATTTTTAAACATAGTGTGGGGCTGGCAGGCTCCCTACCTGGCTCTGTGTGGCTTTCGGGAAGCGGCTGGCATATCCCTCCAGCAACGAGGCACAGAGGTGGCCATGGGAACTCTGCACACTGCTCCTGCCCCAAGCACCAGCTCCGCAGCTTCCATTGTCTGGGAACAGCGGCCAGTGAGAGCTGTGGGGGTGACACCTATGGGCTGGGGCGGTGCACAGAGTCCCCTTCTGGGAAAAGATCTGAGAAAAGTGCAACCCCACTCTGGGGAGATTTGGTATAATCCAGGCATTTAAAGGGGTGTTGGTGTTTCTGCGTCACAGCTGACGGACCAGACTCAAAGCCCATTGTAGGCAAAGGAAAGACGCCTACAGACAAGTGGGATTAAATGGCAAAATAACTGGCCCCATTGGGGTGCTGACATTCACTATGAAATTAGAGATTTGGAAAAAAAATTGGGGAAGTTTTAGGTGGCATTCAAACACTATTCGTGGTGGCAGCAGCACACGCTGGTTTCTCACAAGGGAGAATGATTCCAGGTGGTCACTTGCAGCCTGAAACTTCCACAGCTGGGCTGGCTGTGGGGTAAGTTACCCCTGAGCGTGGTAAGAAGGAACTGAAGAGGCAATGGGTCGACAGGGACCTATATACACCTCCATGAAGGCGCCACTCTAGGTGGCTCCACAGCCCACCCAATAGGGGGAAAGCCCTTCTGCTGACTGAGCACATGGCGTGCACACACTTACTTGGAATCAGCATAAGCAATCTCTCAAAGAAGAAAATCTTTTCTTCCCTCATTTGAGCATTAAGCCCAGTTTAATTTAACTAACTGCTCTCCCCTACTTTGGCTGAGCGGACCTATGCCTTCCCCTATCCCTCCACCTCCTTTGTCATGAGGTGGCCCCATAATCCTTGCACCATTTTGGTATGAAAGGACTAAGATATTGCAAAGTAAGAGTTTATCACTGTAGTTATTTCTGGGTCTCTTCTCCCCATAGCCCTGGAACTGTGAACATGTGCATCAGTACAGCAGACACAGCTGCTTAGGTTGGAGCTCCAGGGTAACGTAACATGCTCTGCAGTTGTCCCACTCTCTCCCGGAGTTTACCTCTGCTGCCCTAGCACATAAGGTCCCAGTGTGCTCCTATTTAACGAGCAAACCCCTGCTGGAGATCTAAGCAAGGGCAGTTAGTGTCTATCTGGCGTTGCTTCCCTTTGTTTAGCCATCAGAACCCGAGCCTCCTGCCTGTGTATTGCCATGGACCTTCTCTCCCCCAGCCCGAGGCTTTGCACAGATCAGCTTCAGCGATCTCATTTCAAGCCTCTAAGAACTTCAGTTCGCCCCATCTCTGCCACGTTCACTCATCAATCCCCCTGCCCTGGTACTGCTTCTCATTACAGTCCTGGCCTCCCTTCACCCATTTGCTTCACAGTGGCATCCCTGCACCATTTTATTCCTACTGTGATGTTTGCAACATTTCCCTGTGGGCTTCTTTCCTTTCTCACCCATCATCTTTATGACCCTCCTGGGAAGATGTGTTCTGTCCCTTTAAATCTGTACCAGGGAGCTGGGTACAACAGCAGCACAGGGTCCCACATCCATTTTGCCTCCTCACATCCATTGACTTCAATGGAACTTAGGAGCCTACGTACCTTTGTGAGTCTGGGCCAGGATGACTATCCCTTTGAAGAGGAGGCACGGTTCAGTGCAGCTGACCGATTACCTGCTGCCCAACTGGGCTTGGACCTTATAAAAGGGGAAGCAGCTGCAGATGGGGATTTGCAGCAAGGCAGCTCCTAAGTCAGCAAGGGGAAGACACCAATGGACAGTGGAAAGGCCAGATTCCAAGCAACAGGTGATGGGACATGGACCTTCAGGGAGGAGGGACTGGGCTGGGCCCAGGGCTGGCTCCAGGCACCAGACGAGGAAGCACATGCTTGGGGCGGCACATTCTAAGGGGTGGCATTCCAGCCATTCTTGGGGTGGCACAAACCGGCTCCCCCCTCCCCCGCTTTTTTTTTTTTTTTTTTTGCTTGGGGCGGCAAAAACGCTAGAGCCAGCCCTGGCTGGGCTCTGCTGAAAAAGGAGTGAAGGCAGTAGGGCTGAGTTCTCTTTTGAAAGATGCTGTGCAGAACTTAATCAACTGGATCCCAGAACTGGAGTGTTTTGTGGCCGGGGAAAATAAGGCAGGCCCCAGCAGAGTCAAACTAGCGCCTAAATCTCAGTACTACAGGGCAGGCATGTCCTTTCACAGAAATGGTTCTAAGCTCTCCAGGGAAGCAGAGAGAAGGACAGAGTGGCTTAGGGCTAATACTGTTTTCCTTATTCTAACAGAGTTCCTTGTTCAGTGATAGGAGAAAGCAGCTCTTCACGTGATTCTTTACCACTGTCCTGGCATAGATGTAAGAAGCAGGGGCCATATTCTCCCAGATGCAGGTTCCCTTCCCTGGCACAAAGGGCAGGAGATGCCTTGAACGTAACCTTGTGGAGCTTCCTGAGCATCACTTCATGGAGCAGAGGAGAGCGCTGCCCCCCTTGCAGGCCCCTAAGCTAGCAGCTCTCTTGCTGGGCTGTCCTTACAGCCCAGCACCTTCCCCAAAGTAACCCTTCCTCTGCCACTGGCAGACTCTCACTCTCCTGGAGGGGAGGCTGTGGCCGCTAATGCCTCCTGCAATTTTTTGCAGGAAGTCAGCGAGGTGCAAAGGGGAGCAAAGTCCCAGAGCAGTCCATGCCAGAGCCGTTCCTCTGAGAATCAGTCCGGACAATGGGGCAACCACTCTGGGTCCTGAGGGCCAGCACGACTGGCTGGTATGCAAGGATAGTGCGTGAACTGCTGGCTAGGGGAGACTAGTCCCCAGCCCCGCCACTTCTGCATGCCCAGAACCCAGGGCCCCCCACCACTAGCCCCCACCCCAGGCTGGCTAGTGCCCATACCTCCCCCACACCCCAGAGTGCCAGGAGGAAGAGCAGCATGGCTCCCGCCCCGGCCCCCTGGAGCCCAGTGGCACTGCGGAAGCGGGGCCCTGGGGTGGCAGAGTGTGGGCAGGACCACACCTGGCTGTTTGGGAAGGCATTGCCTCCCCCAGCCTTCCCTATCAGCTGCCCAACACAGTCGGTCCCAGAAGTGACAGACTCATCACTTCTGCCCTGGGCCTGCACCCCACCCCAGGAATGGCCCTAGTCACTGCCCCTCCCAGAAAGAGAGAGTTGAGACAGGGCTAGACCCAGGGTTTCCAACTCTCACCTGGCTACCCTAAATACTGGACTACAGTGTCAGGCTCACATTAACTAATACTGGGCCAGAGAGAGAGAGAAGTATTTAGTCACTGTGGAAGAGTCATTGTGCCAGAGAGAGGGAGAACGGGTCTGTAGTCAGTCACTAGGGCACACACTTTGGTGGTTGTGGGGGAACGGCAGGAGACCCTGGGTCCAGGTCCCCGTTCCAATTGCTCATTCATTATTTATCCACAGTAAAACAGCTTCAGCAAGAGAGAGCGAGGGAGCCCCACAGCAGAGTATCCCAGAACCCAGTGGTTCCGAGCTTGCAGCTGAGAGGAGTAGGAGATCCCTGTTCAAACCCCTTCTCTCCCTCAGGCAGAGCAGGGAATTGAATGAGAGGCTCCCACATCCCAGGCAAGTGTGCTGACCATGGGATAAAAGTTAGGAGCTGGGCACTAACACCACCTCCTGCTCAGGGGCAGGGTTCAAAAGGATCCAACCGTGTAAGTTTGAGCAGAGGCTCCCTAATAGATAGGGCCCCATACCCAGGTTAAGGGGCTCATCTTCCCCTGCGGTGTGAATCACTCTGCAACTCAGGCAGGAGATGCTGTCCAGATGCCTAGAGGGAGGCAGCAGCACACATAGTCAGAGGCAGGAACACAGGCACCTACAGGACTTGATGGCAGTTTTGTGGGTCATAGTGGAGCCAAAACTGAGTCTTAGGTGCCTAAATCTTGGTGTTTGGCACTTAAGTACTTTTGTGGGGCCCATACTTAAATTTCATTGACAGTAGGGGGACTGAAGCACATGGACATGGTGGAATTCTCTGTTAAACAGGATGCACTGAGCTTGTGTTATAATGCCTTCCTGAACTGAGGCCTAGTTCAGCAACAGGTTACTGGGCTCAATGCAGGGCTCACTGGGTGGATTATTTGGCCTGCATTATAATCACAATTCCTAGCTCCATCTAACCAGGCTGCCTGAGAACAGCCCCCAGCTCATATCCTGCCCAAGGCAGGCAGAGGGTTCAGGGCTCCCCACAGTAACAGGCTTCCTGGGTGCCTCTTATTGAGGCCCAGCTACAGCTTCTGGCCTGGCCAAGGGGTGGGGCTTAAGAGGGAAGAGGCAGAGCAGGACCAGGCCACTGAAAGGGACTGGGCCTTGTGGAAAGGGGGGGCTGCCCCCCACCAGCAAGAGGCTGGCACTACAAGTAGGACGGTGCTTTACAGGGGCGGGAGGGTAGGGAGAAGATCGTCTTGTCAGCTTCCCTGTCACAAAGTACAGCTCCTGCTGGTGCCACTCCGTGCCTGCCTGAGGCTTGCAATTTGGGGAGGGGGTAGTGTGGCCACCTGCCCCCCCAAAAACTATGCCCATATTAAAAAGTGGGCAGGCAGTGCACTTGGGGCTGCCCCCACTTCCAGCATGCCTGCAAGCTCTGTGCAGCACCTGGACGGATGCAGCACAATTTACCCAGCTGAGATGTCCCAGAGTCTGTCTCCCACCCGCCCCTTTGTATACTTGAGACATAACCCCACGCAACCAGCTGGCTTGAGATAATGAAATCAGTCTTTGGAAATATTTATTTAATGTAGCTCTAATTCTCTCTTCCCCTTTGAAATATCGAAAAGCCAAAGGAAAAGAGCTTCCTTGGCACAGGCTCTCTGCTGATCTGTGGCATCAGAGGGGAGGAAGAACAGAGGCAGAAGTGCAGCAGGAGGTCAGGCTAAAGAATGCCAAGGTCACAGCACTTGCTCCCAGGCACAGACTCCAAAAAAGAATTCAGTGGCTGCTTGACAAAGCTAGCCAAAAAAGAATCACCCAAACAGGCCCTCAAGCTGCAGGATGTTCTCGGGCAGATCATGCTTACAGCATGTCCTCCAGAAGGAAGTAGTTCTTCTAAGCAATTTCAGGATGCTAAAGGAAGGGATTGTGCCCTAGACCAGGGGGTGACATTTTCATAGCAAGCACCACATCTTAAAGAGAGAATGTGCTGTATCTCCCTTATCTATTGTCATCACTCTGCCCAGTTCCCCTTCTGTTTGAGGTAGTCTGGCCCGGTTTCCCTCCTGTTTACTGTTGCACAATACTCTTGTCTGACGGCAGTAATTGACAACATAGAAGAGTAATGTAAGGAGATATTTTTAGCTTCTGTTAATGCAAATTAGCAGCTGGAAACAAGGAAGGAACCATGTGGCAGCCAGCTCTCCACAGAGGACTACCACCAAGTGCCCACAGACCACAGTTTGAGAACTGCTGTGATAGGAAAGAAGAGCAATCAGTCTAAGGGCTTGTCTTCACTACCACGGGGAAAGATCGATTTTATGGCGATCGATTTATCGCGTCTTGTGAGGACGCGATAAATTGATCGCCAGTGCTGCCCCCGTCGACTCCGGAACTCCAGCTCCCCTGGAGGAGGAAGCCGGAGTCGACGGGGGAGCGTGCCGCCGACTGCCCTCGCCGTGAGGACGGGAGGTAAGTCGGCTGCAGATACGCAAACTTCAGCTATGTGATTCACGTAGCTGAAGTTGTGTATCTGCAGTCGATCCCTCCCCTCCCCCCCCCCGTGAAGACCAGCCCTAAGACACATGCTTTCCAGTTAATGACATTCTGCGGAATAAGATCCACCCTGCAATTTCAGCTGGATAGTCCCCTTTGTTTCCTTTCCTAACAGTCGACTATTCGCTGCCATGCATGGCCCCAGAAGGTGCTGCCTTTCAGCAGAAGATGAAGAGGCTTATTAGTATCTTTCCTTTCTTAGAAGAGCTGCTGTTTGCACAGAGCAGCAATTCGTGGGTAAATGGTTTTCTGTGTGTGTTGGGTTTCTTTAGGAAAAGTGGTACTACAGAAATCCAAGATTACTACCCCCATCGTCATCACTCCCAAGTTATAAAACCATCCCATTCCAGTACTGGGGAGCCCTAGTCTAAAGCCAATGGGTCATATTCATCCCAGATGTAACTCCACTGACTTCAGAGTAACACTAAGGGTAAGCCACCTTGGAGCCACTTTTACAGGCTCTGAGCCTTGGTTTACACTACAAACTTATGTCTGTATAACCACATAGCTCAGGGGTTTGAACAAGCAAAGCAGTTATACCAACCGAACTTCCAGTATAGACAGTACCATGTTAACAGAGGGCTTCTCCCATTGACATAGCTACCTCCACTGGTGAGAGAAGCTCCCCTGACTCTCCTAGATCTACGCTTTATTATCCACTCTGCCTGCCATAGCTCTGCCAGAGGGAATACCTTGGTGATGCAGTCAGTACAAAGGGGGACTACCTTTGCTTAATTCTGCTCAGAGGACTCTTACACACCACAGCATAGTAAAACTATGCAGCAGTTTTTCTGGTTGTTTCCACTGCGGTTTTGGATACACATAGATAAGCTCATGCTTTCTCAAAGTGCTGCTTCCCCTTTCTCCAGTGGTAGATTTACACTTCTGCCTTTCTGATGCTGGGCTGTTAGTCTGCAAGTGGCATCTCAAAAATCCACCATTACACAGTGTTACTGGAACTATGGGAAACAAGAAGCCACAGCTGGTGCACACTGAACACATGGCTTCAGCACTTAGTTTTCACCTCATTCACTAAGGCAAAGACAGGCTGGGCATTTCCTTGAGGTTTAAAAAACCCTCCCTAGAGGGCCAACCTTGGTGCAGCTAATTCTGCTCCTCCTCCTGCAGTCTCCAGACCCTCCCCAGACCCCAAGTGGTCCATTTTGCCTGCTCATCCATCTGGCTCCAAGGAGTTCGGGTATATCTCTGCATCAGCACTTGTTACACATCACCACTGTGGTATCAGAGCACCAAACTCGGCTTATACATCCCAAGTACAAGTATCCTGGAATGAGCCATTTCATTAAAGCATCCCACAGAATAAATGACACTGACTAATCCCTCAAATGCCATTTTGGGGGGACACCTAAAAGAAAGTGACCAATGCACTCCACTGGAAGGGACCCCCAAGAAATGCCTTCCCTGATGGAAGGCTGATCAACAGGTTCTTACCAATACCTGTACACTCCCATTGACTTCCCTGGGAGCAGGATTTGGCCCTAAATCTCTGTGCTAAATCTGCCCAGAGCAGCTGGCTGCCTGTTGGAGGATCCCTCCCAAAGCAAGTCTTGATCCCTTTCCTAGCCTCTGGTGGTGTAATGTGCCTTTAGTATCAGATCCCATAATCCTCATGTGTGCAAAACTCCTATTGACCTGCAGCTGCTTCATTCCCACCCTTCCCACATTCCATTATTATTAACCCAGTTTATTTCAGTGGTGTCTAGGGACCAACCAAGGCCAGGGCACCATTGTTCTAGGCACTGCACAATGCGCTGAAGAGTTCACAATCTCCACAGATGGGGCAGGCAAAGGGTAGCGGAAACGGGTGGACATAGGCCCCCTGGAGGAAACCCCTTTCACCTGATAGAAGCAACTGCAGTGCAAACTCAGCATCCCCTAGGCACCAGACCCTCTTCCCCAGATTATTTTCTTACAAAGTTAAAAACAAGAACCATGCTGTGCAGTAAGAAGCTGACTTACCTCATCAATTCAGCCTGGAAGGTGGCGGCAGCAGCATGGGGTGAATCTTTTAGATGGAAAAGAGTCCCAGGAGACTCTTTAAAGAGCTCTCAGTTGGATCCTGGGGGAAGATTGTGCAGCTTGTACACGCAAGTCCCTGCTGAAGCGTATGTTAACAGAATCCAGCCCACACACTGTCAAGGTGCAGCTGCGTGAGAACATACGCACGAGAGGTTCCCTTTCACTGAATCACTTCCTCTGCTAATGATTGCCCGATATCCTCTGAAGCAGGGAGAGGACGCTGGGGGTTGGGCTGTCGAGGTCGCAATCGTTTGTAAACGTTCTTCCCTTTCGGCTGGTTCTGTGCACATTGCACAGTCTGTGGGAACCCAGGACAGAGCTCAGAGCTGTGGTGCAAAGTCAACAATACGCATATTCCAGCTGTCTGAACAGTCACACTGTAAAGTGGACTAGAGGGTACTTGAGCTTTCAGAAAGCCTTTGAAAGTGAGTTCCCTCACCGAAGGCTCTCAAGCAAAGTCAGTTGTCATGGGATAAGTGGGCAGGTCCTCTCATGGACCAGTAACTGGTTAAAAGAGGAAAAAGGGTGGGAATAGTTACAAAGGGATCTCACTGAACTAGGTGACCAGATGTCCTGATTTTATAGGGGCAGTTCTGATTTTTGGCTCTTTTTCTTATATAGGCTCCTATTACCTCCGCCCCCACCTCATTTTCACACTTGCTCTCTGGTCACCCTATAGGTCACTGAGCAACCAAATGGCAGATGAAATTCAATGAATCAATTAAACAGATAATTTTAAAGGGCCAGGCAGTGCAACAGCTAAGGCGGCTTCCCGCCTGCTCCGCTTCTGGAAGCGGCTGGCACCTCTCTGCAGCTCCTGGACAAGGGGCAGGTCTCCACACGCTACCTCCGCCCTGAGCTGCAGCCAATGGGAGCTGTGGGGCAGTTAGAGTGACCAGACACTAAATGTGAAAAATCGGGATGGGGTGGGGGTAATAGGAGCCTATATAAGAAAAAGACCCCAAAATCAGGACAGTCCCAATAAAACTGGGACATCTGGTCACCCAAGGGGTGGTGCCTGCAGGCAGCAGCACATGGAGATCCCTTTGGCTCCCCGTCTAGGAGCTGCTGCCAGAGGAGGGTGTGGGTTGCTTTCGGGAGCTGGCTGAGGTAAGTACTGTGTCCCTCACACTCTCCCACACCCCAAGCCCCTGTCCAGCCCAGACCCTACATGCAAGCTCCCTCCTAGAGCCCATCCCCCCACATATCCCTGCACTCCAACTGCCTGCCTCAGCCTCCACACCTCGACTTCCTCCCAGAACCCACCCCCCAACCCCCTACATCAGCCCAGAGCCCACACCCAAACTCTCTCCCAGAGCCTTAGGCAGGTGGGGAAGGGGTGTAGGACTTGGACCCATTCTGGGCACCACCAAAAATTTTACAAACCTGCTGCCCCTGAACACAGTCAACCTGTGGAACTCACTGCCAGGGGATGCTGTGAAGGCCAAAAGTATAACTGGGTTCAAAAAAGAATTAGATAAATTCATGGAGGTTAGGTCCATCAATGGCTATTAGCTAGTGATGCAATCCCATGCTGTGGTTGTCCCTAAACCGCTAGATGCCAGAAGCTGATACTGGACAACAGGTGATGGATCACTTGATAACTGTCCAGTTCTGTTCATTGCCTTTGAAGGGCCTGGCACTGCCTAATGTTGGAAGACAGGACACAGGGCTAGATGGACCACTGCTCTTTCCCCGTATGGCCATTCTTACGTTGGGGGAAGAAATGGATTGTGCCACTTTTGATATGCCCTTAAAAAATAAAAAAAGGAAAAAAAAAAGCTCCTTGGAGGACTGTAACTGTTTGGTTTTTGGTCTTCATGAAGAAAAATGGAAAATCAGGTCTTGTTTAGTCTAAAAGAATCTGTGGTGCCTAGAGAGCAAGTGAAATATTTTGTTTTGTTCATACTTATTTAACTCCAATGTCTAATTAATACAACATACTGAATTTCTCTGTCATTGTTATTTGCAATGGTGTTGTAGAATCATAAAATATCTAGGTTGGAAGGGACCTCAGGAGGTTCTAGTCCAACCCCCTGCTCAAAGCAGGACCAATCCCAACTAAATCATCCCAGCCAGGGCTTTGTCAAGCCTGACCTTAAAAACCTCTAAAGAAGGAGATTCCACCACCTCCCTAGGGAACCCATTCCAGTGTTTCACCACCCTCCTAGTGAAAAAAGGTTTTTGAAAAATCAAACCTAAATCTCCCCCACTGCAACTTGAGACCATTACTCCTTGTTCTGTAGCCATGTTTCTCCCAGGATAGGAGAGAGACAAGGTGGGTGCGGTAACTTTTGTTATTGGACAAGCTTCTGCTGGTGAAAGAGACAAACTTTTGAGCTCCACAAAGCTCTTCTTCAGGTCTGGAAAAGGTAACCAGTGTGTCACAGCTAAATACAAGGTGGGAGAGATTGGTAAGCATAAGGGGCTATCACGTTGCAGGAGATCACTTAAAATGAAGTGGGCAACTAACACCTCTTCAGTCATAGGTCAAACGAGGGTTAATGGGTTACCAATGGTTGTGATGAGCCATACAGCCAATGTCTCTGGTTGAGGCCATGATTTCTTAATGTGTAGGAGAGTTAGGAGTTTAAGCTCCTAGGCTTGTCTTTTGAAGGTTTATTGCCATTTCCTTTGAGGTCTAGGACCGAGAGGTCAGATATGGAGGGATCGAATATGGAGTGATCACTTTATGAAAAGTGGGTGATAGTGTGGTTTGTCTTTTATTGTTTTTTGTGTGAGTTCATTCAAGAGCATAGTGATTGTCTAGTTTCACCCATCACAGAAGCTTCAGCAACTACACTCTCACCCACCTTGTCTCTCCCTTGGGAGAAACGAAGTCTGTTAAAATTCCAGCAACCACCACCATGAATGTGAAAGAGGTCACAACAAACAGCTGAGATAACCAGAAATTTCTCCAGCAAAACTAGTTCTTATATTACTAATAAAAAACAAGCAGAGGGGAAAAAAGATACATGCACATATTTGGTGCTTATTTATACATTATAAAATGCAAACATACTCTCTGTACAAACCCAACTTAAAAACAATTCCTATTCCTTTAAATTTCCTTTATGTTCATGTGAAAGATGTGAATGGCCCAAACTCATTCACATTGTCTAAACTCACCCAGAATTACCCAGCATGGCTGAGTAGAGAGCCAGGTATCAGGAGTCCGAATCCTCTGCTCCCCTGCTAGCACAGAAGTCCAAAGCCCACTATGTAGCCATGTGTGCCTGGGCAAAGTGAGTGTAGCAGCTCCAACTTAGACTCAGAAGCATGGTGTACCCACTAGGCAGAGGTGTAGATGGCACAAGGTCCTGGGGAATCACTCCAGGCTGGACACATCTGAGAGCAGAGCAGTGAATGTGGTAGGGGCTCACTGGTCAAGGCAGAGACTCGCAGGTAGGCTAAGGTTTTATCTTGCCTTGCTAACTCATGTTAAAGTTACAATCTGCCTCGTCTTCATTCAGACTTTACCTCATCTTAGTTGCCATGTACTGGCTAATGCCCTAGTAGAGAAACTGTCTCGATGGCAGCTCCAGAGCACTGAGCTCAGGACAACTTCCCATTCAAAGCCCCATTAAAAAACCTCAGCGGACATGACCCATGCTGACATGAGAGGCAGAGGAAGCTTTACTCATTCTGAAAGCAAGGTTGGCATAACCCCTAAGCTGGAGAGTATCACCATACAACGTAGAGGATTCACTTTCAGGAAGGGCTTTTCTTTCAGTTCTTGCAAATAAACACATGGACCTTGTTTCAAATTAAGTGCCTCCAGTGAGGAGTTATTTTAGAATAATTAACCCTGTTAAAGTTATGTTTATGATACCTATCTGGTGAATCAACAAAATGCTTAACAAACCTGGTTCCATTCTCTTCCAGCCGCGTGTTAATTAAAACACCAATTGATTATAAGAACATAAGAAGGGCCGTACTGGGTCAGACCAAAGGTCCATCTAGCCCAGTATACTGTTTACCGACAGTGGCCAATGCCAGGTGCCCTGGAGTGAGTGAACCTAACAGGTAAAGATCCATCACCCCCCTCTGACAAACAGAGGCTAGGGACACCATTCCTTACCCAGCCTGGCTAATAGCCATTAATGGACTTAGCCTCCATGAATTTATCCAGTTCTCTTTTAAACCCTGTTATAGTGCTAGCCTTCACAGCCTCCTCAGGCAAGGAGTTCCACAGGTTGACTGTAAGCTGTGTGAAGAACTTCCTTTTATTTGTTTTAAACCTGCTGCCCACTAATTTCAATGGGTGGCCCCTAGTTCTGCTATTATGGGAACAAGTAAATAACTTTTCCTTATTCACTTTCTCCATGCCACTCAGTTTTATATACCTCTATCATATCCCCCCTTAGTCTCCTCTTTTCCAAGCTAAAAAGTCCAAACCTCTTTAATTTCTCCTCATACAGGACCCATTCCAATCCCCTAATCATTTTAGTTGCCCTTCTCTGAACCTTTTCTAATAACAGTATATCCTTTTTGAGATGAGGAGACCACATTTGTACACAGTATTCAAGATGTGGGCGCACCATGGATTTGTATAGGGGCAATATGATATTCTCCGTCTTATTTTCTATCCCTTTGTTAATGATTCCTAACATACTGTTTGCTTTTATGACTGCCGCTGCACACTGCATGGACATCTTCAGAGAACTATCCACGATGACTCCAAGATCTTTTTCCTGAATAGTTGTAGCTAAATTAGCCCCCATCGTATTGTACGTATAGTTGGGGTTATTTTTTCCAAAGTGCATTACTTTACATTTATCCACATTAAATTTCATTTGCCATTTTGTTGCCCAATCACTTAGTTTTGTGAGATCTTTTTGAAGTTCTTCACAGTCTGCTTGGGTCTTAACTATTTTGAGCAGTTTAGTACCATCTGCAAACTTTGCCACCACACTGTTTACCCCTTCCTCCAAATCACTGATGAATAAGTTGAATAGGATTGGTCCTAGGACTGATCCTTGGGGAACACCACTAGATACCCCTCTTCATTCTGAAAATTTACCATTTATTTCTACCCTTTGTTCCCTGTCTTTTAACCAGTTCTCAGTCCATGAAAGGATCTTCCCTCTTATCCCATGGCAACTTAATTTACATAAGAGCCTTTGGTGAGGGACCTTGTCAAATGCTTTCTGGAAATCTAAGTACCAAGTATTATGATATAGATTTCAGGTCTGACATGTGAATCTGCACCAACTAGTCACTGAAGTACTGTCTTTAACTGCTGTTCGCTTAGCTGGCAGCACCGATCATTCTAGTTAATCCAAATGGAGTCTGCAATACTACCAATTATTAAGATTTTCAAAGGTGACTGAGGAGTCTGGTTGTCTCCGTTTGCCTTGTTATGATGGAGATCAGACTAGTTGATCACAGTGATCTGTTCTGGTCTCGGAAGTATGGAGATTTGGGTCCCCATGCCCAGCCTGAGACCATGAAAAGCTGGCCCCTTTAAGGTATCTTCAGTTGATTTCAATGGGCATTAGGAGCCTAAATACCTCTGAAGATCTGTGCCTTGGTCTGTGATTCTGGAAACCCCACAGCACTTCTGCGCAGATCCCAGTCAGATTCACCAACCTGGGCCTCCCCTCTGAAGTTTCCAGAGAACAGTGTAGTGCATTCAGTGGCTCAAAGCAGAAGGAAATGCTGACCTCATGGTGTTTACACATTGTTATTTCACCTGTCACCTCTTCCTCCTGGCTAGAGCTGTGCGATCTTGGCACACCTTTGACTGCCTGCTGCACCCATTGCACATGTTTACAACCATGTGTAGAAAATGTATGAGACAAATCTAAAACATCCCCTTAAGCAGGTGATGAGCAAAAGGATTCCATTCTTAAAAATAACAAGACAAGTGGGAGCTGGTTCATTCAGCAAACCCAGGATTTCTGAAACACAGAGCATGCAGCCTGTGGTCATCCTACACTGGATACTCAGCCACGCTTTCAAGGCAGAGCCTGCTCTCAGTTACACAGTAGAAAACGTAGAGCGACTGCTTTATTCTCAATCCATCCCTTATGGGAGCCAGTGAGGAAGGATGGCCTGGTAACCTAAAACACTGAAGTCCAGTGTGGAGTTTCAGACTCCCTTCAAGATGTGAGGCAAGTCTCTTAACACCTTTGGGCTTCAATTCTCCAGCTGTAAATAGGGATCAAAATATCCTTTTCTCCCACCCTTTGTCTTGTCTATTTATAGTCAGTGAACTCTTCAGGGCATGGGCTGCCTCTCACTCTGGGTTTGTGACACACACCGCCCCCACACTCTCCCCCCTCCCACACACACACCAGAGACCTGATCTTTAGTTGGGACCTCTAGGTGCTGCTGAGATACAAATAAGATTCTGCCCTTGGTGTGCTGGAAATTATTGCAGAATGGGAGTATTAGAGTTGGATTCTGCTATCAGCTCTGAGCCTGAAATGGTGCGAGGTGGCCGATAAAGGCCCTTTTAGCATGTAACCACCATTGATTGCCATGATGTTACTCCTGATTTACAAGGATATAAATGAGAAGAAAAATCAAATTCCAAAGTCATTCTACTTCCCACTCCCGTCCAGGAATCCTACATTCAAACCCCACAGTTATGTGGGTATTTGTGTATGCAGTCACACTTTCACTTCTCCTCCTAATCTGAGTTTACTCATCCATATGAGTTTCGGGGGAGGTGCTTTGTGAGACTTAAATTATCAATGTTTGAAGAGCACTTTGAGAACCATTGAGGAAAGAGGCTAAATAGGGGACTATTATTTTACTGCAATAACAATGTAAAGCAAATACCAGCTTGATTTCTTTAGTGCCCAAAACTATTCTTAGTTTATAGATTTGTGCCTTTAATCCTCCATTTGATCTAGGCCAGGGGTCTCAAACTCAAATGACCACGAGGGCCGCATGAGGACTAGTTCATTGGCCCGAGGGCCACATCACTTACACGCCTCCCTCGCTGCCCTTGGCCCTGCCCCCCTCCTTCCATGAGGTCCCACCCCTACCCCACCTCCTGCCCTGAGCACGCAGCTCCCTGCTCCTCCCCCCCCTCCTGAAAAGTGCTAAGCACCTGGGAGGAGGCGGGGGGGGGCCCACAGAGAGCTTGGCAGCTGCAGGAAATTAAGTTGGGGGGAGAGAAGGGGCTGGGGAGCTTGGCTGGCCACAAAAAATAACCCTGTGGGTCACGTGTTTGAGACCCCTGCCTTAGGTGAACTAGTCCATCACCTAACAAATCTGAGCTTCATACTCAGCCTCAGTGTTACACATACAACGATACAAAAAGTATAGTAAAAAATATTTTTCACGGTGCATCGAGTCGTAGTGCCGACGCACGTTACACTCCTTGGGAACAGCAATCGTTAAGGCACTGAATTTTATCTTTTACCTCTGTGAAAAAATATACACTCTCCCATTTGTCTTGGAAAACTCTTTTCTTCCATGAATGTTTTTTTTTTTTTGATGAAGTCATTTCCAAGCAGTTTTAATAAAATATATTCACTTAATAATGCACCTCATTCAAAGGACCAAACAGGAACTTCAATTTACTTCTACTAAAGCACCCTTCTGGACTGGGCTGCACTCACACTCCACTCTTGCTCCCCTCTTCCAACCCCTTCCCTGTCCCCTTCATCAAAATTCTCACCCCAACTCCGCCCCCTTCTGGTAACCTTGGCTTAATTATTTCTCCTTCCTATCTCATGAACCTCCCAAATCTTCCCTAACTCCACACTTGCCCTTCCTCCTAGCCCAGGGGTAGGCAACCTGTGGCACACAAGCTGATTTTCAGTGGCACTCATACTGCCCAGACCCTGGCCACTGGTCTGAGGGGGCTCTGCATTTTAATTAAAATTTTAAATGAAACTTCTTAAACATTTTAAAAACTTTATTTACTTTACATACAACAACAGTTTAGTTATCTATTATAGAACCTTCTAAAATGTTAAAATGTATTACTGGCACACAAAACCTTTAATTAGAGTGAATACATCAGGCCTGCACAACATGCAGCCCAGGAGCCACATGCGGGCCGCACGCGGCCCACACAGGTTCACTGTGCGGCCCGTGGGTGGTGAGTAGGGGTGGGGCAAGCCATGTGGTGGGGTGGGGGGAAGCGGAGCCAGGCGGGCAGGAGCAGCGAGCCAGCACGTGGGGGAAAGGTGAGCGGGTCGCGGGGGGGGGGGGAGGTTGGGGAGTTGAGGAGCTGGGGGAGGGTTAGGGCGGGGCTGCGTCACCCTCCTGCAGGGCAGTATGTGTGGCTCTGCACTGAGCCAAACATGCTCCCTCCTCCCTCAGAGTAATGCCGCTGTGCAGCAGCACTCGGAGGGGTGGCTGCATAGTGCTCCCCCCTCCCCTGGAGTAGCGCTGCCACACAGCAGCGCTGGGTTGGATGTGGCATGGGAGTCCCGGGAGTCTGTCAGGGGTCGGGTTGGTGGACAGGGGTCAGGGCAGTCAGGGTACAGGGAGCAGGGGAGTTGGGTAGGGAGTGGGGTCCTGGGGGATGCTTAGTGGTGAGGGGTCTCTGAAAGAGGCAGTCAGGGGCCAAGGTCAGGAGGGGTTGGATGGGTCAGGAGTTCTGGGGGGGGGGGTCTGCCTGGGGGCAGGGGTGTGGATTAGGGTCGGGGCAGTCAGGGGACAGGTACAGGGTAGGGTTCTAGGGGAGCAGTTAGGGTGGGGGTCTCAGGAGGGGACAGTCAGGGGATAAGGAGCAGGGTGGTTGAGGGGAGTGGATGGGGGCGGGGCAAGGGTGGGGCTTTTCAGCCTGCAGCTGTTTTTTTTGCAGTAATATGGCCCTCACTGCTTTCCGAGTTGTGCAGGCCAGGAATAAATGAAGACCTGGCACACCATTTCTGAAAGGTTGCTGACCCCTGATATAGGCTGTAGATTGCAGCCACTAGGAGGCAACCTAGGCACAGACTTAAGGGTCTGAGCAGCCCACTCCAGTTGGGGTGCCAATAACCATTTCCCCGGTGCATGACAATCTCACATAACTCATTTTCCTTCAATTCCTCCCTGTTCTGGATTACTTCTCAGTTCTTTGCTCAGCCAGAGCAAGCCCCCTAAAAGAGAGAGAAGTTAGTGCAGTACTTTCATTTAAATATAGCATCCTTTGTTAGTGCAGGGCTAATGGTAAGCAAAAGGGGAAAGGACAGGCTCTGGTTTATATTTTAAAAAGAGAAGTGAGTGGCTATCTTAATATTACCACCATTCAAATAAAATCTCCTTTAGTGTAAATGCTAGAGCAGCAATTCTCAAGCTGGGGGATGGGACTCCTCAGGGGGTCGTGAGGTTATTAAGGAAGGTGGGGGGTGGGGTCCCAGCTGTCAGCTTCCACCCCAAACCCAGCTTTGCCTCCAGCATTTATAATAGTAATAAATATATTTAAAAGCATTTTTAATTTATAAGGGAGGGGGCAGACTCAGAGGCTTGCTATGTGAAAGGGGTCACCAGTACAAAAAAATATTGAGAACCGCTGTGCTAGATGTTTGTGCTCTGGAAGAAAAGCCTCTGAGTTCTCTGTATGCTGCTGTATATGTCCCAGTTAACTAGTGATCAGTGTTTATTATTTGAAGCCATTGATTTAGTTAAGGAATGGTCTATGGAACCAAGTTAAGCAGGCATGAACTAGAACAGAGGTCTCAAACATGAGGCCTACAGAGTTATTTCTTGTGACCCACCATAGGCCCTGACTCCACTGGCAGCCAAGCTCCCCACTGCCCTCACCTTCCCCAAGCACATTGCATCCCCGCTCCTCTGCCTACCTTCCAGCACTTCCCACCACCACCAAACATCTGTTTAGCAAGGTAAAGCACTGTATGATCTTTGCTATGATTAGCTGGGAAGAATTTTTGCTAAAAGTGGCAACATATTTTGTATGAAAAGTTACTTTAAAAAGTTCCTGCCATTACAGCTATGTTGATTGATGAGCTACACTAACAGTCTATGTTACTGACCACATAAGGAATAGTTACAGGTGTTTATATTTTATTAAAACCCCTCTTTGCATTACAATTTTTAAAAAGTTAATACACTGACTTTTAATAGCATACTATATTACGCTTCATTTTTAAAATATTTGACTCTACTTTTGTGTTGTTGTATGAAAAGGTTTCAGTGATGCGGCCCTCAGGCCAAAGTACTAGTCCTCATGTGGCCCTTGTGGTGATTTGAGTTTGTGATCCCAAAACTAGAAGATCAAAGGCCAAGAATAAACTTTGTGTTGGACAAACATTTCCTGGGAGGGTCTATGTGACCACAGAAAGCACAGTCCCCATCCCCTGAGAGCATAACAGATGGCACGGGAACAGTGGACCTGCTTCTGACCTCACATCAGAGTTAGTCCATTGATTTCACTGGATCTGCTCTGCACTTGCACCAGTCGAAGTGAAAGCAAACTCAATCCCTTGCATCAAGCGTCCTTCTCTATTTAACACTGGAATGGGAGGCTGCAGGCAATTAAAACAGTTACAGTTAGCTTTTTAAAGTCCTAAGCATCCTGGCTGTTTTGCCAAACACAGAGTTCTAAAAAGTCTGATAATCTCCATGGTTCCCCATTTGCGAGGGCCCTGACACACGTCAGCCCAGCTTATGAAACAATGTCGTTTATTATAAGTTTGCTGATGTTGGAACAGCATGTCCCACCCTGGTTCTGCTGGGAAACATGAGCAATTTAATTATCAACTGGAAGCACAGGCCTAAGGGAGCCAGGAAGCCCAGCCGACTCCACCCCCATCCTCCAAATGAGCCACTAGGGCCCTGGCTTTCTCATCCTCCCAATGCTTGTCCAATCAACGATAATTGTTGCTTTGGGAAGCTTCTTCCAAATAAGCAATGTTTCAGCTTCTTTAGCAGAGATGGGGAACAAATATTGCTTCCTCTTGTACCCATTACGTTCCTGCTGAGCTACCAGCAGAAGCCTGGATCTTAAAAGATCGCCATCTCCTCAATAAAGTGGAAGAGGGAGTGTGGTCCAATGGTTAGAAGGGGCAACAGGGGAGTCAGGACTCCCAGGTTTCATTCTTGGCCCTATCATTGAGTTGCTGTGTGAACTTTGGCAAGTCACTTAACTGCCCAGTGTTTCAGTTTACTCATTTGTACGAGTTTGGGGAGAGACTTAAATTATTAATATTTGAAGAGAACTTTGAGAGCCATTGATGAAAGATCAATAAATAGGGGACTATTATTGTACTGTAATAAAACTGTAAAGCAAATACCACCTTGATTTCTTTAGTGCCCCAAACTATTCTTGGTTTATCGATTTGTGAGTTTAGTCTTCCATTTGATCTAGGCAAGACGTGGGCAAACTACGGCCCGCAGGCCACATGTGGGCCCGCTGGCCATTTTTATCTGGCTCATGAGCTGGGGCCGGGAGGGCGGGGCCACTGGCCCTGCCTTCCTGGCCCAGCGCAGCAAGCCGTGCGGCCGAGTGGAGCGCTGCAAGCTGCGGGGCCCCACACCCGGCTGAGCGGGTAAGCCAGTTGGCGGGGGGCGGAGCTTAGGTGATGGGGGCTGGGGGTGGTGGTTAGGGTGTGGGGGTCTTGGGAGGGGGCAGTCAGGGAACAGATAGCGGGGGGCTAGATAGGAAGTGGGGTCCTGGGGGGCAATTAGAGTGGAGGGGTCTCTGGAGGGGGCAATCAGGGGACAAGGAAGGGGGGGCCTGGACAGGCCAGGGGTTCTGAGGGGGGGCAGTCAGGGGGCAGAAAGTGGGTGGGGGGCGGATAGGGGGCAGGGCCCTCCCTACCCGGCCCTCTGCACAATTCTGAAGCCCAGTGTGGCCCTCGGGCCAAAAAGTTTGCCCGCTCCTGATCTAGGCTCTGGTAGCCTTGGCTTAATCATCTCTTCTTCCTATCTCATAAACCTCCCAAAGAGCCCAGAGTGGTGTGTCTCTTTAGTGAGCTACGACTCGTCCTCTAGCCCCTTCCCCATTCAAGTTGCCATGTGCTGCATCTTTCCATCAAACCCAAGCACTGTCAAACATTAACCTAACTGGATTCAGAACAATATTGTGACTTCCAGCTTCCCTCGGTTAATGAGCCCTTCTGCAGGGTGCATATCATCCCCCACCACAGCCCCAGATGGGTTATTTGTTCAGACCAGACAGCTGCTGAAAGATTCACAGTCTTGGCTATCAAAATCCCTATTGCCTAATGTTAAATGTTTGTAGCTTAGAAGGGCTATCAAGGGGTGTGTCAACAAACTGCATCACCAGCCACCTGCTTATTCCTTTGGGGCCCACTGCTGGACACCTCCCCTCAGTCTCTCTTGTTTTCACTTTACACATGTCCAAATGATCTGGCTTAGGACAGAGGGGAAGTAGCTTCTATGCTTGCATATTACTCAGATGTTTCAATGATGAGGGCCATGCGAACACTTTACTTGACAGAGAACCTACAAACACAACCTGCTTGAAAGGACTAAAACCTGAGGTCCTGATGCAGTTCCTGACTAGGCCAGACTCCCATCAGCATCAGAGAGAGCTTTGCTTGAGTAAACAACATCGCACTTGTAACGCAGACTGAACCTGGGGATCTAAAAGCATGAGTGTCTGCAGCCAGAGCCAGAAGATATGGCTCTAACTACCGCTGCAGCAGACTTACAATCTCTCCATGAGACCCAGCCACCACTAGAGAATCACACTGAGTGCATAGGCATTACACAGGTGGTGACCAGGCCAACAGAATATAGCTCTTTGACAGTGAAGGAAAGGTTCAGGGTGGTTCAGGCTATACACTGCAAGCCTCATGATTGGAGTGATATTCACTCTTACAAGAAAATTATTCCGGGGGGGGGGGGGGGCCAAAACCTTTGCTCTCAGAAGCCTTCTGTGTACCACACGCCCCTCTATCGGATAGGCTAATGTATCATGTGCTGTTTCAGTTTATGTCCGCTGTCCCACAGTTAACTGCCAGTTAATTCCTCCCCAATGTCTGATTAGTTAGGTCCTGTTCCTTTAGGAATTCTTGTTATGTTCCATGGCACACACACACACGGAAGAGTTAGATAAAAAACATAGAATACTCTTACTAGACAGTTGCAATATAGCATTACTGTATTTCTTACAATTCAGAATAATAATCAAGAACCCAAAACAGAGAGAGAAAACAGACTGCTTCCTAAGGGACCAAGGCACAACTCATCCCACCTTTTTTAAGCTCTGGAAGAAGCCTTTTTTTCAGACTTTTTCCATCCCGACTGCTGCAGCGCTCCCAGACACTTCTCCACCGAGTCCCCTAGCCTACAAACAGGACCAGAACCTCCCTCCCTCCGCACATTCTTAAAGCAATAGCTTTCTATTCCAACACAGACCTCAATATACCATAATTCTGTAACTAGTCACATGTCTGGGTATCGCCAGCTCTCCTCTGATTCATGGCCTCAGCCTCCTTCCCTGCAGACTGTGGCTCAGCTTAGTCCCCTGCTGCCACTCATCAGTTCAGAGTCAGCTTGGCTGGCAAACGATGATGCTGAACACGTGCTCCCCAGGGGAGAGCTTTCGGGTGGGCTGCACTGAATTCAGGTCCGCCTGAGGTCAGCCAGCCCCCTGCCCCAGTTCCGGAAGGCTGGTGGCTTTGTGCGAGTCCCTCTCCTTAATTCAAGACACGAAGATTTTACACTTTCCTATCATCCCCGTGAAGGGTGACCAGTCGGGCAGCGAGTGTGAATAATCGGGACGGGCTGTGACGGGTACTAGGAGCCTATGGAACAAGAGGCTCCAAAACCGGGACCTCTGTGCTCACCGCAGCCTCCCCGCGCGGAGTTCACGCTCAGGGCCCTAACCCGGCCGGCTCGGGGCTCGGTGTAACCCCGCAGACAGACGCCCCGGAGGGCAGAACCTCGGTGTTTGATTCCAGAGTCCGGCCCGGGAGCCGCGCCGGGACGGCCCGGGCGCGAGCCCTCGGCGCGGGCGGTGTGTGCGGGGCGCGCTAGCCGAGGGGGGCGCCCCCGTGGCACAGACATCGGCCAGACCAACGCACCCCCCGCCAGGCCCCCGAGACCCTCCATCCCGCAGCCTCAGGGGCCACTTTCCCTCCCCCCCCCCCGCTCCCGAGCGGGGCCGCGCCGCCCAGGAGCCCGGACCTGCCACCCCCTGAGCTCGCTCGGCCTCCCGATGTCCCGTGGGAATCTGCCCGCGCTCGGTCACCGGTTCCCGGTGTCCCCGCCCCCGCACCCCTTTTGGGTGCACACGGCTCCGAATTCCTTCCGCTCCCCCGCGCCTGCCCCCCCCCCCGCCGGCGGGGCGGTGGGGGCGCGGGGGGGGGGGGTCCCCCCCGCGCGGCCGCCGGGGTCCGCCCGGACCCCCCCGGCGGCCGAGGGCCCGGCCCGGCTCGGCTCGGCTCTGGGCGGGACTGGGGCTCGGCGCGCTCCCCTCAGGCGCTGCCAGTCCGGAGCGCAGCGCCGGGCGCGGGGCTCGTGCCGCCCGACAAGCAGCGGCTCTGCCCTACGGCGCCGCTGCCGAAGGCGGGACCTGAGCCGGAGCAGCCAATCGGGAGGCGGGAGGCGGGACTTCCTCGCGCGCTCTTAACCCTTTCGAGGCGCGCCGGCCGCGGGAGTCCGGGCTCGCGCCACACGCGGCCGCTCCTGGATCGGTCACCAACTTTCTAAGGGCACGAAGGGGAGCACTCCCGCCCCGCCCCTTCCCAAGGCCCCGCCCCTTCCCTCCGGCCCCCCTCCCCCATCCCCACTTTCACCGGCCGGGGCAGGGGCAGGGGGCTCGCTGTGAATTGGGGCCAGAGGCTTCGGAGTGTGGGAGGGGGCTCTGGTCTGAACCGGGGCCAAGGGGTTGGGATGCAGGAGTGGGTTTGGGGTGCAGGCTCTGGGAGGGAGTTGGGGTGGGAGGGGCCCGGAGCAGGGGGTTGGGGTGCAGGCTCTGGGAGGGAGTTGGGGTGGGAGGGAGTTGGGGTGGGAGGGGCCTGGAGCAAGGGGTTGGGGTGCAGGCTCTGGGAGGGAGTTGGGGTGGGAGGGGCCCAGAGCAGGGGGTTGGGGTGCAGGCCTGGGAGGGAGTTGGGGTGGGAGGGGCCCAGAGCAGGGGGTTGGGGTGCAGGCCTGGGAGGGAGTTGGGGTGCATGAGAGGACTCAGCTGAGGTACAGGAGGGGGCTGCAGCCAGAGGCTTCGGGATGCAGTCTCGGGCCGGGCACTGTTTATCTTGGGAGTCTCCCAGAAGTGGAGTCAAGGTCCAGCAGCAGCTCCTAGGCTCACACCCTGCTAGGCTGTTCTGCTCACTTCCCCTGCCTACAGGCACAACCCCACAGCTCCCATTGGCCATGATTCCCCGTTCCCAGCCCATGGGAGCTGTGGAGTCAGCGCTCGGGGTGGGGACATTGTATCCCCTGATGCAGTGTATCCCAGATCCCCTGGTAGCCCCTGCACCTAGGGTCTGCTGCTGGACATGCTGGCCACTTCCAGGAGCAGAGCCAGGACAGGCGGGGAGCCTGCCTTAGCCCTGTTGCACACTGGACTTTTAGCAGCCTACAGTCTCCAGGATTGGCTTCAGTAGCCTCCCAGGAGATGAAGCCCAATTCTGGGAGACTCCCAGCCAAACTAGGAGGATTGGCCACCCTACCTCCAGCTGGGGTGTGGGTTCTGGAGTGGGGCCAGGGGTGAGGGGGTTTTGGGTGCAGGAGAGGGCTCAGAGCTGGGGTAGGGGGTTGGGGTACAGGAGAGGATTGAGGTCTGGGGTCCTAGTGACGCTTACCGTGACCCCAAGGAACAGGCCATCAGGTCTTTGCAGCCCCTAGGCACCTGGATGGCCAGGGAGGTTCCATGTGCTGCCCTCACGCCCACAGGTGCCGCCCCCACAGCTCCCATTGGTCACAGTTCCTGGCCAACGGGAGCTGCGCAGCCAGCAGGTGGGTGACAGCAGCGCACGGAGCCTCCCTGGGTGCCTAGGTGCCATACAGAACTGCTGGCTGCTTCTGGGAGCTGTGCGGAGCTAGGGGAGGCAGGGAGCCTGCCGTAGCCACAAACCCCTATTGGGCCCTGACCGGATTTTAACGGTCTGGTCAGCAGTGCTGGCCAGAGCCACCAGCGTCCCTTTTTCGACTGGGCGTTCCGGTCAAAAACCAGATGCCTGGCCACCCCATCCTGGATCAGAGCCACAAGTGGAGACTGTGCTGGTGCTATTGGAAAATTCACCTAGAGCCGTGATAGGGCAGGGCTGAGAGCTATTGAACCATGTGGTAATCCCTGTGTGTGATGGAAACCACTTCAAGCCAGGGGGTGCTCTTGCACCCCTAGTTCCAGCACCCCTGCCTGTGCCTAGAGTGTGGCATCACCTGTCAGCCTGATTCCCTTTGACTTTGTGCTTTGGGTCCCTATTTCCACCTTGGAAGGGGCTGGCTCATCCTCAGCTCACAAAGGACCCACAGTCAGGCTCAAGTCTCTTCCCAGACACAGCTTTATTTTCCAAACATGGGCAAATGGCATAAAACAACTCCTGAGGCCGCCCTGGGGTACAGCTCCCCAGAGGTGTTCCTCTTTGCCTCTCTTGGTACCGCCTGCCTCAGGGCCTTTGGCAGAATTCTATCTCGTCCTGAACATCAAGCCGCCTTTTTGCTGGTCCAAACTACATCCCACCACAAGGGCTTGCGGTCTTGAGCCTTTTCCCCCAGCTCATTCTGATTGCCTCCCTTCCCAGGAGACTGAGACTTACTCCTGCTCCTCCTTCCTTACCCATAGCCTGGCTTTTTATGGAAAACAGCTCTCTCCACCTCACCCACATCGAATTCATGACCAGGGCTGGCTGGCTATCCTGTTCCACACCTGTACACAGCAGGTGAAATGCCACCGCTGGTGTGAGCAGAGACCTGCTTGGAGAACATTTCCCATGTCTTTTCAATGGATCTCAGTGGTGGTGGAGGGAGCAGGGCAAGGCAACCAGGAATCAGGGTCATTATGTCTTCAAACCCGGCAAGCTCCTCTGCATTTGGACCCCAAACCTCACTTGTCACCAGGTGCTTGTCTGTCCCATGCTGGTGCCCCAAAACCTCTTTCTGCTACTCCACTGGGATACTGCACGTTGTCATGGAAGAACTCTTGCTGCAAGATGCAGCTCGATAGCACTTGCTGGTGTGTTCTTACATTTTTGTGCTCCATACAATTCAACAAAGCTTTTCCCCTGACAAACAGCCCCTTCCCGTGATAGAACATTAACAGAGCAAAGACTGGAGACTAGTTTTTAACAAAATGGACCAATCGTTACCATTTTTGCAGCATGGAAAATTGTTTATGGAGAGAAGTGCCCTCAAGAGCCCTTTAGAGTTGCAAGAAGCTCATCCCCAGCCTTTGGATGGGGCCAGCTGTCTGGATAATATAAGAGAAACAATTCTGTAAACAGTGATATGTAACTTTTACTCCTTAGAAATTAGCCATAATTTGCTTTAAAAGCAAAGGCAGAAAATCAGAAACAATCCATGCCACCAAGCGGAAATCCTAGTGATCCCCAGATTCTTGATCCATTGACCTTGGCAGCGCTCAAATGCCTTCCTGTGCCAATAATAATAATAGTGCTGAGCTCTTACACAGGTCTCTTTGGCCATAGATCCGTCAGGGCCTGATCCGGCAAGCAGTTGAGACCTCTCAAATCCCACTGACCTCATGCTCTATATAAAAAGGTATTGGTACCATTCCCACTTTTCAGATCCAGAAACTGAAGGTCAGTGAGGACTTTGATGGGACTGGATCCCCAGGTCACGTAGCAAGTCAGGAAGAGACCCAGGAATTGAACCCTGGTCTCTTGATTTCTAGTCCTGCAGCTGGTCCAGACTACATCCCACCACGATTGAAAATGAGGAATTTGCCCAAGAGAGTGTCATGCTTGTTATTGCAAAGCCAATGGCTAGATGACTCGATCCCTCCATGGAAGATTCACTAAGTGGGACAGTCTGAGACTGCAGATTGGCGGCTGGCCGCTGTTCAGGCTCAGGGAAGGGAGGGGAGAGGGCTTTCCATGACTCCATGGGACAGCCAGCTAGGCCTGGGGGAGCCATCACCTCCTGTTTCCACTGCACCCATCCAACTCCCCTTGCGAGATGACTCATGCCTTCATTGTTGCTTTCCACCCTGTTTCTATGGGGGTAACAGGTTGCAGCACCTTATGGCAATTCAGTGCAGCATGTTGTAGCTTCACTGATAGGGATGTGATGACTTTTTTTAAACTGGACTCTGTGCTATACAGCTGCTGTTATGCCAGGGGCTGGACTGTTTCCTTGGTCACAGGAGTGAATCAGGAGTTGACCTTGGTGTGAGAACAGAACGAGGGCTAGACTTGTCTCCAGTGTATCTGAGCACCTCACACCTCCACCACAGCCAGGGTCTGCCTTAGGGAAATGGTGCCCTGAGCAGATGTGTATTTTGGGCACCTTCTTTGAATTTGCAGACAGCAGGGTGGGGTCCAGGGTGAGGACCAGCTCCTGGCCCCAGAGCCTGGCTGAGCTGCAGAGGGACTCTTGACCATACAGCCCCTGACGGCCTAGCAGGAGGAGAGCAGGTGTGCAGCCACTGCCCGTGCTCGCACAAAAGGGAAACCCAGGGGCTCGCCCGCTGGTTCTGCAGTGGCGAGCGCTACTACCTGCCTTTCATCACCAGGCTGGCAGCTCTGGGCAGCATCATCTGCCCTCGCCAGGCCAGGGCCTCCAGTCCTGGGCTCCCTGGCACTCACTCCCACTCTGGTGGCCCAGGTCAGCTAGCTTGCAGCACTTGGACAGCAGACACCCCCCCACCATGGCACCCTACCCATGTCACCCACCGTAAGACTGGCCCTGACCACACCCCTATGAGACAGGGAAGGGCTATTATCCCCTGATGGGAATTGAACCCAGAACTCCTGTGTCCCAGGCTAGTACTCTAATCACTATTAGGGCATGCTCCTTGTGTTATGTATCTGCCCAATATTTTCTTCTGTCTGTGCTTTTGCCTTTAAATCTCTAAGAAACTCTGCTCTTTTAGAGCCATTTTGTATACAGAGGCGATGAGCACACTCTGCTCTCTCCCGAAAGATTGTTCTCTGTCTTTTATTTGTTTGGTTTCCCTTAACCTAAAATAAAAGCAGTTTAGACTGGAGGTATCGGATCGCTCACTGCATGGAGGAAAAAAAATGATCTGGAGGATGATGTGGATTGTACCCTCAGCAAGTTCACAGATGACACTAAACTGGGAGGAGTGGTAGATACGCTGGAGGGTAGGGGTAGGATACAGACGGACCTAGACAAATTAGAGGATTGGGCCAAAAGAAATTTGATGAGGTTCATCAAGGACAAGTGCAGAGTCCTGCACTTAGGATGGAAGAATCTCATGCACTGCTACAGACTAGGGACCGAATGGATAGGCAGCAGTTCTGTAGAAAAGAACGTAGGGGTTACAGTGGATGAGAAGCTGGATATGAGTGAATGGTGTGCCCTTGTTGCCAAGAAGGCTAATGGCATTTTGGGTTGTATAAGTAGGGGCATTTCCAGCAGATTGAGGGACGTGATAGTTCCCCTCTATTTGGCACTGGTGAGGCTTTACCTGGAGTACTGGGTCCAGTTTTGGAGCCCACACTATGAGGAGGATGTGGAAAAATTGGAAAGAGTCCAGCAGAGGGGAACAAAAATGATTAGGGGCCTGGAGCACATGACTTTTGAAGAGAGGCTGAGAGAAGTGAGATTGTTTAGTCTACAGAAGAGAAGACTGAGGGGGGATTTGATAGCTGCTTTCAACTACCTGAAAGGGGGTTCCAAAGAGGATGGATCTAGACTGTTCTCAGTGGTAGCAGATGACAGAACAAGGAGAAATGGTCTAACGTTCTCAGTGGGGAAGGTTTAGGTTGGATATTAGGAAAAACTTTTTCACTAGGAGTGTGGTGAAGCACTGGAATGGGTTCCCTAGGGAGGTGGTGGAATCTTCTTTCTTAGCGGTTTTTAAGGTCAGGCTTGACAAAGCCCTGGCTGGGATGATTTAGTTGGGGTTGGTCCTGTTTTGAGCAGGGGGTTGAACTACATACCTCCTGAGGTCCCTTCCAACCCTGATCTATGATTCTAAGTCATCATGGGCATGGGTGGAGCAAGGGGAATCATAGAAGATCAGGGTTGGAAGGAAACTCAGGAAGTCATTGAGTCTAATCCCCTGCTCAAAACAGGAAGAGCTGACTCATGCAATACCTCCTAGCATGGTGTATGGTGGGAGGCATGATTACGCCTTCTACATACAAACCCTTTGTGCTCCCAGTTCCCATCAAACTGCAGTTTCCCCTTGGCAGATGTGCTGCATGTTTATGTCTGGGGGAGGGAAGGGTGGCTTTCTGCATCTCCTGTCCCCCGCACGTGCTGCAGCACCCCTAGCTTAGCCCTCTGGGGAGTTCCAAAGGAGCCCTTGGTTGGCCTGAGCCTGAAGTTTTCATTGGACTGTGTCTCACTCCTGCTTGAGGGTGAGGATTGCTGAGCTCAGTTCATGCTGCGGCTTTGGAAGCTCCCAGCCATGTAAGTGCCATCTGAGCCCATTTGCATGTGAATGACTCAAAAAATTCCTGTTTGACCAGATGTGGGGCAGGGGAAGACAGGAGACAGCAGGATAAACAAACCCTTTAGAAGATAATGAGCCAAATGAAGGCTTTGCTCCTGTTTGGAGCAGGGAGCAGCTGAACAGAGTCATCCTGAGGGCTTGTCATCACTGCAAAATTCACTAAAGTTAAACTTGGACTGCTGCCCACAACTTCCAGCCACACATGAAATCCCTCACTCAAGTGCAATGGTGCTTCGGCTAGCCTGAGAAGAGTATAGGCTAAAGCTTGACTGAGCACAAATCACCAGCTGCTATCAAGACCCCTCTGTAATATGGACACAGGCTAGATCCCGCATGTGCCGCTAGTCCTCCAGTGCCTTCCCACAGTCCTTCATGGGCATGGTTTCTTGTCACCTACAGAGTCCCTGCTTCTGGACTGGAAGTCATCTCCCAGTTCATCACGGGTTGGGATGAGCGAGAAGTGAAAGCTGGAACATGCCAAGACAGAAGTGAGTTGCCAGGCTAACACCACTTCTGCCCATGGGCCTGGAAGGACAGAAAAGTTCTCCCACAATTCATTGGGAAAGAATAGCTAGAGCAGTTCAGCTCACTGCAGCACTAAAGCTGTGAGCTCTGCTCCCAGAAGTCCTAGCACCACACACAAGTATGTGCAGGGCCCGGGAGGATGCAGGACATTCCAGCAACTTGAGTGATATTGGCAGAATAGCCCCCCACTCATGTTCAGTTAACTTGAGTGCAGATAAGTTGAGTTAAGTCTGCAGCAAAGACAGATCCAGCAAGGCCTAGGAGGTAGTTTATAGTGCTTCCCACCTTTAGAAGAACTGCTCATGCTCTCTCCCCACACCTTCTTCTGCCAGAGGTTAAGAGGTGGGGCATGGAGTGGACGAAGTCAGGGGCTCAGCCATCCCCCTTCAAACTGTGCAGTGCTGCCAGGCATCAAAAGGCAAGACAGTGAAAGCTAAGGAAAGAAGATGCTTTTCTTTCTTTTCACAATGCATAATTAATCTGTGGAACTCCTTGCTACAAGGCCAAGAGCTTAAAAGGATCAGACATCTATACAGATAACGAAAACATCCACCACCAGTTCATATATTTATTTGATGTTGATTTCAACCCATAAAACATAAAGACTGGTCAATTCCAGGTTCCTGTGGCAGATCATTAAAAATACAGCCCTGTGAACAGGAGTCAAAAGCAAGAGATTTCCCCTACACACTAGGAGCCTGGCCACAAAAAGCTGATCTCTTCTGTGACAGGGTGTTCATCCCACACCAGCTCTGAAGGGGTTAAAGCAGCTAGGTGGGCCAATTAACGGCCTTGCCTGCACCTGGAAGAGAAGACTGGGAACAAGGAGGACCAATTAAAGGATGATGTTCATCTGATCAGCAGCAGGCAGGGTACAGATCAAGCCAGGTAACTGAGGGCAGAGAGGTGCTGCAGGGATGAAAGCTGCAGTCCCTATCTCAGAGGCTATAGAGAGAAGGGTGCTGGGCTGGAGGGAAGGGTGTATTCGCGGGAGGGTGGAGAAGGACCCCTCTAGAGGCAGCGTAAGAAGCAGTCCAGGGAAAGAGCAGCAAGGTGTAGGATAGTGCAGACCTTAGCCACTGGTTGTAGAGTCCCTGGCCTGGAACCTGGAGAAGAGGGCTGAGCCAGGTTCCCCTAGCAGCCCCTGGGGAAGCAGCACCGTTGAGGGGCAGTGAACTGGAAGACTGCCTGGGACAGTTGGTACACAGAGTCTGTGGGACCATGGGGGGTGTGTGAGCTACCTGTTTGGGGAGGCTAACTGCTGGCCCCGCCCTTTCTGCCAGAAGCTCCGAGGTCCCTCCCCACCCCTTCTGAACCTTCTCCCACACCAGAGCCCCAAGTTCTCCCTCCCCACACAGCCCCACCACCCCCAGCCCTGGGCTGCCCTGCCCAAATGCCCCCAGTGCCTCTAATCCCATTAAGCACAGAGTGCCATGGCCTGAGTGCTGGGCATGGTGGCCCCAGCACCCCCAGACCCACAGCACCGGGTAGCATAGACCCAGCATCCCAAGACTCAGAGTGCCGGGCAACGCGGCCCC
>ML677380.1:17680198-17691099 GCA_007922305.1 Dermatemys mawii
CCCCCGCGCCTCAGACGTGGAGTGCTGAGCGATGTGGCCTCCGTGCCTCAGACGTGGAGTGCTGAGCGATGTGGCCCCAGTGCCCCCAGACTCAGAGTGCCGGGTGGCACAGCCCCGGCATTCCCCAGAGGGCTGGGTGGCCCAAGCCACTTCAAATCCTAGCCATCGGTTGTCCCATCCTAGCCCCGGCCCCAGGTCTAACCCGCTCCCAAGAAGAGGAGGAGCCTGCCTGCCTGGGCTGGGGCTAAGGGGGAAGTGGCAAACAGGGTGGGGCTTTGGGGTGGTGCGATACCCACCACCCATGTGTGGTACACTACCTCTGAAGGGGACGACTACAGTAACCTGGCAGAGGGCCAAACCATGAAGAGCAAGCAGTGGAGTCCTGAAAGAGAGAGAGAGAGAGAGAGAGGCGGAGTGAGCACCTGCAGGAACGGGTGTCAGACTGGCACAGGCAATCCCCAGCCATGGCTACAAGGATGTGCTCAAAGAGTGAGGAGAGCACTCCGGGTCACCCTCCTAATAGAGATCCACACCTCAAAACTCAGACTTGCTCAGACTAATGGGCTCTGTAGCACGTCCAAAAAGCCAAGAAAGGAAGTGGATTCCAAAGTTATGGGCCTTTCACTGAGAATGCCCTGCTGGCAGCTCCCTCTTGTTTCATCAGAATCCCTGGGAACCACAAAGATGTGGGCAGAGAGGCAGTTCCAGGCCATTTAATGTATGGCTTTTATAAGCCACTGCCAACACCCTGAACTCCCGCCACCAGTGCAGAGCCCAGAGTCTATGTTCTTCCCCTTGGTGATATCTTGTGGTAGTGAGTTCCACAGGTTAACGTGCACCATGTATATTATGTGTTCAAGGCAAAAGACTTCACTTAACAAGCAAGCTGCCACATTCTGCACATTCCAGCTGCAGCTTCCAAGATGTTCTGAGGTGCAGCCTGTTGTGGCATTGCCATAGGCCAGTGTTGAGGGGATAAAGGTATGGATCCAGTGCTAATAGCTCTAGCAATTAGCTGCTGGGGCTCAAGCAATCTTTTTACTTTCATAACTGACGTGGCAATCCCCGAGGGGCCGGGGCTCTGAACTACCAGGCTCAGGAGGACCAGGGCTCTGAACTGCCAGGCCCGGAGAGGCCGGGTCTCAGCCCTTGCAAGCTCTGCACAAATGAAGCACTGTTTGGATCATGGTAGCAAAGTCCCTGTATCTGAGAGAAGTGGCTATGAGCTTCTCACCACACACAGGTGAAACAAAAGCCCAGTCTGGTCCGTGGTCCTCTGGTCATCCAGAAACAGCTGGGAGGCTCCCAGTGTATTTGCACACCCTGACCTGATGGCCAATGCTTATTTACTGAATAGCTGCTCTCTCATAACCTTGATTCTAAACACTGAATGTGGGAGCCGACTCCCTGAGCAACAGGAAGAAAACTATCCAGTGCCTAGAAAGGGAGTGGAACCTCCCTCTCCGGCCAGGGTAAAGGCAAACAGAACAGCCTGGAGGCTAGGTATACACACAGAGAGATGGGCATGTTCTGCTCCCAGTAAGTGCAAGGGAGACTGAGGACTGCCCAGTAACAGGTCCTATCTCATTAGCTCTGCTGGAGCCTGCCCGAAGGCCCACAGTCTGTGCCACCAAGGCATCGGGCTCATCACAAGCTGGGCAAAATCTGCCTTTCCTGGCCTTCTCAGGTGATGCTTCCAGCTTTGCTGGGCACAGTCCCCCTGTTTCCCCTCTCCCCCCGCCCCCAAGCTACAGGGGAGCCATGGCAGTGCAGTGCAAACAGGCATATCACAGCAGCTCCCTGGCTGATGGGCTCTCCCACCATCCTGTAGCATCTCATGTGAGCAGTCCCTGCAGGATCCTTCCCAGACCGTTCCTGTTGCCTGGTTTGCGCTGAGCAGCACTGGGGCCCTCGGGGCGGGACTGGCCCACCAGGGGGTGAGCTAGGCTCCCCAGCAGGCAGGGCCTGTGCACCTTAGAGAGGCTGTAACATGTGCTCTGCATGGAGCGGTCTTCATTCTCACCGTGGCCCTCAGGAGTGGGAGTGGCTGGGGGTCTAGCAGCATTTGCTCCTGCTCCTGGCATGGGTTGGGAGGGTCTCAATGGGGCCTGGGCACAGCACAGTCACTCCTTCCACCCTTCTCATCATGCAGTCGCCCACCCTGGCCCACTATAATATTGACCTCACCTGGTTTTCCTAGTTCTCCTGGCCCTTTGCTGGGCACACAGCCCACAATGGCAGGGGCTCCTCTAATGCCCAAGGCTGTCACGGGCAAGACAGAAGAGTCCAGTTTGCCTGGCTTCTCTTCTGCAGACAGGGATTGATCTGAGGCAGCTGCGCTCTTCTCCAAAGATGTGTGCATGCCTGTAAGAGAGCAAAGAGCGCAGGGTACCGACAGCCAGCTGCAGGCAGCGCTCACTCTCCTAGCAGGCAGGCATGTAAGGTGAAGTAATGGAAAATCAAACTCACAGCCTGACATCACTGCATGTGCCTTAGCCAGGGATGGGCCTAGGGACTTCGCCTGCCACTGGAGGTCAGAGCTTCTTTGAGGTTTGACAAGCTCTGGCTGCAATGAGTCAACAGTGGGCCCTTGTTGCCAAGAAGGCTAACAGCATTTTGGGTTGTATAAGGAGAGGCATTGCCAGCCCATCGAGGGACGTGATCATTCCCCTTATTCGGCACTGGTGAGGCCTCATCTGGAGTACTGGGTCCAGTTTTGGGCCCCACACTACAAAAAAGATGTGGAAAAATTGGAAAAACTTTTTCACTAGGAAGGTGATGAAGCACTAGAAGGGGTTCCCTAGAGAGGTGGTGGAATCTCACCTAGGGCGGTGGGGGAATCTCCTTCCTTAGAGGTTTTTAAGGTCAGGCTTGACAAAGCCCTGGCTGGGATGGTTTAGTTGGGTTTGGTCCTGTGTTGAGCAGGGGGTTGGGCTAGAACCTCCTGAGGTCCCTTCCAACCCTGAGATTCTAGGATGCTATGATAACAAAGAGTATTGGGTATGAGAATGGGGTTATCTAAAAAAGAAGAGAGAACAGATGATAAGTAGGGGGCTGGGCTGGTAGCCTCTAGTTATTGCCCACAACGGGAGCTCAATAGCCCAGCAGGACAAAATTCTGCTAGTCTGCCCTTGCCCCAGACACCTCACCCCTGAGCTGGAGGAACCACCTCAAAACAGCCAGAGGGGTTCATTCACCACGGCCCATTCAATGCTTTGTTTCTCAACTGAGTCTTCTAGAGAGGGGCCCACCAGTGCCAGTTTTGCTGGAGGGGTCTGGGATGTGGTCATTATTGTGGATCAGGATTAAACCTACCAACTAAGAGCATCACTAACAGCCCCAGAGCCAGCTAATCCTCCCTTAGAGATGGTACATTAGCCCACTAAAGGGGGTGAGTGATGACTCCATCCCTCCACCCCACTCTACAGCTTCTGAAGGTCACTAAGAAACCAGCTTCCTCCTCCTTTCCACTGCAGAAAAGGAGCCCTAGACGTCTCCCTGTCCAGTCATGACTCCTGCGTCCTGTCTGTTTCTTGGCCTGGGGTGAAGCTGCAGGGAGCCTGAAGGCAGTGGGGGGCCACTTTGCTGTGAATGAGATCCCTGGCCTTGACAATGTAGATCCTGGACTTGACCATTCTGTGACCATCAGAGTTTTCTCTGAGCTTCAAAAAATGGTACCTTCCCTTGCATACAGTTCTATAGCAATCAGGCCCCTAGACCAGTAACGTCATTCTGGGATCTGGGGGCCTTGAGAGGCAGCAGCCCCACATTTCAGTGCTACAGCAATGGCCTAAATCTAGAGGAGACTCCTAAGCACAAGGAGCCAGGAAGTCCCAGATCAGGCAGCTACATCGCACACACTCATACATACGGGCTTAGGAATCCTGAAGGGGCCTGAGAACGCCTCCTTGGTATTGCTAGGACACGCATGGAGGAGGGTTACTAGAGAACAATCTAAGGCTCATTCCTATCCCTGGGGCTGAACACACTGTCTCAGCAGCTCTCCTCCCTCTGCCAGCCTGGCAGGACAGAGTTGACATCCAGAGCAGATTACTGAGGGCATGTCAATTATTGCTCTGCTCATTTTTGTCATTCACCCAGACACCACAATGACAGGCACACAGAGAAACCACTGAATAAATACAACTCAGATGGTTTGCCTGGGCAGTGTTGTGCTTCTGGGATCATGTTTAACCTTGCCACACTGGTGTTTTCACAGCTGTGTAATTCCTCTCCACAATATAATGGAACTTTCTTCAGTTTCCAGCAGCCCTACCACCTACCCCCGGAGATCTGAGACGGAGTCCCAGCTCTGCTCGCAATGCATTTTGTGACCCTGGGAAAGTTACACAGGCTGGGATTGCCAATTGAGCAAGCAGGTTGGGTGCTGAGTCCTTTGAAAATCTGTCCCAGTGTGAGCTGCTCAGTGCCAAGCAGCACTGCAGATATGGGGCTTGTCATGGTGCCTATAAATGGGAATAGAAGACTTAAACATTGGCACTGAGCTCTTGGAAACCTTTTCCCCATAATACCCCCGAGACTCAGCTCAATGGGGCTCCTATAGCTTCCCTTTTCTGACCTCTTGGCTGCCTCACTTTTCAGTTCATAGGGGCAGGACTGTCTCTCATAGTGTGTTTGTGTGGTGCTGAGTATAATGGAGCCCTGATGTTCAATGGGGCTTCCTCAAGACAATCCATACTAATAAAATTATAACAGAATAATAATATGAGAAATAACAGTGACTTAGATTCTCCGCTCTGGGATGCAGGACCTGTCTTCCTTCTGTTTGTACAGTGCCTGGCGCAGTGCAGTCTTGCTCTGTGCTTGGGGTCCCTAGGTGTTACTGCACTAAGGAATAACAATGAAGAGTTGTGGGCCCAGTCAGTCTTACTCCAGCAGGCACATCACTGATAACACCATCCCATTACGGTGGCACAAAGTCCCCAGCCCTGCTTATCGTAGGCTGGCAATCCTGGCCTGACTGTATTTCCTGAGACGAAGAGCACAGAGCAAGAGGGAGAAAGTTAGGATGGAAGAATCCCATGCACTACTACAGACTAGGGACTGAATGGCTAGGCAACAATTCTGCAGAAAAGGACCTAGGGGTTACAGTGGATGAGAAGCTGGATATGAGTCAACAGTGTGCCCTTGTTGCCAAGAAGGCTAACGGTATTTTGGGCTGTATAAATAGGGGCATTGCCAGCAGATTGAGGGACGTGATCGTTCCCCTCTATTCGACACTGATGAGGCCTCATCTGGAGTACTGGGTCCAGTTTTGGGGCCCACACTACAAGAAGGATGTGGAAAAATTGGAAAGAGTCCAGAGGAGGCAACAAAAATGATTAGAGGCCTGGAGCACATGACTTACAAGGAGAGGCTGAGAGAACTGGGATTGTTTAGTCTACAGAAGAGAAGCCTGGGGGAGATTTGATAGCTGCTTTCAACTACCTGAAAGGGGGTTCAAAAGAGGATGGATCTAGACTGTTTTCAGTGGTACCAGATGACAGAACAAGGAGTAATGGTCTCAAGGTGCAGTGGGGGAGGTTTAGGTTGGGTATTAGGAAACACTATTTCCCTAGGAGGGCGGTGAAGCACTGGAATGGGTTACCTAGGGAGGTGGTGGAATCTCCTTCCTTAGAGGTTTTTAAGGCCCGGCTTGACAAAGCCCTGGCTGGGATGATTTAGTTGGGGTTGGTCCTGCTTTGAGCAGGGGGTTGGACTAGAACTGGGTTGGGCAAACTTTTTGGCCCGAGGGCCACATTAGGTTTCAAAATTGTGTGGAGGGCCGGGTAGGGAAGGCTGTGCCTCCTCAAACAGCCTGGCTCTGCCCCTACCCAACCCCCACCCACTTCCCACTCCCTGACTGACCCCTCAGAACCATGGACCCATCCAACCCCCACCCCCCATTCCTGATAGCCCCCTCTGAAGCCCCCCCGGCTCTAACTGTCTCCCTAGGACCCAACCCCATATCTAAGCCCCCTGCTCTTTGTTTCCTGACCCCTCCCCAAACCCCCCCACTTCTAACCAGCACCTCCAGGACCTCACCCCCTATTGAAGTCACCCGATCTTTGTTCCCTAACTGTCCCCTCCCAAGACCCCCCACCCTAACCATCACCCCAGCCCCTCCCTCCAACAACCACTTCCCGGGACCCCAATACCTAAGCCCCCGCTGCCGCTTACCGTGGTCAGCCAGGCACAGGGCCCCAGCAGCTGGCGGTGTTCAGCCCGGGAGTGCGGCGCCCGCGGCTGGCAGCGCTCAGGAGCGCGGGGCCCCGCTGTGGGTGGCACTCGGGGATGCCCTGGGCCCCCAGCGGCACTGGAAAGCGCAGGGCCCTGCCCCAGGCGGCGCTCGGCCCAGCCCCAGCGCCCCGGCCGAGGAACACGGGGCCTCGCAGCGGGCGGTGCTCAGCCCGGCTCCCCAGCCCCGGCATGTGGGGCCCCGCAGCAGGCGGCACTCGGCCTGGCCCGGGAGCGCGGGGCCCCGCGGTGGGCGGCGCTAGACCCGGCCCCGGTGCCCCGGCCCAGGAAAGTGGGGCCCTGCGGCGGGCGTCGTTCGACTCCAGAAGCCCCTGACTGGCGGCGCTCCCGGCGCTCCAGCTTGGGAACACGGGTCCCCGCAGCAGGTGCCACTCGGCTGTGCCCACCCGGCACCCCGGCTCGGAAGCGCGGGGCCACGCGGCTTGCCGCGCTCGCCCGGTGCCCCAGGCCGGGAGGGCAGGGCCAATGGCCCTGCCCCCGGGGCCAAGCTCACGGGCCAGGTAAAAAGGGCCGGCGGGCCACATGTGGCCCGCGGGCCATAGTTTGCCCACCCCTGTCACAGAGGCACAAACATCTTGGTGACCTCCGGCTGACCCTTTGCAGCACTGGAGCTGCCTCACCTCTGGCGTACATCATGCACTGACTCCACAGGGACAGCCCCTTCCTTGGCAGCCAAGGGCAGCATCTGTGAAAGCTCAACCCTGTTGCAAGGCACAAGGTTCTGGATCAGGGTGGCCAGCCTGAGCCTGAGAAGAAGCCAGAATTTACCAATGTACATTGCTAAAGAGCAACAATAATACGTCAGCACCGCCTCCCCCGCCGCTCCCAGCACCTCCCACCCACCAGCAGCCTCACTGATCAGGGCCTCCCCACACCTCCCAATCAGCTGTTTTGTGGCTTGCAGGAGGCTCTGGAGAGAAGGGAGAGGAGTGAGGGCACGGCAGGCTCAGGGGAGGGGGTGGGAAGGTGTGGCGTGGGGGCAGGGTCTATGGCAGAGGCAGGGGTTGAGCAGTGAGCACCCCCTGGCACACTGGAAAGTTGGTGCCTGTAGCTCCAGCCCCAGAGCTGCCTATACAAGGAGCCTATGCAAGGAGCTGCATATTAAATTGTGAAGAGCTGCATGTGGCTCTGGAGTCATAGGTTGGCGATCCCTGTGGATGGAACCCAGGGGCTGGATGCACTGGTCAAAGCTGCCATCTGCTGGCAACAAACCATATTGCCAGTAGTACATACTCCAGTAGTACTCAGCCCCCTGCACCGTGACCTCAGGGGGAGCTGGGTCAGTAGCCTGACCTCTGCAGCAAGCAAGAGTGCCGTGGCCCATCCAATTTGACTCTTGCCCCCGCCCCCTAGATTCAGACCACTGGCAAATACATTGTGACACCTAGCTCCAGCAGTGACTGGATACTCCAGAACAAGACGGTGTCCTTACCTTCTCCCTTGCACATAATAGGACGTTTAACAAACAATAATGCCCTGTTATTTGACTGTGAAGGGATTTGTTGCTGTGGCCAAAAAGAATGAGGAGTACTTGTGGCACCTTAGAGACTAACAAATTTATTTGGGCATAAGCTTTCATAGCTAAAACCCACTTCAAAAGATGCATGGAGTGACATAAGATCCATGCCCTGTCACCCAATGCCAGCTTCTGGCAAACAGAGGCTAGGGACACCATTCCCACCCATTCTGGCTAATAGCCATTGATGGACCGATCCTCCATGAATCTATCTCACTCCCTTTTGAGCCCCATTATAGTATTGGCCTTCAGAACACCCTCTGGCAAGTAGTTCTAAAGGTTGACAGTGCATTGCATGAAAAAATACTTTCTTGTGTTTGTTTTAAACCTGCTACCTATTAATTTCATTTGGTGGCCCCTTGTTCTTGTGTTAGAGGAGTAAATAGCACTTCCTTATTTACTTTATACCACTTATGATTTTATAGACCTCTATTATATCCCCCCTTGATCATCTCTTTTCCAAGCTGAAAAGTCCCAGTCTTATTAATCTCTCCTCAGATGGAAGCTGTTCCATACCTGTAATCATTTTTGTTGCCATTTTCTGAACCTTTTCCAACTTTAATACATCTTTTTTGAGACTGGGCGACCACAGCTGCTCGCAATATTCAAGGGGTGGACGTACCATGGATTTACACAGAGGCAATATGATATTTTCTCTCTTATTATCTATCCCTTTCTTGATGATTCCCAACATTCTGTTTGCTTGTTTGACTGCTGTGGACATTGAGTGGATGTTTTCAGAGAACTATCTACAATGACTCCCAGATCTCTTTCTTGAGTGGTAACAGCTAATTAAGACCTCATCATTGTATATGTATATGTAAGCAGTGTCAGGAATGAGATATATTCTGACATCTGGTGGCGAACTATGGGAATCGCAGTGAGTCTTGGAAAATAATTCTGGGGCTGATCGATTTGCATAGACACACCCACTGCGCCCAGCCTGAGCCCACAGCAGCCTACATGGCCACTTCGGCTGATGAGGGAGCCCCAGTTTCTATGTTATTGGGGCAGGAATGATAAAGTGATGTTACTGTGATTATGCGAATGAAGGACTATGGACATGTACTTGGCCCTTGTTATGATGGAGGGACTCGCCATCATCTAGGTAGCACTCACTGGGCAAGGGCCATGCGTTTCAGAACACTGTGAGATTGAAAGAGGTGGTGAACAAGTGCTTATACTTTTTGGGGGGGGGGCTGTGTCTGAGGGCCCCCCCCAGTCTATTGCACCCTGCCTGTGTCCACTGTGGAATGTCAGAGTTGAATTTTGCTTCTATTAGGAGCCTGGTTTCAGGCTGCTGAGCTGAAAATTGCTTTGGGCTCACTGGTGCATCTGTGCTAAGGCTCCCCTACTGTATGCTGAAATCACTTAACAACTAAAGAAATCACTGAGCACTGTCTTAAGTAGGGGGGCCTGAAAAAAGTGCAGAGTGGCTGGTGCAGCAGAGCAGTCTGCGTGTCGGCTAGCAGGACGGCTAGCAGAGTTGTTGGTGCTGCGGAGTGGCTGGTGCGGCAGAGCTGTCTGTATGAGCCGTTGGTGCTACGGGCAGAGTGACTGGTGCAGCAGAGCTGTCTGTCGACTAGCGGAGGCGTTGGTGCTGCGGGCAGTGACCGGCGCGGCACAGCTGTCTGTGTGTCAACTACCGGAGGCGTTGGTGCTGCGGGCAGAGTGACCGGTGCAGCACAGCTGTCTGTGTGTCAACTACTGGAGGCGTTGGTGCTGCGGGCAGAGTGACCGGCACGGCACGGCTGTCTGTGTGTCGGCTAGCAGAGCAGCTAGCGGATCAACGGGCAGAGCGGTTCGTGGGACAGCCAGCGGAGCGGAGCAGAGCCGATTGCGGGGAGAGCTGCAGTGGAACCTCACGGAGAGGCGGCGCAGTTGGCCTCGGACCACGTAAGGTGCCCCGTGCCCTACCCTCCATTTCCACCCAGGCTGGGAGGTAAGACTGCCAATTGACTTTCGAGCTCTGCACTGACCCAGAACAGAGACTCTTGGGCTGCTGGACTTTGGGACTATTGAGTGACTTTTTGGGGTTGCGGAACTCAAGAGCCAAAGGGAAGGCCACGGCCTATTTGCTGGGAGGGGGGCTTCTGGTTCATGGTTTGGTTTATTAACCTTTTTTTTGTGGTGTTTCCCCAATATAATGCCACATTGTTTCTCCCTGTTATTAAAAGGCTTTGGTACACTCAGACTCTGTGCTTGCGAGAGGGGAAGTATCATCTCTTACAGACGCCCAGAGGGGTGGTATATGGTTGTCCCAGGTCACTGGGTGGGGGCTCGAGCCGGTTTTTGTATTGTGCTATTGGAATGGAACCCCTGGATACTGAACCCGGCCCTTGTTGCTGCCAACTCTGATGGGCAGAAGGGTTACATATAGTTGGGATTATGTTTTCCAATGTGCATTACTTTGCATTTATCAACATTAAATTTCATCTGCCATTTTGTTGCCCAGTCACCCAGTTTTGTGAGATCCTTTTGTAGCTCTTGGCTGTCTGCCTGGGACTTAACTATCTTCTGTAGTTTTGTATCATCTTCAAATTTTGCCACCTCACAGTTAACTCCTTTTTCCAGATCGTTTATGAATATATTGAGTAGGACTTGGCCCAGTACAGATCCCTGGGGAACACCACTATTTACCTCTCTCCATTCTGAAAACTGTCCATTTATTCCTACCCTTTGTTTCCTGTCTTTTAATTCATTTAGTTTCTCCACAATGGTCTTGAGTGTTCCTTTAGCATCTCGATCATCCATTGGCCTCACTGGTTGTTTAGCAGACTTTGTGCTTCTAATATATTTAAAAAGTTTTGCTATTACTTTTGGAGTGTTTGGCTAGCTGTTCTTCAAATTGTTTTTTGGTCTTTCTAATTATATTTTTACACTTCATTTGCCAGAATTTTTGCTCTTTTCTATTTTTCTCATTAGGATTTATCTTCCACTTTTTAAAGGATGCCTTTTTGCCTCTCATTATTTCTTTTGCTTTGTTGTTTAACCATGGTGGCTCTTTTTTGTTTCTCTTACTATGTTTTTTAAATTGGGGTATACATTTTTACCTCAACTGGAAAATACAGTAGGAAAATATAGATAGATAGATAGATAGATAGATAGATAGATAGATAGATAGATA